>CM064495.1:12787981-13229446 GCA_032716605.1 Paralithodes platypus
TGTCGTGTCACTCTTGGATTGGAGAGTTGCACAGAGTAGGGGTGGGATTGTGTTGCAAGACGGGTGCTACGTACTCTACGTAGAGGATGTGGTGTACACTGAGAGAGCTCTGAGGAACACTGATTATTGTAGTAGCGGTAGAATAACGAGAGAAATATAACATTGCGGCGAAGACAGAGAATTTGCAAGGAGTCGGTGAGTGGACGGGAGTAAATGAGGTGAAAGGATTTTTTTGTTCTACTTTGTCAAGAAGTGCTGTGCGAGAGGATCCTCCCCACACATGCGAGCAATGCCCAGTACATGGACGCACTGTGCCCCTGTACAGAGCAAGAAACTGTGCAGTGTTACGACCGGCACTACGAAATAAACAAGGGCACTTAATGATGGACTAGATGATAGGCTATATCTGCAACAACGGTACGGTACGCTAATTCCAAAACCCTCGAACTATTACGCCGGTGAACAAAAACACTTAAACCCCTCCAGAGTTAATCTCCTGGATAACGGGGTATCAATTAACTGAGTTTTAGTGCACTTCTACAAAGGCTTGCCGATGACGGCAAAGCTTACTCACAAAAGGAGTATATACTTTACGTTAATAAAATGCTCAATAAAGTGCTAACAATGCTTGAATAAACTATAATATGATTCAATAAAGGAGTATGTGCTTACGTTAACTTTAGTGTGAGTCTGTACTCAACACTAACCTATACAATGCTCTATGAAAGCGCTGGAAGTCTAGTCCTACAGCAATCAGGTATAGAATCTTCTGAAAACGTCTGATGCTCTAAGATGCTCATTAATATAGAACAGAAATAATGCAGGGGCAGGACACCAAAGCGTGTATCTTAAATACACCAATAAGTAGGATACATATATACAACAAGGGACTGCAACAACTCTGTGACAGCACTAATAATAAACACTCAGAAACAGTACTTCCTTAGCCAACGAAACAGCCAAACTGGGTTGTGCACTATGCATCAACCTTGGCTAAAATAAGGCGTGAATAATTCCTAAAGCATACACAATGAAAGTTAATATACACAATGCTGTCTTCCTCACTAATAAAGTCTAGCAGTGGCACAAAAGGTACTAGGAAACTAGGCAGAGCGCAAGCATGCTCGTAGCATACTGTCTCCCTTTGAACAGATTTCCCTTATGTTACGTTACGTGACTTGGAGGCTCTCTTGGTAAGTCCAGATCTCAAGTATCTGGTCTTACCCTGGCGCTCCACATAGGTCAACAAAATGAGGTAGCAAGTATGCAGGTGAGAGTAGGCAAAATCCCTTCACTTGTATACTGCTACACTCGCAAAGGAAAATATGCACAAGGGTTACAGGCTAGCTAGCTTCGTCGATGTTGTACCGGCTCTGACTTGCCACATACATAACTCAGACAACGACCAAAGATACCTTCCACTGTGTAGCATTAAATAATAAGAGAGAACAGCTCAATAATTAGAAGCACCCCAACACTAGGCTACCATATGACTATGACTCTACTACTCCCTAAAACTAGTCCAAACATAAATGTGAGAGCTGGTGCTGGTAATACGACTGGCCGACTATGGAAGTGGTATGCAGAACCAGAAGGGATAATTAATTGAATAAAGATGGAAGTATGAAAAAGAAGAAGTTCAGAGAGAGAGATAGTAGTATAGAGGGTTATATGGGGGACAGATTGCAAAGGACATGTAGGACCAAGCACGCTACGCCAAGCTCTGCCAGAGAAAGGCGGCAGGAGACCCCAGCACCAACACTAGGACAGCGGAACCCAATCACAGACCACTACGTCATGAGATGCAGACATCCTTAGGACGCGCCAAGCGCGCCAGCCAATCAAGGGCCTGGGAAAGCCCACGCGAGCGTGGGAAAACTCCTCCGAGCGAGGGATGCAGCACATACATACACACGCACATATTACCACCTCACTGCCTACCTCGCTCTCTCTCTTTAACTTCACACAATGCATCTTATATTCTATGGATGATATAAAATACTTCCAAGTGTCACAGACAAGAATAAAGATCACCACTGAACTGTCTGTGACAGCATGAACTCTATGAAAGAAAGAACATCGTTCTACGATTATTGTAGCCCATTCACTGCCCTGGCGAGCGCTAGCGAGTTACGAGCGCATTCTGGCAAGCTGGCCAGCGTAACACCCCGCCCAAGATGTGGGACGTTTCAGCCTCAGGTGAACTTCACATCTGACCAGACAGAATGCCCACCAACTCCGCATCACCTAGCTACTCTCCCAAGTTGTGAGAACAAGGCACGATCACAAACATAAAACACTGCATTATAAAAAAAAATCTGCACAACACTTCCCCAAAGTAATAGCATCATAATAATTATATCACGCTCAACGAGCAAGCTTCCCCAAGCCTAGCCTACTAAGACAACAGCTCAGAGTGTCTTATATTCTTGCTGTGATATACTGCACTTATATGCTATCAAAAAGAAAGAGTTTGTATGTGAGTTTTTTATATTTTTTAATATTGTTTTTTGGGGCATTGCACTACAGGGGCAAGCCTAATTTTTCTCCACTCTCAAACACACACTGACTGAACGTCGAGGGTTCTCCTGCAAACATACCCTCCCGTGACAAACAATCAGCCAAAACATTATCAGTGCCCTTAACATGCCACACATCCAACTTGTGTTCCGGCAGCAAAACAACACCTGACACTGATAACCTGCCCAGTTCATCGCAAGACTGGCACTTCTCTTCGCTCTCTCCGGCAACGGGGCCTGCCAATAACCTCTCACTATTTCCACCTTAGTGATAAACGAGGCAGCCCCGATGCGGTCTATGGTGTCGTCAACTCTAGGTAATGGATAGGCGTCTGTCAGGGATAATGCTTCCACACTCTTGCAATCAACACAAACACGGATCTTGCCACTTAACTCATGTTGCAAAGTTACCGGCAACGACCACTCACGATATCCCTTATCCCTCAGACCCTTTTTCCACATGTCGTCTAGCTCTGCTTTCACGACAGGCTGTTGAGCAGGATTTATACGGTAGGGCCTATAACTTGAGCCTTGCACTGTCTCCAGCCTCCATGTCGGATTCTACCCCGTACATCAGGCCTAGACAAGCAACAAACATGCGGACGTACTGCCATAGCCTAGTAAACAACTTCTCTTGGCGCTCAGGAACAAGAGGTTGCAACTTATCTCGAAGAACAACATGCCTAGTGCCCTCCCACAACCCAGCCAAGACCGCAGCTTCTAAACTATAGTCTCCCTCCTTCTCCACCTTCCCTAGAACAGCCAGGTCATGAGAGGGACAATCAGTACCACCTGTGCAGTCACTCCCATAGTTCATAATTGCTAAGGCTTCCCCGTCGATACCGTACATGCGCACCCCCGCATTCCTTGCGACTACATCTGCCTGCGCAGCATCACCGCCTTCAGCGACATGGCCAGATACAGTCGGTCTATGGTAGGGCTGTTGCATATTACTAGAGCAGCATTGGGAGGCTATGCGACGACCGGGCGCATCCACTCCACAGCCAACCTCACCAATCTGCTCAAAGTTCTTATTCTGACCACCACCCTTAGCAGCCATGGGTCGGCCCTGACCTGACAACCATGCCAAAGCCTCGCCGCCCACCATGAACCACCGAAACAACGAGGCTAACGGTCTACTAACACTCAAGTGACCTGCCAGCGGAACATCGTGCACCGCATGAGTTGTGAGGCCTGGGTGCTCGGCACAAACAGTGGGGTATGAACCGAGTCGGTGCTGGAGCGCTGCACACTGCTGCTCAGGCAGGTGCTCTAGCGCTTCCACAGCCACCTGACTCGTGTCCCCCGCCCACTGCTCCACCGAGACATGACAATCCCAACTCTCCTCCACCTGTGCACCACTGACCCCCTCTCCTTCTCCACCTTGGCTGCTGCAGACCAACGCAGGGACAGTAGGCTGCTCAGGTGGTTGCCTCACAAACTCCTTTAACAGGTTCACATGACATGTTTCCCCGTCCTCGTGTTCAATAGCCCCGTTCCCACAACTCTCCTCCACCTGGGAACTACTCTGTCGCGGAGTGCCATCACGCCCAACCATGTCACTAGGGGGGACAGGTTCTGGGGCCACTCCGGAGCTTACCTCTGGATCAAGTACCGAGTCGCCAAGGAGTGTCGCTGGATCCAAACTCTCAACCCGATCAGCCTTGACTTTCTCCTTCCGACCCTTCCTCCGCTGGTCTAGAACTTGGGATACCTGTGACACTTGAGCGGACTGAGATCTCTCGAGCCCCTCTTGCTCCGCCCTACTCATGTCGGCCACCCTCTCGGCAACGACTAAGGGTGCAACCTCGGAAGTGGGCACCGCAGTCATTACCGAGAATGAGGTCGACCCACTCAACTGGCAACTTCTCCACCACACCCACATCCAACTCCCATGTCACCCCGTCCACCTCAAGCTCCATTCTGACCAGCGGGTAAGACCGCGTAGCATTGATGCCTTGAACCACCACAACCCGAGCCACGTTAACAGGCTTGCCAGTGAAATTCTTAACCAGTGTCTGGGAAGCGCCCGTATCATGCAACAACTCAAGCCTATGCTTCACACCAGCCTACCTCACAGTGCCGTGCCCCCTATGACCACAAAAAACATCACGGACGGGTGACGAGCCCTCCTGCTGCTTCTGCACCGGCGATGACTTCGCAACCGACCGTTTACCCCGGGCAAACGCGGAAGACCTCAAAGAAATGCCGATGTTGCTCACTAGTGACACCACTGCTGTAGGCAGTGCGCTCGGACATGAGCGCGCAATATGACCCTTCTCATGACACTTGAAACACTCCACTTCACTCTTGGACTTCCTCTGAGGTGAGGAAGGGCCCTGGCCTTTCTTAAACGGGAAGGGTTTCGACTTGGGTTCATAATTGGCAACAGTACTCTTGAATGGATAATTATTTGTTGGGTCATTAATTCGGGGGGGGGGGGGGGGGGGTGGAGTGGTATGCCCCTGGTTACCTGCCTCAGCTCTCTGTGCAGACCCGCACCCACGAATCAATGACACCCTAAGGTCAGCCAGCTCGGCCGCCTTCTGCAGAGTTTTCGGTTGCTTTTCTTTAAGGTTAAGAGTCAAGTCACTGCCAGTACATTTAAATAATTGTTCGAGCAACACTAGTTGTTTTACTGAATCAAAAGTAGTTGACTTCTCCGACCTTAACCAATTTTCAAATGCATCTGACAGCTCTCTAGCGTGTTCCTGGAAAGTACTCTCCTTTTTTTTTTGAACCGCCCTAAACTTCAGCCTATAGGTCTCTGGCTGTAGCTCATATGCCCTCAGGACAGCCTCTTTCAATAACTCGTAATTCACATAGGAATCTAGGGGCAAAGCATCGTACGCCTTGAGTGCTTTCCCCGTCAATCGTGAAGAAACAAGGGCTGCCACTTCTCCTCGGGCCATTGTGCTCCTGGCACTTTTTCTCGAACCGGAGAAAAAATTCTGTAACTCCTAACTCATCAAACACTGGAACCAACTTAAGTAGATGCGACAGGGACTGATCATGGGCTCGACCCCCTGGACGATCCGGTTCCTCGTCACCTCTACACGAGTTTTCTCTAGGTCAACATCGGCACAATACCTCTCAGACTCAAAATTGCGCTCAGACTCTCGCTCCTGCTGCTGCTGCCTGAGCTCAGCCTCATACTTTCGCTGCTCGAGCTCAGCCTCATGCTTTCTCTGCTCGAGCTCAGCCTAATGCTTTCGCAGCTCAAGCTCAGCCTGTCGCTCCTGCTGCTTAACTCTTCCTCCCCGGGCTCTCTTACCCAATGACGGTCGCCCCTACCCGGGCGATATGGCTGAAAAACGTCTAGGCCTAGGCTACCGTATTTATGTTTATTTTCACTGCTAGAACTTTCCCACTCATCTATAATCGTAGTGCGGTTTTCAATCTGTATTTTGGCATTAAGTAGAGCTCTGTAAGTCAACTGGTTCAGTTGTGATGACGATTTCAGTGGAGCCAATATTGCAGAGATGTTGCCAATATGGGGGCTTTTTAGACACTAATTTCGTCATGACGTCAGAACAATAACATTGAGGAGTCTTCTCCTTCTTGTTTTCGGAGGTGCGGTGACGAACGCTTGGGTTTGTTGACATACGTCGTACGCACGGCGTTCGGACCAAGCTTAATTAGGCTATTAAGCTCATGCCTTAGATAAGGCTACTAGGTGCCCTTCTTTCGTGCTGTCCTTACCTAAGGCAGACCGGGTAGGAAGGGTTAAATTTGGCGAGCTCGAGCTGAAACATCTCGGAAGACAAACCCTGAGGAGGGGGTGCTACTATTGGGGACCCACCCCGTGAATCACCTAGAGGCATACCCAACAGCCAGCGGGCATCGGCCTGCGGGAACGTACTCGGCTCCGGAGCCCGAGGGGGCACCATGGTAGGAGTCGAGTGGAATGGGGGCTGGGCCGAAGGTGCCCCAGCTCCCGCTCCACCCGAAACCCCATGCACCCCACCGAGCACACAGGTAACCAGCTCACCTCTCGACAAACTGCTAGTACCGGGAAACCCTAAGACCGTGGCCACACACTGCAGTCCGTACCGGTCTAGCCCCGACACACGATCCGCTGACACAGGCTCCTCCAAAATTCTCCGAGCAACCTCCTCATTGTTCACCACCCGAACCCCGCTAAGCAACTCCACCTTCTCCACCTCCTCGCCTGCCTCTCGCACTGTGCCCTCACTATGCTCAGACCCGTCCAGTGACATGATGGAGTCAACAAAAAAATGTCTAAAGTCCAGACAAAAGTAGCCAAACTCTTGCGTAGCTTCCTTCACCAAAAAATATTCGAAGATGCTTTTGAGTGCAATACTAGGTCACCAATAACTCCAACAAGTTCTATATATCCTCAAAACAATGTCTACTGCCAACAATGCGAGAAATAAATTCAACCCCAAATGGCAATAAGATTTCTCCAAAAAAAAAAATGCAATATTCAGTTCACTATATTCTGGTCTAAGGTCGCCATTTGTTACGACCGGCACTACGAAATAAACAAGGGCACTTAATGATGGACTATATGATAGGCTATATCTGCAACAACGGTACGCTAATTCCAAAACCCTCGAACCATTACGCCGGTGAACAAAAACACTTAAAACCCTCCAGAGTTAATCTCCTGGATAACGGGGTATCCATTAACTGGGTTTTAGGGCACTTCTACAAAGGCTTGCCGATGACGGCAAAGCTTACTCACAAAAGGAGTACTTTACGTTAATAAAATGCTCTTAAGTGATAACAATGCTTGAATAAACTATAATATGATTTAATAAAGGAGTATGTGCTTACGTTAACTTTAGTGTGAGTCTGTACTCAACACTAACCTCTACAATGCTCTATGAAAGCACTGGAAGTCTAGTCCTACAGCAATCAGGTATAGAATCTTCTGAAAACGTCTGATGCTCTAAGATGCTCGTTAATATAGAACAGACATAAATGCAGGGGCAGGACACCAAAGCGTGTATCTTAAATACACCAATAAGTAGAATACATATATACAACAAGGGAGTGCAACAACTCTGTGACAGCACTAATAATAAACACTCTGACACAGTACTTCCTTAGCCAACAAAACAGCCAAACTGGGTTGTGCACTATGCATCAACCTTGGCTAAAATAAGGTGTGAATAATTCCTAAAGCATACACACTGAAAGTTAATATACACAATGCTGTGTTCCTCACTAATAAAGTCTAGCAGTGGCACAAAAGGTACTAGGAAACTAGGCAGAGCGCAAGCATGCTCGTAGCCTACTGTCTCCCTTTGAACAGATTTCCCTTATGTTACGTTACGTGACTTGGAGGCTCTCTTGGTAAGTCCAGATCTCAAGTATCTGGTCTTACCCTGGCGCTCCACATAGGTCAACAAAATGAGGTAGCAAGTATGCAGGTGAGAGTAGGCAAAAGCCCTTCACTTGTATACTGCTACACTCGCAAAGGAAAATATACACAAGGGTTACAGGCTAGCTAGCTTCGTCGATGTTGTACAGGCTCTGACTTGCCACATACATAACTCAGACAACAACCAAAGATACCTTCCACTGTCTAGCATTAAATAATAAGAGAGAACAGCTCAATAATTAGAAGCACCCCAACACTAGGCTACCATATGACTATGACTCTACTACTCCCTAAAACTAGTGCAAACATAAATGTGAGAGCTGGTGCTGGTAATACGACTGGCCGACTATGGAAGTGGTATGCAGAACCAGAAGGGATAATTAATTGAATAAAGATGGAAGTATGAAAAAGAAGAAGTTCAGAGAGAGAGATAGTAGTATAGAGGGTTATATGGGGGACAGATTGCAAAGGACATGTAGGACCAAGCACGCTACGCCAAGCTCTGCCAGAGAAAGGTGGCAGGAGCCCCCAGCACCAACATTAGGACAGCGGCACCCAATCACAGACCACTACGTCATGAGATGCAGACGTCCTTAGGACGCGCCAAGCGCGCCAGCCAATCAAGGGCCTGGGAAAGCCCGCGCGAGCGTGGAAAAACTCCTCCGAGCGAGGGAGTAGAGCGAGTTATTTGATCTGAATGTTGGGTTGAAACAAGGGTGTGTGATGTCCCTGTGGTTGTTTACTGTATATATGGATGGAGTCATGAAAGAAATACAAGGAAGAACATTGGATGTCGGTGTATCGATCAAAGATAAGGGAGGGAAACGAGTGAAAGCTACTTGTACTGCTGTTTGCTGATGATAAAGTTCTGCTGAGCGATAATGAATGGTAATTGCAGGGTCTGGTAAATATGTTTGAAACAGTGTGCGAAAAACGGAATCTGAAGGTAAATGCAGGGAAGAGCAAAGTTATGATCTTCGAAAGGGGTGAAGTCCCAGAGTGTGAGGTGAAGTTGAACAGTCAGGCTATGGAGATTGTCAGCTCATTTAAGTATCTGGGCAGTGTGCTGAGTAAAGATGGGAGTATGGATGAAAAAGTGCAGGAGGGTGCAACAGAAGAGGGTTGTAGGAACGCTGAAAGCAGTAACAAGAAATAGGGTGGTCAGCATGGATGTGAAGAAGTCCTTGCATGGCAGTGTGGTAATCCCGACATTGACTTACGGAAGCGAAGCATGGACGTTGGTGGAGAGATTCAGACCAAGAGTGAGAGGGGTGGAAATGAGTTACTTGAAAGGTGCGTGCGGAGTTACATGGAGGGAGAGACAGACGAATGAGGAAGTAAGAATGAGGTGTGGTGTGGAGGTAGATGTGATGGAAAGTGTGATATGGAACACCTTGAGATGGTTCGGCCATATGGAACGTACGGGAAGTGAGAGAATGACTAAGAGGGTGTACAAGAGCGAGGTGGAGAGGGAGAGGTTAACCGAGAGAGAGGTGGAAGAATGGAGTGAAGAAGTATATGAATGAAGGCGGTGCTGGTTGGGAGGAGGGGCGTCGATTGACTGGAGACAGAGGTGCATGGGGACGTTTTGTTCGTGGCCACCTTTTCGGGGATCACGGCGTCAGGTAATAGATTGATAGATAGGTAATATGGTCTTTCCAAGTGAGATCAGAAGAAAAGAAGACACCGATAATACTGAGAGAAGATGAAGGGTTAATTGTATTGTTGAAGTATAAGGGAAAGTCTTTTTGGAGTTCTTAGCTTAAGGGGCAGGTAGTTTTTATTTATTTAAGCCCTTCTCCCTCATGCTTAGCCCCATTAGTTTTGAGATTTAAAGACGTTCGGCCCATTAGTTTGGCGATTTTAACACCTTTCGCCTCATTTCGTTGTCAATTTTAAGACCTTTCGTGCCATTTAGGTGTCTAATTTTTCCTGACGAGCGATAGCGAGCCTGTAATATTAAAATGTAAAACTTGCAAACAAAGTCAAACCAAAACTGGGACAAAGACAATATAAAGTCAAAACAACATATCAAAATCGCTATGTGGAAACAACGCTTACTAAAATAAAATTCATGAAATGAAAGAACACAATCCACCACATAGGTTGTACATTACTACATGAACAAGTTAATCTGGTTCCCAAGCAAACTAATTGCACATATAACAACGCACTATCGTC
The DNA here is from genome assembly GCA_032716605.1 of Paralithodes platypus. Classification (NCBI taxonomy): domain Eukaryota; kingdom Metazoa; phylum Arthropoda; class Malacostraca; order Decapoda; family Lithodidae; genus Paralithodes; species Paralithodes platypus. The sequence goes on from CM064495.1 coordinate 12,798,032, forward strand.
ACGTTCAGGGAATTAGTCAATTTGGGAAGTCAAAAATTTAGAGGAACCGGCCCTTGGCCGGGCAATTTTTCTACTGAAAAATGTACACATTTTTCTTGAAAGGGGGTCTAGGGGGTGTAATTTTAAGCTTGATGGAAGTCTATCGAGGAAACAAAAATAATTAGTGACTAAATTAATGAATAGCCTAAAAAAACAGCCACTAGCCTGTCTTTTCGACTGAGCTATCCGGTGATCTGCTGTAAAGGGTAGTGGGTTTAATCAGGACAACACTTTCCAACACTAACAACAAACTAAACCATACCCCTTGTCCTCTACCACTATCCTCGGTGTCACCTCTTGAACCTTGTCTCTGTCCAAACCCTGAGGCACAGATCCAACTAATCTTCATTAGTCTCCTCTTTCTTTAAGGGGGTCACCTTCTTTTTTTATCTTTCTCTCCGTTTCTCTCTTTTTCTGGCTTGTATCCATTTGGCCCCTTTCAGCAAACTGTTTTAAGACGTTTATCCCCATCCAGGTGTCGATTTATTCATGGCGAGCGATAGATAGCCAGCATTGTATGGAGAAATGTTTCTATCGAAAAATTTACAAATTTAGCTTGCTGTAAAAACAATATCTATACAGTATATATGCTGGCTCGCTACCGCTCGTCAGGATAATATTGATACCTGGATAGGGGTAAACATCTTAAAACAGTAGGTTGAGTGGGACCGAATGGATACAAGCCAAAGAGAGAGGGAGAGAAAGAGAAAAAAAGCGAGGTGGGCCCCCTCAACCCATTCATTGCCGATGACATCCTTTTCATTATAATCTGGCAACTATTAGACGATTTGATTCAGCTTAGGGAGGACGTCTATCAATTAAAAGGCTATAGACTATCGCACTTAATCCTTTTAGCTACTATATACCCTTCCTAAGCTTCATAAGATCTTCTAAGTGTAGCTGAAATCCAATATAAAAGACGTCGTCGCGGGTACAGAAAGGGTTAACCTCACCTGACCCCGGACGTGAAGGTCAGGTCAGCAATTAAGTACCTAAGGAATGTCGGAAGCATGTCGGGCGGCCTGATAAGCGGGGCGCCGGCGGACGGTAAAACTGCTGCCCCCGACACTATAACAAGGCCCGCAATTATAGCCGGGGGGGGGGGGGGGGGGGGGGGCTGAAATTGTCGGTTGTTAGGTACTATAATCTGAGGGGCGGTAGACGGCTCCACTTGTCCCGGGAGACGTGGCTAGGGAAGGACGAGGAGGAGGAGCAGGAGGGGAGGAGGGGGGGGGGGGGGGGACACACATACACACACATACTATTATTACACATACAGTATATTACACATATATAATTGTTATTATTATTATTACATATATTATTATTATTATTATTATTATTACTATAATTATTACATATATTATTATTACTATTATTATACACAACGATTCATATTGTACGTATATTTACATAGATGCACAGGGCTCGCAGACCTTACGAGTCCAGCAAAGTGGTCATTACTTAATTTTAGTAGAGATATCAAACCCCAACGAGAGGGAGAGTGGAAAGAAAAGGTAGCAAAGAAGAATGATATCTATGAGAGAGAGAGAGAGAGAGAGAGAGAGAGAGAGAGAGAGAGAGAGAGAGAGAGAGAGAGAGAGACAATATATTATCGCTTTTTGAGCAGCCTTACACGCAAACTATGGTCTATTCGCTTTAAGTAGGCGAGAAATCATGACCTCTATCCTCTGTAACTCAAAAGGGGCTGGAGGAAATTGGCTGTACTTTTCCACATCTATTCCTTGATTGACTCTTCCCGAATGGTGGAAATAATAGCTCGATAACTCTAGTGGTTTTTGAGTTACAGAGGTTAGAGATCATGATTTCTCGCCTACTTACAGCGAACAGACTATAGTACCCATACCAAATACTATATAATATCTGCTTCAGGTTTGAAATGGGCCATGTTTCAGTAGAGAACACATGCCTCTAACTACAGTGTGAATGCTATTCTATCTATCTATCTATCTATATGCTCAGGCCCAATCCCCACTTTTCCTATTTTTGTATATTTATTTTCTATTTTACTCTATTTTATTATTTGTTTTTGTGTTTATTTTCTTGGGGGTGGCCGACTCAAGACAGAGCAAGAACAGGGAAAACACAAAACAAATAAACGAACAAAACACAGACAAAACAAAACATTCACACACATCCAGGTCACCCAGGAGAATACCCAGAGACCACAGTATGATATTTTTTTTTTTTTTTTTTTTTTTTTTTTTATGTATAAGTAACTCTCCGGTATGTCATGTAAGTAATGTTATATACTATTAACTCGCATATTAAGGGGAGGAAGACCGTTTTTATGGACCCCCTTCTCCCTAATGTGTAGCCCCACTAGTTTTGAGATTAGAAGACGTTCGGCCCATTAGTTTGGCGATTTTAACACCTTTCACCCCATTTCGTTGTCAATATTAAGACCTTTCGTGCCATTTAATTTAAAGAGGAAGCGGCCTTCGGCCGGGAAATTTTTCTACCAACAAATTTACAAATTCATCTTGAAGGGAGAGTTTTTCTAAGCTTGATGGAGGTCTAGCGAGGAAACTAAAAATTTATGAATAACTGAATAAATAGACCAAAAGAAAACCAGCCACTATCCCCTTAATCTGAATACAATTGTCTGGTGGTAATAAGAGTTTGAGGGGCACACTGTACAGGGAGAGACTGTGGACAACAATCGTCTGGTGGTAATAAGAGCTTGAGGGGCACACTGTACAGGGAGAGACTGTGGACAACAATCGTCTGGTGGTAATAAGAGCTTGAGGGGCACACTGTACAGGGAGAGACTGTGGACAACAATCGTCTGGTGGTAATAAGAGCTTGAGGGGCACACTGTACAGGGAGAGACTGTGGGCAACAATCGTCTGGTGGTAATAAGAGCTTGAGGGGCACACTGTACAGGGAGAGACTGTGGACAACAATCGTCTGGTGGTAATAACAGCTTGAGGGGCACACTGTACAGGGAGAGACTGTGGACAACAATCGTCTGGTGGTAATAAGAGCTTGAGGGGCACACTGTACAGGGAGAGACTGTGGACAACAATCGTCTGGTGGTAATAAGAGCTTGAGGGGCACACTGTACAGGGAGAGACTGTGGACAACAATCGTCTGGTGGTAATAAGAGCTTGAGGGGCACACTGTACAGGGAGAGACTGTGGACAACAATCGAGCAGGGCAATACCCAGGGGAGGCCTCACTGGCATGTGATTAGGGTTGCTGGAATACCGGCTTCATTTGTCTGGCTTCCCTCACTGTGTCTGTGTGTGCCTCATTTACACAGAGAGTATGCCAGCTATCTCTCACAAACACCTCTTCCTATTAATTTCACTACACTTCACAAGCACACCGCACCTCTTTCCAATACAACATTTTCTACCTTGAATTTGTCTCTCTGTCAACTTTTGGGGAGACACTTGTTACAGGTACCTTTGCCTTGTGTCTCCTTCATACACCTAGAAAATAGAAACAAAAATCCACCTAAGTTGGTTGGTACTTTACCATTACTCACATAGGCCTACGTTTTCCTTGGATCTGGGTTTTAGAATATGATCCAGTTTGCCTCCTAAATTTTATAAAACTTTTCTAGGTGCATACCCTATCTGCCCACCAAATTTCGTGAAAATCGGTTCATAGCTTTGGGATATATACCCACTAAATTATGTGAAAACACCCGGAGTGCCTCCTAAGTTGAATCACTTATCCCTCTCACGACCATAGGACTCAGAGGTTGCCAGATTAGCAATAAGAAATAGATTACTCTCACTGTTATAATTACCTCTCCAAAATTAGTTTTCTGCCCACAGCTAACGCAAAGACAACTGCAGAGGTTGAAGTAAACAAACTAAAGGTTTATAGATGTGAGAGGGTTATTATGTATCGCATATCTTATCTACCAACCAAATTTTCCTGATAATCGGTTCATAACCTTGTGAGATATCTTGTTTACAGACAAACACAGAAAGACAAACAAACAAACATACAGAGACAAACGCACAACTTCCATACACCTTCGTTGGCGTAGATAAAATTTTAAGTAATTAATTTCACTTCCAAAACCAAACACCTCCCAATGAAATTAATGAAAGCATGTGATCCTCCCGGGATTCGAACCTGGGATACCACATACAGATAATGACAAGAACACAATATACTTATATCCAAAACTATGGATTTCCAAGGGAGCATGCATTTTATAAATATTTTGCTAGCAGTAAAATATATTCAAGACAAACTAGAGGGGCACTCAAGAGAGCACATACCTCCACCTACGCTGGTGGAGGTATGCGCTCTATCCGTCGCCTCCTAAAATGTAACCACTTATTCCATGGCGCATATCCTATCTGCCCACCAAATTTCGTGAACATCGGCCCATAACTTTGCGAGACACCTACGCTGGCGGAGGCATGCGCTCTACCGATCACACCTTAGACTCAATAACTTCCTTCTTGGCGTACATCCAACCTGCCCACCAAATTTCGCGAACATCGGTTGATATATATTTTAGATATCTTGTTTACAAACACACACACAAACAGACAAACGTAGGCAAAAATATATCCTCCGTCCAACTTCATTGGCGGAGGTAACAAATGGACAGACACCTATGATACCATAAGCTAAGCCGAAAATCTGATTCCTGAGATAGAAAACTGTCATAGTATTCACCCCTTTTGTATCGGCAACGCTTTATATATTTTACTCTGGCTATAGTTGGACCATTTTCTGCAGTTTAAGAAGGATCTGTGGTTTTACACTTTCTCCTCCACAATGCAGAACTTCTGCTTATCAGAATTCATTTATCCCCAGAGCTACTACTCTTTGGAATTCACTTCCCTCGAATTGCTTTCCACAAACTTACAATCTACAAATGTTTAAATCCAGTTGTTACAAACATTTTATGAATGGAGGATGCCTTTAGGCACATGGACCTTTTTGTTTTATCTGTGTTTTTCCTTCCTCCGTTCATTGTCTCTTTAAAAAAAAAAAAAAAAAAAAAAAAAAAAATGGATTGTTTTTCTGGTCCCCTTCCTCCCTCGCCGCATTGTTTTTGAGATTATAAGACGTTCGGCCCATTAGTTTGGCATTTTTAACACCTTTCACCCCATTGCGTTGTCAATTTTAAGACCTTTCGTGCTATTTATGTGTCGATTTTTCCTGGAGAGCAAGAGCGAGCCAGTAATTATAATAGGAACTGGCCTTCGGCCGGGACATTTTTGTACCGAAACATTTACAAATTTATCTTGAAGGGAGGTCTAGGGGGTGTTTTTCTATGATAGATGGAGGTCTAGCGAGGACACTAGAAATAAAGGAATACATTAATTAGTGGGCCAAAAAAAAAAAAAAAATCCGGCCCATCTCCCCTGAGATAGTTCGAAGCCTGTTAATTGCTGGAGGACCATTATAAATTGATTAAGTCGTCATATAGATGCCAGAATATAATTAAAAAAGGACGTTGCCGGTACAGAGGAGGTTAAAGCGGTTAGTATGACATTTTATAATAATTCTGTATTTATTAATATCAGAACAGGATTATTATAGAGTTTGTCTGGTAATTGTGTAATGTACTATTGGTGTTTGCATAATAGTATATTTGTCTGTATACAAGGGTGATCTCGGATTCATTACTGATTTAGACACAACTTGGCCTCTAACTTCATTTGGACACTATACAAAAATTAATAACCTTAATAACTTTTAAGGATTTATATTTTACTTTATCAAGGGAACTATAGACTTAATATAATGTTTGTTGTTATCTAGGGAACTATAGACTAAATATAATGTTTGTTGTTATCTAGGGAACTATAGACTAAATATAATGTTTGTTGTTATCTAGGGAACTATAGACTTAATATAATGTTTGTTGTTATCTAGGGAACTATAGACTAAATATAATGTTTGTTGTTATCTAGGGAACTATAGACTTAATATAATGTTTGTTGTTATCTAGGGAACTATAGACTAAATATAATGTTTGTTGTTATCTAGGGAACTATAGACTTAATATAATGTTTGTTGTTATCTAGGGAACTATAGACTTAATATAATGTTTGTTGTTATCTAGGGAACTATAGACTTAATATAATGTTTGTTGTTATCTAGGGAACTATAGACTTAATATAATGTTTGTTGTTATCTAGGGAACTATAGACTTAATATAATGTTTGTTGTTATCTAGGGAACTATAGACTAAATATAATGTTTGTTGTTATCTAGGGAACTATAGACTAAATATAATGTTTGTTGTTATCTAGGGAACTATAGACTTAATATAATGTTTGTTGTTATCTAGGGAACTATAGACTTAATATAATGTTTGTTGTTATCTAGGGAACTATAGACATAATATAATGTTTGTTGTTATCTAGGGAACTATAGACATAATATAATGTTTGTTGTTATCTAGGGAACTATAGACTAAATATAATGTTTGTTGTTATCTAGGGAACTATAGACTTAATATAATGTTTGTTGTTATCTAGGGAACTATAGACTAATATAATGTTTGTTGTTATCTAGGGAACTATAGACATAATATAATGTTTGTTGTTATCTAGGGAACTATAGACTTAATATAATGTTTGTTGTTATCTAGGGAACTATAGACTTAATATAATGTTTGTTGTTATCTAGGGAACTATAGACTAAATATAATGTTTGTTGTTATCTAGGGAACTATAGACTTAATATAATGTTTGTTGTTATCTAGGGAACTATAGACATAATATAATGTTTGTTGTTATCTAGGGAACTATAGACATAATATAATGTTTGTTGTTATCTAGGGAACTATAGACTAAATATAATGTTTGTTGTTATCTAGGGAACTATAGACTTAATATAATGTTTGTTGTTATCTAGGGAACTATAGACATAATATAATGTTTGTTGTTATCTAGGGAACTATAGACTTAATATAATGTTTGTTGTTATCTAGGGAACTATAGACATAATATAATGTTTGTTGTTATCTAGGGAACTATAGACATAATATAATGTTTGTTGTTATCTAGGGAACTATAGACTTAATATAATGTTTGTTGTTATCTAGGGAACTATAGACTTAATATAATGTTTGTTGTTAGTCACCACCAAGTTTAAATGATATCAGTATGTTTTAGTTTTACCTAAAATTAAATACAAGTTGGTATAATTTACTAAACCGAATTGGTTTTGATTATACAATAATTACAAAATCTGCTGATTTTGTCCCCAAAGTTATAAGTCATTGGACCGAAAAATGTATGCGTTGTGTGTGAGTGTCTGTGTGTGTGTATATGTGTGTGTATATATGTGTGTGTGTGTGTGTGTGTGTGTGTGTGTGTGTGTGTGTCCCTCGGCACTCTAAACTCTTTTATGCGCAGGTTTTCTCTTCCTGCTTTGCAGGAAGGGAACGTCATCATCGGACTACGATGGACTACCATAAGCATAGCATCACATTAGATACGAAGAAGACTATCACAAGTATGTGAGGAAACACATAAGATCCCTTCTAGTTGGAAGTTTTAATTAGTTCTACACACAACCCTTGACAATAATTTACATACTTCACAATAACGGAACTACAGTACATTATATCCATATTAAACAATGTCTCCTTTTCCTTACTAATATCTCCCTGGAAAGGCTAGCATGGTCTCTGAAATACTACATATTCGTTGTAATTCCTTGTAGCTCCCCCCCTCCCCCCTCGCGTCAACACCATGCATATATTCCCAGCAACCATGCATTAGTAAGTAAAACAAAATAAAACAAATAAACTAATAAAAACATAAATAAAATATAAATGAATAAACACATAAATTAATATATATATATACAGTTATACAGTATATATATAATATAAATTATATATACATATATATATATATATATATATATATATATATATATACAGTATACAGTATATATATATAATATATATATAATATATATATATATATATATATATATATACCGGTATATATATATTAGTCATTAAGGGAATGGTTTTTGTTTGTTCCCTAGACCTCGATCAGACTTATAATTACACCCCCTAGACCCCCTTTCAAAATATACTTGTACATATTTTGGTGGAATGTCGCGGCCAAAGGCCGATTCCTATTAAATTGTCGGCTCGCTTTCGCTCGCCAGGAAAAAAATCGACACCTAAATGGCACGAAAGCTCTTGAAATAGACAGAAATGGGGCGAAAGTTCTTGAAATCGCTAAACTAATAGAGCTAACGTCTTAAAATGTCAAAAGGAATGGGGCTAAACATGAGGAAGAAAGGGTCCCTCCAATGTATATCTGCCCTTTTAAGGTGCCTATATTTCTGGTGATGCACAAGGCCATATTACTTGAAGGAGGGCCATGGGTGGAGAGCTGCTCGGGGCGGACATATTACTTGAAGGAGGGCCATGGGTGGAGAGCTGCTCGGGGCGGACATATTACTTGAAGGAGGGCCATGGGTGGAGAGCTGCTCGGGGCGGACATATTACTTGAAGGAGGGCCAGGGGTGGAGAGCTGCTCGGGGCGGACATATTACTTGAAGGAGGGCCATGGGTGGAGAGCTGCTCGGGGCGGACATATTGCCCAAAGCTGGACTGCTGCATATTATTAAGCCGGTATCACACGAGAGTTTTTATAGTCAACATTCGATGATCAACATTTTTCTGGCAACATTTCTAGAATATTTTGATCAGATATCGGAAACTAGACTGATGGTAGATGAATTTAGGTGACCGAAATATTTTAAATGTTGACCTCATAAACTTCCAGACCAGTGTTGAGGATTAATGCCGAGGGAAAAAGCGCTAGTGTGATACCGGGCTTAAGGGCTAATTTTAACCCCTTCTGTACCGGCGCCGTCCTTTTACTTTTATTCTGGACACTATTAGACGATTGTATGCAGCTTAAAAAGGGGCTCCACTAATTTACAGGCTTCGAACAATCTCGCTTAACCTGATTTACTACCACAGATCCTTCTTAAACTGCACACAATCGTCTAAATATAGCTAGGATCAAAGCAATAAGACGTCATCGGTATAGAAGGGGTTAAGGGGGGGGGTCACCTGCTTTTGTTTTCTTTCTCTCCTTTTCTCTCTTTCTCTGGCTTGTATCCATCCGGCCCCATTCATCCAACTGTTTTAAGACGTTTATCCCCATCTAGGTGTCGATATCTTCCTGGCGAGCGATAGCGAGCCATCATTGTATGGAGAAATCCGGATTCGCCGGAGATTTTTTTTTATCGAAAAATGTACAAATTTAGCTTGCTGTAAAAACATATACTGTACAGTATATATATAAACATATACTGTACAGTATATATATAAACATATACTGTACAGTATATATATAAACATATACTGTATTATAAACATATACTGTACAGTATATATATAAACATATACTGTACAGTATATATATATGCTGGCTCGCTACCGCTCGCCAGGAAAATATTGACACCTGGATGGGGGTAAAAGTCTTAAAACAGTAGGCTGAATGGGGCCGAATGGATACAAGCCAAAGAGAGATGGAGAAAGAGAGAACAAAAGCGAGGTGGGCCCCCTTAACCCCTCCTGTACCGGCAACGTACTGTGTATTTGATTGCAGCTAATTGACCAATTTCGGGTTTCAGGCTATAAGGAAGTTGAAGCCGTGAACATCGCTATTAAACAGAAATACAATAATAATGTAGGTTTATAATGGATAAAAAGTATGTTGAATTGGGTTTTATGTATTTATATAAGCACTACAACCGCACTTTAGTTGTTAATTCTGCTTAATAACAATGTCTACAACTCCAACTTCCTTATAGCCTGAAACTCGCAAGTGGTCAATTGTATGAAGCTTAGGAATGACATATGGTAGCTAAACGGATTGATTATGGAGATAGTCTGTACCCATTTTATGGGTAGACGTCCTTCCTAAGCTGAATGAAATCGTCTAACAATTGTCAGAAGATAATGAAAAGGACGTCACCGGTACTGAGGGGGTTAACCCCTTCTGTACCGTCTGACGTCTTTTTAATTTGACCTCACCTACATTTACACGATTTTATGAAGCTTAGGAAGGATGTATGGTAACTAACAGTATTAATCGAGATAGTCTGTAGCCTTTTAATGAGTAGACGAACTTCCTAAGCTGTACAAAATCGTCTAATAGTCGCCAGAAGATAATGATAAAGGACGTGACCAATACTGAGCGGTTTAATGATTAGCCGAACGATCGCGTTAATTGATCATAGCCTATACCACGGTCCAGATACTAACTTAAGGGGAGGTTTTTAGTGTGTTCCCGAGACTTCCATCAAGGTTAAAATTACACCCCCTTGACCCCCTTTCAAGATAAATTTGTAATTTTTTTGTTAGAAAAATGGCCCGGCCGAAGGCCGGTTCCTCTTAAATTACAGGCTCGCTTTCGTTCGCCAGGAAAAAATCGACACCTGACTGGCACGAAAGGTCTTAATATTGACAGAAAGGGGGCGAAAGTTCTTAAAATCGCCAAACTAATGGGGCAAACGTCTTAAAATATCAAATGCAATGGGGCTAATCATAAGGGTGAAAGGGCTCAATATAAAAATCCCTCAAGTGTAAATCTCCCCTTAAGGGAGCTCAGACGGTATTGTGCAGCATAATATACTGGTTCGGCTCAATGGTTTAAGGAGGGGGTTTAGTTTGCTCTCTAACCTATAGCGAGCTTGTATTTGAAGAGGAATCGGCCTTCGGCCGGGACATTTTTCTACCGAAAAATATACAAATTGATATCGAAGGGGGGTCTTGTGGGTGTTTTTTAAAGCTTGATAGAGGTTTAGAGAGCAAACTAAACCCCCTCCTTAAACCATTGAGCCGAACCAGTAAATTATGCTCCACAATACCGTCTGAGCTCCCTTAAGTTAGGATAGGCTTGGATATCCTACGATGAACGCCTAATCCAATCTAGCCTATGCTTACCAAAACATTAATTATTATGTCCCTTCCAACAACCATCCATACTCCTAAAATCGATTAATGAAATTTACAAACACATGTGGCAGTCCGTGGACTCGAACCCAGGATGCTCACACCGAAAATCAACACCTTATACATCGCACCACGAAGACAGTTAAAGGTTGGTGGACACTGCCTACGATTTATTATGCAACTTCGAATCCTGCATATCAATCTAAGCATGTACACACATCCCAACTGCAACTCACGTAGGCTATGCATATGTGAATGGAAATTAAAATCAGGTTACGTGTGTTTTGATGATAGCAGCTTAGATTAGGTTAGATTATGTTAGATTATGTTAGAATACGTGTGTTGTGGTGATAGCAGCTTAGATTATGTTTGATTATGTTAGATTATGTTAAATTATGTTAAATTATGTTAGATTATGTTAAATTATGTTAAATTATGTTAGATTATGTTAGATTATGTTAGATTATGTTAAATTATGTTATATTATGTTAGATTATGTTAGATTATGTTAAATTATGTTAGATTATGTAAGATTATGTTAGATTATATTAAATTATGTTAAATTATGTTAGATTATGTTAGATTATGTTAAATTATGTTAGATTATGTTAGATTATGTTAGATTATGTTAGATTATCTTAGAATACGTGTGTTGTGGTGATAGCAGCTTAGATTATGTTAGATTATGTTAAATTATGTTAGATTATGTTAGATTATGTTAGATTATGTTAAATTATGTTAGATTATGTTAGATTATGTTAAATTATGTTATATTATGTTATATTATGTTAGATTATGTAAGACTATGTTAGATTATATTAAATTATGTTAAATTATGTTAGATTATGTTAGATTATGTTAGATTATGTTAGAATACGTGTGTTGTGGTGATAGCAGCTTAGATTATGTTAGATTATGTTAGATTATATTAAATTATGTTAAATTATATTAGATTATGTTATATTATGTTAGATTATGTGTGTTGTGGTGATAGCAGCTTAGATTTTGTTAGATTATGTTAGATTACGTGTGTTGTGGTGATAGCAGCTTAGATTATGTTAGATTATGTTAGATTATATTAAATTATGTTAAATTATGTTAGATTATGTTAGATTACGTGTGTTGTGGTGATAGTAGCTTAGATTATGTTAGATTATGTTAGATTACGTGTGTTGTGGTGATAGCAGCTTAGATTATGTTAGATTATGTAAGATTATGTTAGATTATGTTAGATTATATTAAATTATGTTAAATTATGTTAGATTATGTTAGATTATGTTAGATTACGTGTGTTGTGGTGATAGCAGCTTAGATTATGTTAGATTATGTTAGATTACGTGTGTTGTGGTGATAGCAGCTTAGATTATGTTAGATTATGTTAGATTATATTAAATTATGTTAAATTATGTTAGATTATGTTAGATTACGTGTGTTGTGGTGATAGCAGCTTAGATTATGTTAGATTATGTTAGATTACGTGTGTTGTGGTGATAGCAGGTTAGACTATGTTAGATTATGTTAGATTATGTGTATTGTGGTGATAGCAGCTTATATTATGTTAGATTATGTTAGATTATGTGTATTGTGGTGATAGTAGCTTAGATTATGTTAGCTAATGTTAGATTATGTGTATTGTGGTGATAGTAGCTTAGATTATGTTAGGCCAGGAAAAGATGGGAAGACCATAGTTCGATTCTCTTCAACTGACGGTAAATTGCAAAGCTCCCATCAAGATTTATCGGTACTGAATGGGTTAACCCCTTCTGTACCGGGGACGCCTTTTTAACTTTATTCAGGGTACAATTAGACGATTTTATTCGTTTTAAATAGGGTCTACAGCAATTACCTAGCTTTGAACTATCTCACTTAACCCGTTTTACTACCACATATCCTTCTTAAACTGCACTAAATCTTCTATATATAGCTAGAATAAAATCAGAAATCCGTCGCCTGGACAGAATGGGTTAAATAGACTATAGGTTAGGTTAGCATAGGCTAGGCTAGCTTAGAAGGGCACCTTAAGTTAGAACAGATTAGGCTAGGTGAAGGGGGAAGGTGACCTGCTTTTTTTCTCTATTTGTCTTTCTTTCTCTGGTTTGTATCCATTCGGCCCCATTCAGCCTACTGATTTAAAACTTATATCCCCATCCAGGAGTCGATTTACTCCTGGCGAGCGATAGCGAGCCAGCATTGTATGAAGAAATCCGGCTTCGCCGGAGACATATTTCTAAAAAAAAAATGTACACAATTAGCCTGCTGTCAAACACATTTTTTAAAATATGCAGGCTCGCTACCGCTCGCCAGGAAAACATCGACACCTGGATGGGGAAAAACGTCTTAAAATAGTAGGCTGAATGGGGCCGAATGGATACAACCCTGAGAGAGAAGAAGATAGAGAGAAAAATGACGAGGTGGGCCCCCTTAAGCTACCACGATCGTCCTGGTCCAAGAAATGTGAGGATAGTGCGTGAACCCCTCCAGACTTGGGGAATGTGGGAGTGTGTGCATGGCAGGGTGGCGTGCAGTGCATAGTCTGACTGACACTGACTGCATGGCGCTACTCAAGGACAGTCATTATACTGAGGGCAAGAAGAGGGCACACGGGGAGAGAGAGAGAGAGAGAGAGAGAGTGAGTGAGTGAGTGAGTGAGTGAGAGAGAGAGAGATACTTGCATAGATTTACATATATAAACTGACCACACAGACCTTGCGAGGTGATCAGGACTTAATTCTAGCAGAGATAGCTAACCCGAGAGTAAGGGACAGTGGAAGGAAAGGATAGCAAAGAAGAGAGAGAGAGAGAGAGAGAGAGGTAAGAAGTAGTTAGTATCTCAAAGTTCTTGAGGTTCATTCTGGGGAGATGGTCTTAATATAAATAGAGATATTAGTGTAGATATAATGTACAAATTTATCTTCTTAGGGGTTCTAGGAGGTGTTTTATCTTCTTAGGGGTTCTAGGAGGTGTTTTATCTTCTTAGGGGTTCTAGGAGGGGTTTTATCTTCTTAGGGGTTCTAGGAGGGGTTTTATCTTCTTAGAGGTTCTAGGAGGTGTTTTATCTTCTTAGGGGTTCTAGGAGGTGTTTTATCTTCTTAGGGGTTCTAGGAGGTGTTTTATCTTCTTAGGGGTTCTAGGAGGTGTTTTATCTTCTTAGGGGTTCTAGGAGGGGTTTTATCTTCTTAGGGGTTCTAGGAGGGGTTTTATCTTCTTAGGGGTTCTAGGAGGGGTTTTATCTTCTTAGGGGTTCTAGGAGGGGTTTTATCTTCTTAGGGGTTCTAGGAGGTGTTTTATCTTCTTAGGGGTTCTAGGAGGTGTTTTATCTTCTTAGGGGTTCTAGGAGGTGTTTTATCTTCTTAGGGGTTCTAGGAGGGGCTTTATCTTCTTAGGGGTTCTAGGAGGGGTTTTATCTTCTTAGGGGTTCTAGGAGGGGTTTTATCTTCTTAGGGGTTCTAGGAGGTGTTTTATCTTCTTAGGGGTTCTAGGAGGGGTTTTATCTTCTTAGGGGTTCTAGGAGGGGTTTTATCTTCTTAGGGGTTCTAGGAGGGGTTTTATCTTCTTAGGGGTTCTAGGAGGTGTTTTATCTTCTTAGGGGTTCTAGGAGGTGTTTTATCTTCTTAGGGGTTCTAGGAGGTGTTTTATCTTCTTAGGGGTTCTAGGAGGGGTTTTATCTTCTTAGGGGTTCTAGGAGGGGTTTTATCTTCTTAGGGGTTCTAGGAGGGGTTTTATCTTCTTAGGGGTTCTAGGAGGTGTTTTATCTTCTTAGGGGTTCTAGGAGGTGTTTTATCTTCTTAGGGGTTCTAGGAGGTGTTTTATCTTCTTAGGGGTTCTAGGAGGTGTTTTATCTTCTCAGGGGTTCTAGGAGGGGTTTTATCTTCTTAGGGGTTCTAGGAGGGGTTTTATCTTCTTAGGGGTTCTAGGAGGGGTTTTATCTTCTTAGGGGTTCTAGGAGGTGTTTTATCTTCTTAGGGGTTCTAGGAGGTGTTTTATCTTCTTAGGGGTTCTAGGAGGGGTTTTATCTTCTTAGGGGTTCTAGGAGGGGTTTTATCTTCTTAGGGGTTCTAGGAGGGGTTTTATCTTCTTAGGGGTTCTAGGAGGGGTTTTATCTTCTTAGGGGTTCTAGGAGGGGTTTTATCTTCTTAGGGGTTCTAGGAGGGGTTTTATCTTCT
This sequence comes from Paralithodes platypus, assembly GCA_032716605.1. Lineage (NCBI taxonomy): Eukaryota > Metazoa > Arthropoda > Malacostraca > Decapoda > Lithodidae > Paralithodes > Paralithodes platypus. The sequence continues at coordinate 12,813,182 of CM064495.1, forward strand.
TAGGGGTTCTAGGAGGTGTTTTATCTTCTTAGGGGTTCTAGGAGGTGTTTTATCTTCTTAGGGGTTCTAGGAGGTGTTTTATCTTCTTAGCGGTTCTAGGAGGTGTTTTATCTTCTTAGGGGTTCTAGGAGGTGTTTTATCTTCTTAGGGGTTCTAGGAGGTGTTTTATCTTCTTAGGGGTTCTAGGAGGTGTTTTATCTTCTTAGGGGTTCTAGGAGGTGTTTTTATAAGCTTGATGGAGGTCTAGCGAGGAAACTAAAAACTATATAAATAAATAGGTATATACTGTAGACCAGAAAATAACCACTATTAAGGGGAGGCAGACCGTTTTTCTGGACCCCTTCCCCCTAATGTTTAGCCCCACTAGTTTTGAGATTTTAAGACGTTGGTTCCATTAGTTTTGGGATTTTATGACCTTTCGCCCCATTTCGTTGTCAATTTTAAGACCTTTCGTGCCATTTATGGTGTCGATTATGTCCTGGCGAGCGATGGCGAGCCTGCAATTTTAAGAGGAACTGACATTTGGCCGGGACATCTTTCTGCCGAAAAATGTACGAATTTTTCTTGAAGGAGAGTCTAGGGAGTGTTTTTCTAAGCTTGATGGAGGTCTAGGGAGGAAACTAAAAAAATATATGAATACATTAATTAATAGACCAAACAAACGGTGAGTCTCCCCTTAAGTGTAGCATTCTTGATACATACGAACGCTCTCTGTTGACAGTGTGACTATTTTATCTACTGCAATGAATTGATTGGGAAACTTTAGGTCACTACAGCTGATCAGAACATGTTAAGGGGAGGATTTTAGTTTGCTCCCTAGACCTCCATCAAGCTTAGAAAAGTACCCCCTAGAACCCCTTTCAAGATACATTTGTACATTTTTCGGTAGAAAAATATCCCGGCCGAAGACCGGTTCTTCCTAATATTACAGGCTCGCTCTCGCTTACTAGGAAAAATTGGCACCTAAATGGCACGAAAGGTCTTAATAGTGACAAAGAAATGGAGCGAAACATCTAAAATCGCCAACATAATGGAACTAACATCTTAAAATGTTAAAACTAATAGGGCTAAACATGAGGAAGAAGGGGGTCCAGAAAAAGCGACTACCTCCCCCCTTCACCCTACTTACTGTAGTAAATATTTTACGATTAATCATTAACCGATCAAACTACACATGGGGAAATGGCTGAACAATCATTGGTAAATCATTCAACTCTGACGAATACAGAGAATGTCTTCTTCGATCGATTCGTCAACTTGTGGAATGGGCTTCCCCGAGATGTCATAGACTGCAACACCGTAGTTCGCTTAGACAAGCACCTTGACCTGAACCCAAGATTGAATGCATTTTTAATTGAATAAATAATTTCTTTAGTAGTGTTCGTTCATTAACCTAATAGATCTTAATATAATTTCCCCTGCCATGGACTAAGCCTAAGGGCAGCACTTCCTTCTCACATCTTTCCCACATTCTTTGTTGCAACACTTGGAACAACAGCGTTTTGGAGGGCAAGTAACCTCGAGGGGTCGCATGACCTATTGTTGCTTGTTTTCCTTTGTACTCCTTTGTACTGTGTTGAACTGGCCTTCTTCTTCCTCTGTCATGACTCATAACATAATAACCTACTGTACGTTACTTTATAATTACCTTTCTGCTCTTAAGGGGGGTCACCGGCTTTAATCTTTCTCTCCTTTTCTCTCTTTCCCTGGCTTGTATCCATTCGGCCCCATTCAGCCAATTGTTTAAGACGTGTATCCCCATCCAGGTGTCGATTTCTTCCTGACGAGCGATAGCGAGCCAGCCTTGTATAGAGAAATCCGGCTTCGCCGGAGACATTTTTCTATCGAAAAATATACGAATTTAGCTTGCTGTCAAAACAAATATATATATATACTGGCTCGCTACCGCTCGCCAGGAAAATATTGACACCTGGATGGGGGTAAACGTCTTAAAACAGTAGGCTGAATGGGGCCGAATATATACAATTAGCCAAAGAGAGAGGGAGAGAAAGATAAAAAAACGAGGTAGGCTCCCTTAACTCCTACAGTACTACAGTAGTGTCGTCCTTTTAACTTTATTCTGGTTACTATTAGACAATTGTATTCAAGTTAAGACGGACCTCCAGCAATAAACAGGCTTCAAACTATCTCAATTGACCCTTTTTACTACAACAGATGCTTCTTAAGCTGCACAAAATCGTCTAAATATATATGAAATAGTATTAAAAAGACGTCTCCTTTACATGCTGAGGTTAATAGAGTTCTGGTAATTTTTTTTCTATGTGAATGAGGGAGGCAAAAGGCATAACTGCCTGCAACGAGTGCCTCCCCCAGATTTCAAAGAGTGACAGGGCCGAAATCAAGGGACGTTCGAGCTAAAATGCCTGGACACACGGAGTTTGAAGCAATTTAAGTCATAGGAAGAGGGAAAGACTGATTCTGGGAGAGAGTTCCACAGCTCAGCAGTTGAATAGAAGAAACTTGTGTGTATTTATGTGCCTATGTGTGTATTTATGTTTTATATACTCTAGTTGATGGCAATGTTCGCTTTGTAAGGGTGATCGGAACTGCATTCTCTCTCTCACACACTCACAACACATACACATACAACACACACACACACCACATACACATACAACACACACACACACACACACACACACCACATACACATGCAACACACCCTCACACACACACCACATACACATACAACACACACACGCACACACACACACACCACATACACATACAACACACACACACACACACCACATACACATGCAACACACACTCACACACACACCACATACAACATACACACACACACACACACACACCACATACACATGCAACACACACACACACACCACATACACATACAACACACACACACACACACACACCACATACACATGCAACACACACTCACACACACACCACATACACATACAACATACACACACACACACACACACCACATACACATACAACACACACACACTTACACACACCACATACATATTATAGAGTCTGGCATAAATCTTTAATTTCTAAACTACCCTCCTTCGGTTTCTATCCCTCCATCTGTGCCTTTGTCTCTAATTTCCTTTCCGGCCGTTCCATAGCCGCGGTTGTGGACGGCCATAGTTCACTTCCTCACCCTATAAACTCCGGTGTTCCTCAGGGCTCTGTCCTATCTCCTATTCTCTTTCTAATTTTTATAAATGATCTCCTTAACTATACCTTAATTCCCATCCATTCATACGCAGACGACTCAACCTTACACTACTCCATTAGTTTTTCAGAACGCCCCAGCCAGCAATTCCTCAACGATAAACGTAATGAAGCCATAGAACTCTTAAATTCTGATCTAAATACTATTTCCAATTGGGGCAGAGAAAACCTTGTTAACTTTAATGCCTCCAAAACCCAATTTCTCCATCTATCTACCCGTCAGGATCTCCCAGCGGACTATCCCTTATTCTTCAACAATACAAAAATCAACCCTTCATCTTCTCTCAATATTCTTGGCGTCTCTTTTTCATCTGCTCTCATTTGGAAGGACCATATTACCAGTCTTGCTAAGGCAGCCTCCCAGAAGCTGGGTGTGCTCAACCGCCTTAGGGGGTTCTTTTCCCCAGCACAGCTTCTTGCTCTGTACAGGGGCATAGTGAGCCCTTGTATTGAGTATTGTTCACATGTGTGGGGAGGTTCCTCTCACACCGCTCTCCTAGACAAAGTTGAAAGGAAGGCCTTTCGTATCATTAACTCCTGTCTACTCACCAACTCTCTGCAATCTCTCTCTCTCCGCCGCAATGTTGCATCTCTCTCGCTATTCTATCGCTACTATAATAATCAGTGTTCCTCAGAGCTATCCCAGTGCATACCACCTCCTTTACGTAGGGCACGTGGTACCCGTCTTGCAACTCAATCCCACCCCTACTCTGTGCAACTCTCCAACCCAAGAGTGAAACGTTACTCTCAAACTTTCTTCTACTCAACAGCTGAGCTCTGGAACTCTCTCCCAGAATCAGTCTTTCCCTCTTCCTATGACTTAAATTGCTTCAAACTCCGTGTGTCCAGGCATTTTGGCTCGAACGTCCCTTGATTTTGGCCCTGTCACTCTTTCAACTATGGGGGAGGCACTCGCTATAGGCAGTAATGCCTTTTGCCTCCCTCAATCACATAGAAAAACAAAAAAAATACATATACACAAACACACACACAGACACACCACATACACATACAACACACACACACACACACCACATACACATACACAAACACACACACAGACACACCACATACAACACACACACACACACCACATACACATACAACACACACATACACACACCACGTACACATACACAAACACATACACAGACACACCACATACACATACAACACACACACACACACCACATACACATGCAACACACACTCACACACACACCACATACACATACAACATACACACACACACACCACATACACATACAACACACACACACATACACACACCACATACACATACACAAACACACACACATACAACATCCAACACACACACCACATACAACACACACACACACCACATACAACACACACACATACACACACACCACATACACATACACACACACACACCACAAACACATGCAACACACACACACCACATACACACACACACACACACACAAAACATACACACACACCACAAACACATGCAACACACACACACCACATACACATACAACACACACAAACACACACACACCACATACACATACAACACACACACAAATACAACACACACACCACATACAACACACACACACATACAACACACACACACACACCACACACACATACAACACACACACACACACCACATACACAAACACACACCACATACACATACAACACACACACACACCACATACACATACAACACACACACACATACAACATACGAAAAGACAACATCGTATAACAGCAAGTAAGATTGAGTGAAACAATCAGATAAATGATGGCTGTCCAGTTAACTTGCTAGTAGGCCATTATTTCTAATTTTTCTAAAAGGGGAGGTGGTTGCTTATGCTCTCTCATATTAAATATTTTAGTCCCATTACCTTTGAGATTTTATGACGTTCGCTCCTTTAGTTTGACGATTTTAATACCTTTTGCTCCATTTATTTGTAAATATAAAGACCTGTCGTGTCATTTACGTGTCGATTTTTTCCTGGCGAGCGATAGTGAGCCTGTAATTCTTAGAACAGGCCTTTGGCCGGGATATTTTTCTACCGATTTTTTTTTTTTTTTCTTGAAGGGGGATCTAGTTTTTTGTTTTAAGATTGATAGATGTCCAGGGAGGTTACTATAAAATCAATATATACATAGAGGGCTCCGTTACCAGTCGGCTACCTCAAAAAAACAAAACAAAAAAACAACAACAAAAACCTTGGGTAAGTGCCAGAGTATATACAGTATACATACATATCTTATATCTGTACAGTATACATACATATCTTATATCTGTACATAATAATGTATTGGAAGAGATTATCGGTAAAACATGTTTGGATATTTACTTGACGGACAAGAACGTGGAATTCAAGGGGAGGCAGACCGTTTTTCTGGACCTCCTTCTCCTTAATGTTTAGCCCCATTTTTGTTTAGATTAAAAGACGTTTGGCCCATTAGTTTGGCGATATGAACACCTTTCGCCCCATTTCGTTGTAAATTTTAAGAACGTTCGTATCATTTAGGTGTCGATTATTTCCTGGCGAGCGATAGCGAGCCTGAAATTTTAAGAGGAACCGGCCTTCGGCCGGAACATTGTTCTACCGAAAAATGTAAAAATGTATCTTGTCTAGGGGGTGTTTTTCTAAGCTTGATGGAGGTCTAGCGAGAAAACTAAGGAATATATGAATTAATAGAAAAAGAAAAAAAAAAAAAAAAAAAAAACATTTCTGTCTCCCCTGAACAGTGAATGCAATAATTATTATATATTAAGATTGTCTGAGGGAAGATGTTTGTAATTTAGACTCTTGAATGTTTCTTTATAGATGCCGACATTACGACAGTTTTGTTAAGGAAGCTAAAGATTTTGACCTAACAATATGAAAAGGAATGTGTATTCAAGGCAAAACAATGCACACATAACAACATATAAGAACATTAACTTTATCACTCACATAACAACATATAAGAACATTAACTTTATCACTCACATAACAACATATAAGAACATTAACTTTATCACTCACATAACAACATATAAGAACATTAACTTTATCACACATAACAACATATAAGAACATTAACTTTATCACACACATAACAACATATAAGAACATTAACTTTATCACTCACATAACAACATATAAGAACATTAACTTTATCACACACATAACAACATATAAGAACATTAACTTTATCACTCACATAACAACATATAAGAACATTAACTTTATCACTCACATAACAACATATAAGAACATTAACTTTATCACTCACATAACAACATATAAGAACATTAACTTTATCACTCACATAACAACATATAAGAACATTAACTTTATCACTCACATAACAACATATAAGAACATTAACTTTATCACACACATAACAACATATAAGAACATTAACTTTATCACTCACATAACAACATATAAGAACATTAACTTTATCACTCACATAACAACATATAAGAACATTAACTTTATCACTCACATAACAACATATAAGAACATTAACTTTATCACACATAACAACATATAAGAACATTAACTTTATCACACACATAACAACATATAAGAACATTAACTTTATCACTCACATAACAACATATAAGAACATTAACTTTATCACTCACATAACAACATATAAGAACATTAACTTTATCACACACATAACAACATATAAGAACATTAACTTTATCACTCACATAACAACATATAAGAACATTAACTTTATCACTCACATAACAACATATAAGAACATTAACTTTATCACTCACATAACAACATATAAGAACATTAACTTTATCACTCACATAACAACATATAAGAACATTAACTTTATCACTTACTTTCTTTTCTGTATTAAAAACATACATAGCAATACTCGATAATTAGCAATGGTAGTGAACTATGGTCTCAATGTTGTAAGTATATATATATATATATATATATATATATATATATATGTATATATATATATACTGTATATATATAGTATACAGTATATATACTGTATATATACTATATAATCATAATGTTTCGCCATATACTGCATATTGTGGTGGCACTCGTGGCCCCGATACTAGGAATGTCAATAATACTCCATTCCTGAAATTCGCAAGGTCCAGGCAAATTACTAATATATGATGATTTTTGTTAAATAGGGCTTCAGAGGCTATCAACCCTATTGAATTATTAAGCCAGCACACTGTAAGTAAAGAATAACTTCAGGACTTAAGCCTCTCTGCGAGAACTCCAGTCCCTTCGTATATGATGAGAAAAATGCAAATATATATATAATGGGAAACTTAAATTTGTCAAATATATCAAATAATTGATTTGCGTACTTGTTTCTTTATATGAACAAATATACAATATTGTCGTACGATAACGATTATATTCCATTTTGTTTTTAATTGTTGAATCTAAATAAAAATTTGACACAAAATGGTGAAAATAACTTTGTGACCTCATACAATCTTAATTTACGTATAACTTGTACATATATAGGCCAAAATTCACGAATTTCTTTAGCAGGTAGACATTTTTGTTTGACTAAGTCAACCCATTATGAATAATGTCAAGGAATGCTGCCTGAACCTAATGTTAACCTCCCTCAAAATATAATCACGCCTTACTTCCTTGTATTTTGGCTATTAATAGACGATTTTATTCAGCTTAAGAAGGAAATGTGAGAATCAGAGTTCAAACCTGAATATAATCGTCTAATTTAGTCAGAATATAGTAGAACTGCGTCCTCGAATGCTAAAAGGTTTAATTTATCCAATCAATACATAAACTAAGAAGGTACGATGCTAATTAAAAAAACAGAGTTTCTTTCCTTTTACGCTCTGAATATGCCGAGGAATGCTAGGCAAGTGAGGGTGAAAGTGAATTGAATCAAGCCAGCCAGGGAGGTGGAATGCAGACGACCTGGCCACACCTTTATATTATTTATTTACCTTTAAAAGGGGAGGGAAGATGGGAGAGACATAAGAGAGTCAGGGATATTTATCTATCTATCTATCTATCTCTCTCTCTCTCTCTCTCTGTATATATATATATATATATATATATATATATATATATATATATATATATATATATATATATATATATATATATATATATATATATATATATATTGAAGTGCCTATATTTTTTCAGGCTGGAACAAACAAAATATGGGGTATTTACTGAACTAGGAAGGCAAATCAAATGTACATAGACACAAAATATGGTGTATTATAAAAGAGATATATACTTGTACAGACAGTCCAACACTATCACAAAATTACACAATAAATCATACAATCATAATACAAATAATTCTGTCACTCAGCGTTGGCAGACCATGGTGGTTCCTTGTAACCCCAAGTTAAAGTAATGTTGAGTGGTGTCATGGCTGGGTGAAGAGGCAGAGGTCAACTAGGGGATTAGATGGGCATTGGTTCAGGTAGCCTCCGGGCCAACGCGCGGCCAGGTGTGCTGCTAGCAGGCGGCTTAATTTCTTCTGTCTGAGCCTCATGGGCAAGTCCACTCGTCCAGGCTGGGGGAGCCCATTGGGCAGTACCATGCAGTATGGCCCAGCTCTCTACAGGTGGATTCTGGCATTTATATTGGTTTCTGAGGGGGAGGGAGCTTGGCTGGCCATGGCAGCGTCCGGCTACTGCTGATATGGGGAGAATATTCTATAAGTCAATCCAAGGGGAGGTGGGGGAAGAGGTGTGGTCAGTCATGTTTGGGTGGCTTCTTCTGCGGGCACCTCAATCCTTTAGCTCTTTAGCCTGGTTCACCCTCGGGGAGTTATTCGGCCACTATCAAATGGTGCGAGGTGGCTCTTCTCTGCACTCCCTGCTGAGTGTGCAGGGGAGAGAGGTGGGAGAAAGTCCTGTTCCTGTAGCGGGATGTGGTCTTGTCTACCATGGGCTGTTTTCCAGAGTTTATACGGCCCCGGCCTGGATCGCGATGCTTACTTGGTCGGTCTCATTGAACCATTCACTGTCCGAGGGAAAGTACGGATCTTGATCTGTGAACCTGTGCTGGTGTTGAGGCTCGTGGTGGTGGTGGGGTGGTTTTCCTTATTGTTTTCAGCCGGGCAAATTCGCCTTCATATCCAGCACCTACGATTGGTTGGGCAACTTGTGGGTATGCTAGGTGGCTGGAGTGGAACGGACGTGAGGGGTACTGAGATGTCATCTGGGTGTAAAAAGTGGACGTGGCTGATGTCCATTTTCTCATGGACCCTCGAATCCGAGACCAGGTGCACTTCGCTTCTTAGTTAGGCCATCTTGGTTGGTGACAGGATCGTGGGCTGCAGGGGGCCGGGCGGTATTCTGGTCTGGCCCCATATATATATATATATATATATATATATATATATATATATATATATAAAGAGACCGGGAAGCAGAGAAGAGTGGGGTAGTATTAAGGGTGCCGCGTTGCTTATGTGAAGTGCCAGAGATATGTGCCACACCTGCTTGCACGCACGGGCACCCACTTGCATGCAATACGCTCGTACGCACAGGCAAATGGGAGTACGGACACGTGTACGATCACGGGGCTGCTCCCACACACACACACATTTTATTTATATATATATATATATATACAGGTATATATATATATATATATATATATATACTGAATATCATCATCATCATCATCATCACCTGCTAATAGATGCAGTTGTCTTCATTGTTCTTATCGCTATTTACATCGGCCTTCTCTGTGTATGTGTGTGTGTGTGTGTGTGTGTGTGTGTGTGTGTGTGTGTGTGTTCCATAATACAATGTAGTACTAATTACACAGTTGGCAGTGTGGTACTCTGTTATCTGAGTTACAGCAAGGCCATTAGTACACTCTTTCTCTCTTGCGCATGTTCTTGATTAATTTTGGTCGATTATAAGTATTATTATCAATATTATTAATATTATAATTATTATCATTATTTTAATTATTATTATCATTATTAGCATTATTATTATTTTTGTTATTTATAATACTCTGTTTATTATTATTATTATATAATTATACACTGTTCTACTAGGGTTGGAATAATTCGACAGTTGTTTAGAAGTTTGTAATTTTATTTAACAAACTCCTACGATAGCCATACTGTCCATAGCAATTGATTCTCTGTTCGGGTCAAAATGAGTTCATGCTATATTTTGAATACCTACGACGGCCCACTATAGTTTGTACTTCGGAATTGTTACATTCCTATTACACCCAATTTGGACAATCGCTATTTAGAGTCTTGACTCACTTCGACTTCGAGCCAAAGGCACATCACTATCTTCACAATGCTTGACAAAACTAGTTTCTTCAAATCACCTTTATCATATTAGACACAATTATAAATCATTAAACATTTACATCACCATATGACCGTACTACTAAACAATTAGTATGTCCGCGTTCTGCAATATTACTCACGATTACTAAACCAATAGGTATCCTCGTTACCTTTACAATATCAAAATTCAATTACTAAATCAACAGGTATTTGTGTTACCTTTACAATGTCAGAATACAATTACTGAATCAACAGGTGTTCTCGTCACCTTTACAATGGCAAAATACAATTACTAAATCAACAGGTATTGTCGTCACCTTTACGAGATTAGAACGCTATGTCCTTCAGGTCAATTTACAAGATTACGCATTATTATTCAATCAATGACCTCCTTAAAACTAGTTGGCTAGATATTTACGCGCAATCGAAAGCATGCTGTCGACGAGGTGAATATCTAATTAATACTGAGTGTTTCCTTATAACAAAAAAAGTATTTCATGGGTATGGGCTGAAACCCTTTCCTAACTATTCCTTTAGCTAGTTCTAACCTACTCTTCAATTACTAAACCCACTCCTGTACCTTGTCTCTGTCCAGACCCTGAAGCAGGTCCAACTAACCTTCATCAGTGTGTTCTTCTACTTAGGCTCCTGGAGAGTTAGCCCCTTCTGTACCGACGACGTTGTTCATATTTTATTCTGGCTACTAGAAGACCAATTCCTTCAGTTTAAAAAGAGCCTCCAGCATTTAACAGCTTCGAACTATCTCACTTGACCCTATTTACTACCACAGATCCTTCTTAAACTGCATAATATCGCCTAAATATAGCTTGAATAATATAAAAAAGACGTCGCTGGTACAAAAGGGGACGTTATTATATTTATAAAATTATTTATTATTATTACCGGTATTGGCTTGCTCCCGAAACCAATATCAAGCTTTAAAAAATAAAAATAACAAAAATACATCCCAAAGACCACCCTTCGGGATGAATTTGTACATTTTCGGGTCGGGACGGTTCTTCCTAAATTACAGGCTTGCTATCGCTCGTCAGGAAACAAATGACACGTAAATGGCACGAAAATTCTTAATATTGACGAAAAAATTGGCGAAACTCTTAAAATTTGAAAACTAATGACGCTAACCACGAAGGAGAAGTTGGTTCTGAAAAAAAAAAAAAAAAAAAAAAAAAAATGACCCTTACATGCAGAGTCACCAGAGGGATATATTATTATTATATTTTGTTGTTGTCTTTTATTTTTTGATTGACACCAAATCGGAAATATTGTTCGTATAGGTAAACACATAGGCCCCTTAAACACACACACACACACACATACACACTGGAAGTGAACGGAAATATTGTTTACTTTAATTCAATGTAAAATTCCAGTGTATAAAGGGGGGGACGAAACCATAATGAGTAATTATCGACCTGTGTCAATTTTACCAATGTTTTCCAAGATATTTGAAAGATTAATGTATCATTCATCAACAATCATAACATTTTATATAAGTACCAGTTCGGATTTCGGGAGGGACATGGCACAGATCTTGCATTAATTACATTAGTTGATAAAATATCCAGGGAGGTTGATGCGGGAAATAATGTATTAGGAGTATTTTTGGATTTTACCAAATCGTTTGATACTGTCGACCACCAGATATTATTGAGTAAATTAGACGTGTATGGGGTCAGAGGTGTTGCACAGCTGGATACAAAAGTATTTAAGTGATAGAAAACAATATGTATGTTTTAATGAATCCGAATCTAACTTGTGTACAGTGACCTGTGAAGTACAACAGGGATCCATTCTAGGGCCATTGTTAGATCTCCTATATGTAAATGACATAGTAAATATGTCATCTGTTTTACCAATATTATTTGCTGACGACACAAATGTATTTCTTGCAGGTAAACACATAGAAGATTTGATAGGTCAAATGAACCAAGAATTGAACAAACTTATTGAATGGGTAAATGTTAATAAACTTGCCATCAATATTTCTAAAACCAATGATATGATCTTTGGCAATAAGATTAATAATAATAATAATTTAAACTTGCATATTAACAATGTACATTTGAAGAAAGTTGATAACACAACATTTCTGGGTGTCATAATCGATTCCAAACTGTCTTGGAAAGAACATATTACACATGTAAGGAATAAGATCTCGAAGGGAACAGGAATCTTATGCAAAGCTATAAAAGTACTAAATAGGTCAACACTCATAACACTGTATAATAGTGTTGTGTATCCTTACATTACATATGCTGTGGAGGTGTGGGCAGCTGCTAGTCAATGTCATATTCAAACTATAATAGTAACACAAAAGAAGATAGTAAGAATAATTGCATCTGCCAAGTATAGGGACCATACAGCTCCATTATTTAAAACATTGGATATTTTACCTTTCTCAAAAGTCTACCTATATTGCATGTCTAAAATGATGTATACATTTATTAAGCGCAGTGTTCCTACATGTTTGCACAATATATTTCACACAAATGAAGAGTTTCACGAATATTTCACAACAGAGAGAGGACAATTACGCTTAGAAAGAGGTAGGACATCCATGGTATATACTACCTTCAGATATAAGGGAGCACATAATTATAATGGAACAACATATCAGAGAAGGTTAATCATGAATGTTCATTTGTAACTTATAAATATAAATTAAAGAAGTACTTACTAAATGAGTGAAGTTGAGGTGTATACATGCCTGCGAATGTGTAAAATATTATACTGGTGGGTTTGAGGTAACATTTAAAGTATTGTATCTAATACCTGTCATGATATGTGAAATGTATTATTAGATAAGGCATATTACGGAATGGAATATTATTGCGTTGTAATTCATTTTTAATACATCTTGCTAGTTTCGTGTTTGTTCACATTACTAACACTGCACTTATACTCAGTATATTATTTGGGAATAAGAAAAAAAGAGGGCAAATATACTATTATAGCAGCCCTCATTGTCATGAAACTTGACTGATGTGATGTACAATATATAGTATATGTATCAAATTTTGAAATTTTCATGACAATAAACTTTTTGAATTGAATTGAATTGAATTGAATACATGTGTATAGCTAACGCATTTTAGTTTGTATTTCTGCTAAGTATTTACCTTACAGCTTGAATCATTTTAAATCGCTAAAATTGCACTTGGGTTAATTGACTGTATTTTCCAGCACAAGAGCCAGTGTGGGTTACTGCTGAGTGGAGGGAGAAAGTCATTACTGACTCCTACCATTATACAACATTCCATCCCTTTAAAATACTTCTTAATAGCGCTTTGATAAATTACTTCCGTTATAATATGTACAAGTTGCCGTAGTTTTTTTTGTATACTATATATATATATATATATATATATATATATATATATATATATATATATATATATTATACTTTATATATATACTTATACAGTATATACATATATATATATACATATATATATATATATATATATATATATATATATATATATATATATATATATATTTATATATATATTACTTTATATATATATATTACGTTCCGAACTGATATTCCAAGGAGCTTAATTTATGTTGGTAAAAATAGCTGCACTGTACTAGACCCGTCAATAAGGTGTGAAGGGTCAATGCAGCAAGGTGAGGTGGATGGCGTGTGTTCTGCCATGCACTGAACTATTAAGTCACTGGTACGCGAGGCACGACCATCATCGGATACCAATTACACTTCCTACATGACACACCTTTATGGGGAGACTACGCACCATCCTTATCACTACACCGACAACCATATTGTCTATCTTGTCTTGTTAAACTTGCAGAATTACAAACAAATTGATATACATAAAAATGTAAAGCATTTTTTTCTATAGGGAAAAGGAAAATGTATATATATATACCTGTATATGGTATACATATATGCATTATATATATATATATATATATATATATATATATATATATATATATACAGTATATATATATCTTCAATAATACAAAAATCAACCCTTCATCTTCCCTCAATGTTCTAGGTGTCTCTTTTTCTTCTGCTCTCACTTGGAAAGACCATATTACCAGTCTCGCTAAGGCAGCCTCCCAGAAGCTGGGTGTGCTCAACCGCCTCAAGGGGCTCTTTACCCCTGCTCAGCTACTTGCTCTGTACAGGGGCACAGTGCGTCCTTGTATGGAGTATTGTTCACATGTGTGGGGAGGATCCTCTCACACTGCACTCCTAGATAAAGTAGAAAGGAAAGCTTTTCGTATCATTAACTCCCGTCCACTCACCAATTCTCTGCAATCTCTTTTTCTTCGCCGCAATGTTGCATCTCTCTCACTATTCTATCGCTACTACAATAATCAGTGTTCCTCGGAGCTTTCCCAGTGTATACCACCTCCTCTACGTAGGGTACGTAGTACCCGCCTTGCAACACAATCCCACCCCTACTCTGTGCAACTCTCCAACCCAAGAGTGAAATGCTATTCTCAGACTTTCTTCTATTCAACTGCTGAGCTCTGGAACTCTCTCCCAGAATCAGTCTTTCCCTCTTCCTATGACTTAAATTGCTTCAAACTCCGTGTGTCCAGGCATTTTGGCTCGAACGTCCCTTGATTTCGGCCCTGTCACTCTTTGAAATCTGGGGGAGGCACTCGCTGCAGGCAGTTATGCCTTTTGTCTCCCTCATTCACAAAGAAAAACAAAAAATATATATATAATATTATATCCTATATACTGTACATATATATACATATATATATATTTTGCCGGACGCCGTGATCCCCGAAGGATCGTGCCATTTAGGTGTCGATTAATTCCTGGCGAGCGAGAGCGAGCCTGCAATTTTAGGAGGAAGCGGCTTTCGGCCGGGACATTTTTCTACCGAAAAATATACAAATTTATCTTGAATGGGGGTCTAGGGGGTGTTTTCTAAGCTTGATGGAGGTCTAGGGAGGAAACTAAACAAAATATATGAATACATGAATTAATAGACCAAACAAACGGTCAGTCTCCCCTTAAGATATATAAATAATACTATAACCAATACTGAAGCTATGTATAGACCAACTGAGGGACTGAGAGAGGAGTCTTACCTATACATTTGTCAACAGTACAGTCGCTTATGAAAGATCGTGGACCCACTATATGTTTTTCTTTGTGCAATTATATCAATCTGGTTTGATTTTTGGGTGGAACTTGCTTTTCAATACATATTATATATAGTTTTGGTGTTGATGTATACAAACATATATACATACATTCGTTTCCAGAGATATACTTCCATAATTAGAAATAGGTGAGGTCCACGAACTTTTATGAATGACTGTACAGTTGCACTAATAAGTCATGTCTCGGCACCAAGCATGGTTTGATCAATAATTGGTATCAGCAATATCTAAGCTTTATTTCTTCATATCGAGTGATATAAGAACATGAGAACATAAGAAAATGTGAGTCTGCAGAAAGCCGATTGGCCTACACAAGGCAGATCCCTGTCACACCCAACCCTAATTATAAGCCCAGCTTAAAAACACCATTAGGACTTACCTCACCGAAACGGTCAGAGGTCAGAAAAACGGGGATCTGCAGATCCCCACACCTGGGCCACACCTGACAGATCACCCTCACACCCAACCTATCTCGTCCATATGCCTATCTAATTGTATCTTAAAGCTCCCTATCGTTCTTGATCCCACTATAGCACTTGGTAGCCTATTCCACCTATCTACAACTGTTACCAAACCAATATTTGCCTATATCTTTCTTGAAACTAAATTGATCTAATATGAAACCATTTGTACAAGTTCTTTCGCTATCACTGAGCTTTAGTACATTTTTCATGTCCCCTTTATTAATCCCACTAACCCACTTGAATACCTCTATCATGTCCCCTCTAAATATGCCCCTTTCCCACTGGTGAGACAAGTCACGATTTTCGTCGCCGACACCAATAAATTGGCACATTCGTGACATGTCTCAACACCTCTCATGAACAATCGTTTGACTCTCAAGGCCTCTCAAGGCCTCGTAAGGGCCTTCACAAATGTTCGCACAGTTCTGCCCCTTTCCCACTGGTGAGACAAGTCACGATTTTCGTCGCCGACACCAATAAATTGGCACATTCGTGACATGTCTCAACACCTCCCATGAACAATCGTTTGACTCTCAAGGCCTCTCAAGGCCTCTCAAGGCCTCGCAAGGGCCTTCGCAAATGTTCGCACAGTTCAAAATTTTGGACGAGGACTCCTGAGGATTGGTTACCCTCGCAAGCATAGTCGAGCATCGCCGAAGGGATCTGCGAGGGTATCTGCGATCATCTGCGACATCGGCGAGACATTGCGGAGGGTTTCGCATAAAAAAACCTTTGCAACGCTGCATGGATGCTCACCGATGCTCTGCTCGCCGATGCTCTCAGATGTTCCGAGAACATCGACGATGCCAAAGAGCACCTTCGGCGAGGTGGGAGAGAAAGACAAAAAAAAACGAAGAGGGAGAGAAAGAGAAAACAGCGAGGTGGGCTCAATGTTTACGTTACGGCTTGAGCCCACCTCGCTGTTTTCTCTTTCTCTCCCTCCTCGTCTTTTGTTTCTTTCTCTCCCTCTCTCTTTGCCTATAATCCGTTCGGCCCCGTTCAGCCTACTGTTTTAAGATGTTTACCCCCATCCAGGTTTCAATATTTTCCTGGTGAGCGGTAGCGAGCCAACATATATATATTTTTGTTTTTGGGTCGTTTTTCTGGTCCCCTTTCTTCCTCATGGTTAACCCCATTAGTTTTCATATTTGGGGGATGGTGGGGGGTAATTGACTCGTGTTACAAATATGAAGCCGATTCGTGAGGTAGTTTCGCCACCACGGATTTTCCTTTTTGTCCTTTTCTTCGTACGGATACGCTGGAAGTGGGTGGTGGGAGGGAGGTGGGGGTGTGGTGGGGGGACGACATAAGGGTAGGGGACTTGTCACACAAATATGGAACCGATTGGTTCAGTCGTTTCGCCGCCACATATTTTCCTTTTTTTTCTTTGTGAGGCGACCGATAGTCAGCGAGTTGGTGGGGGGAGAGGGTTGTGTTGCTGGTGGCAAAAGCCAGAAGGGTAAGGTACAGTACATGTGGTAGAAATATAAAAGCCATAGGTGCAGTCGTTTCGCTGCTACGATTTTTTTTCAGCGAGTCCGTATATATACGGACCTGGCACTGGGCGGCGTAACAAGACCCTAGTCCGTATATATACGGACCTGGCACTCTGGAGGTTTTAAGACGTTTACCCCCATCCAGGTTTCAATACGCCGAACCATCGCTTGAATCGCCAAAGACGTCGCAGAACATACGGCGAGTTTTCTTTCATCCTCACATGATTTCGCAAGATATTTTTTAAAATGTGACATGCCTCGCAGAGGTCATCGGCGAAACATCGCTCACTTCGCCGATAACGTCGCAGAAGGTCGGCGATTGCGTCGCCGACATCGGCGACATCTTCATCTTCGCTGAGTATAATTTGTCATCTGTTTGTAACGGTCAAAATCGTGAACGTCGCAACGTATTCTTGCGAATTTGACAAACCTAAGTCATCGGCGACGAAAATCGTGACTTGTCTCACCAGTGGAAAAGGGGCATAACTCTGCGTCTCTCTAACGAATGTAAGCCTAATTTCTTCAATCTTTCTTTATACAAGATTTCCAATATTATGGATCATTTTTGTCATTCTACGTTGTACTTTATATATTATAATTATACAAACATGTTCCTACACTTAGCCACCCTATTCAACATAAAGGAGTACAAAGGAGTACAAAGGAAATCAAGCAACAACAGATCTAGTGACCCTTCTAGGTTGCAGACATTAATACAGCACAGAGCGAGTCGAACGTAATGACAGCTGAGCTATGACCTATTAGAGCCACTGTACCGCCAAGAGCATATGAAGCACCCACTTGAATCAGTATCGAACGCAAACGAGACAAGACATTAATTGCTTCATCTTAGCCCTGCAGATGATTCAGAACCTGGCTTTAAGGGGGTATGGTTCGCTTTTCTGGACCCCATTCTCCCTCATGTTTAGCCTCATTGGTTTTTGAGATTTAATTATTCAGATTAGGAAAGGTGTATGGATGTCAGGGGTTTAATTGCGATGGTCTTTATTTGTTTATTTTTTTTTATCTCCCACAGATCCTTTCTAAGCTGTATAAAATCGTCTAGGGACAGCCATAATAAACTGTTAAAATGCGTCATGATCCTCAAAGGGTTAAGATGCATAGAGTGTAGTGCCTGATCCATGGGTAGAGAAGAGGATTCGTCAAGGCATATACTGTATATATTGAGTTATGGAGTTCTGCGCCAGGGCACCCAGGACCAGGAAGCGCTTTTGTATCCCGGGTGGCGGTGTGGACGACGTTGCAGCTGCAGTCAACGAAGTTTCAAAGTTATCCCCTTCACGCACAATGTACGTCATTCATGTCGGATCTAATGACGTGCAGCGGACCCGATCGGAGGACCTCATGCTGAAGTACAGGAAGCTGATTCAGAAGTATAAGGAAAAGTCAGGCCCGTAGAACTAGGGCAGCTGAGAGCGCCCATGAATTTACACTTTCTCCTCCACAATGCAGAACTTCTGCTTATCAGAATTCATTTATCCCCAGAGCTACTACTCTTTGGAATTCACTTCCCTCGAATTGCTTTCCACAAACTTACAATCTACAAATGTTTAAATCCAGTTGTTACAAACATTTTATGAATGGAGGATGCCTTTAGGCACATGGACCTTTTTGTTTTATCTGTGTTTTTCCTTCCTCCGTTCATTGTCTCTTAAAAAAAAAAAAAAAAAAAAAAAAAAAAAAAAAAAAGTCATCATATCAGGGATCGTCCCCAGGATCGGTGTGGAGAGCCGATTCTTCAATATAGCCACTAGCGTAAATCGTCGTCTGGCTAACCTCTGCAGGGAAGAAAACGTTGGATTCATCAATACCTGGAATGACTTCTACCGTGAAGATCATCTGTTTGTAGCAGATGGAGTCCATCTGAACCAGGTGGGAGCAACAAGATTTGGCCGTCTGCTTCATGACGCAGTAAAGGATTTTCGGAGAAAAAGCAGAGCCAACCATGGACCACCAGGGACGACGTTCGAGGCCCGAGGACCACCAGGGACAAGGATCGAGGACCGTGGACGACCAGGGGCGACGATCGAGGACCGAAAACTACCAGGGACGACGATCGAGGACATAGAGAACGGAGGACCACCAGAAACATG
Source organism: Paralithodes platypus (assembly GCA_032716605.1). Classification (NCBI taxonomy): domain Eukaryota; kingdom Metazoa; phylum Arthropoda; class Malacostraca; order Decapoda; family Lithodidae; genus Paralithodes; species Paralithodes platypus. Next base: position 12,832,979 of record CM064495.1, read on the forward strand.
ATCGAGGACACCGAGGACCGAGGACAACCAGGGATGAGGACCGAGGACAACCAGGGATGAGGACCGAGGAATGAGGGCAGACAGGTACATAAATGTAAGATCCGAGCAGAACCAATAATTTGAATAAAGAGCGTTCCGTGAATTCCAAATCCAAAACTTTGAATCAAATTTTCTATGCAAACGCTCGTAGCATACGCTATAAGTTTTCAGATCTAGAGGAACTAGTGTTTACGGAAAATTACGATGTTATTGGCATAACAGAATCTTGGCTCAATACAGAAGACAGAGACTTTTTAGCAGAGTATTCACTTCCCGGTTATGTAATGTTTGAGAAAAGCCAAATTAATAGAAATGGAGGTGGAGTTTTATTTGTTATCAAAGAAAGTTTTAACCCGACCCTCTTGTCAAAACCTCAAATTGTGAACGTCTACACATCCTTTGTGCTAATAAAGAACAATAAAGGTATAAAAATAATACTTGCACTAATATACAGACCTCCAGCTCAATCAGTGCAAACTGACCGAGAAATTTATGAGCAAATTGCAAACTTAAGTAACTCGCATGATATCGTCATTTTTGGCGACTTCAATTTACCTGTGACCAAGTGGGGAGATAGTATTACTTCACACTCTGGACAAGACCTGTATGCAAACTTGCAAGAGAGTTCACTATATCAATTTGTTAGATCTCCAACCCGTGGAAATAATGTCCTTGACCTTGTACTTTCAACAAAAGAAGAATTGATAGAGAATTTGAATGTCGGTGACGAATTCAGTAACAGCGACCATCGTACGATAACTTTCAGTTTAAAGTTGACTAGTAACGAACCAAATAGCAGCATCGAGAAAGTCCCTAATTTCAAGCAAGCAAACTTTCGTAAACTTAGAGCAATGTTTAAAGAAACTGACTGGAGCTTTTTAATTAACAATAACGACATAAATACATCTTGGGAATCATTTGTAAACACTTACCTAAAAGCAGTGCAAGACTGCATACCATCGAAAATACGGTGTACAGGCCATAATGATAAGCCCAAATGGTGGAATAAAGATATTTCAAACTGTCTGCTTGCTATACAGTTTGCTAATGGTAGATTAAAATCCTCACAAAATGACGAAGAACGGGTGAAATTTGTAGAACTACGACACAAAGCCAAAAGGTTAATTAAGCAAAGTAAAAAGACCCTGGAGTTACATGTTGCGAATCAAAGTAAAACAAACCCAAAAGAAATCTATAGTTATATCAGAAAGAAGAGAGTAGTTACTTCAACTGTAGGACCGTTAGTCGATGAAAATGGAGAATATACCAAAGACGAAGTACAAATGAGTAATGCCCTCAATACCTTCTTTGCAGCAGTTTTTACAACAGAAGACCTCATTGATATCCCTACAGCATCGCCGATTCAGATAGATAATTCGGATATTCTAAGCAATATCACCGTTACAGAGAGAAAAGTATTGAATTGCTTAGATAAACTCAAGGAAAATAAAACACCCGGACCTGATACAATCTCACCTAGAGTTCTAAAGGAAGCTAAGGATGAACTTTCCAAACCACTGACATTGCTATTCAATAAATCCTTGCAGTCTGGAACTATGCCTGATCAGTGGAAGCTAGCTAACGTAACACCGATTTTCAAAAAAGGCAGCAAATCCCTACCCAGTAACTATCATCCAATTAGCTTAACCTCAGTTGTATGTAAAATGCTAGAAACGGTCATAAGAGACAGACTCGTAAATCACTTAGAGGAAAATAACATACTTAAAGATACTCAACATGTCTTTCGTAGCAAACGTTCCTGCTTAACAAATCTCTTAAACTTCTTCCACGATATCCTCAATCTCTATGATTAGAGTAAAGCTGTAGATATTATATACCTTGATTTTCAAAAGGCCTTTGATAAAGTTCCCCACAAACGTTTACTGCTAAAACTAAAAGCGCATGGAATACAAGACGGTGTGTTGAAATGGATAGAAAATTGGCTCTGCAACAGAAAGCAAAGAGTAGTCATAAACAGTAAGGCATCTAAATGGACCAATGTAAGTAGTGGGGTACCCCAGGGATCGGTACTAGGACCAATTCTCTTTCTAATTTACATCAACGACATAGATGAGGGTCTCACCTGTAAAATCTCAAAATTTGCTGAAGATACAAAAATTGCAAATAGTGTACTCTCTAAAGAACAAGTTGACGATATGCAACACAATCTAGATGAGTTGTCACGTTGGGCCCAAATTTGGAAAATGAGTTTCAATGCGGATAAATGTAAAGTACTACATATCGGATACCAAAATGAGAAAGCAAACTATTGGATGAATGGCACTCAGCTCAAGAATGTAAACAGAGAAACCGATCTGGGAGTAACAATAACGAATAACCTAAAACCGAGTCAACAATGTTCAGAAGATGTTAAGAAAGCAAACAAAATAATTGGCTTTATAGGCAGGTCATTTGAGCATAAATCCAAAGAAGTAATTCTAACCCTTTACAATTCCTTAGTCCGCCCTCTTCTGGAATACTCCGTTCAATCCTGGTCCCCTTATTACCAAAAAGATATAGACAAGCTAGAACGAGTTCAACGTAGAGTTACCAAAATTATACCTAGCCTAAAGAACAAACCATACGAGGAGCATCTTAGAGAATTAAATCTATTTCCTTTAACCCAGCGCAGATTAAGAGGCGACTTAATTCAAGTGTTCAAAATCATCAAAGGCATCGACAATATGAACTGTAGTAAGTACTTCACTATCGACCAATCTAATTACACGCGGGGAAACGGGTGCAAAAAATATTGGTAAATCTTTTTAACTCGCACGAATCTAAGAATTTCGTCTTCAATCGAGTTGTCAACTTGTGGAATGGGCTTCCCCGAGACGTTATAGACTGCAGCACCGTTGATTCATTTAAACTTCGCCTAGACAAATATCTTGCATCAAACCCGCGACTGACTGCGTGTGTAAATGAATAACTTTATTGTATCCCCCCCTCCCCTCAGTTACTAACCCATCTGTCCCCTACTAACTTCCTAATCCTGCCACGGACATTAGTTCCTGGGCAGTAGTTCCCTTTCCAATGTTCCTTTACCCACTCTAAACCACTGTTTGGACAATTGATCCTCAGTGTTTTGGAGGACAAGCAGCCTAGAAGGGTCACCAGACCTATTGTGGCTTGATTTCCTTTGTACTCCTTTGTATTCCCAAGTATATCTCACAGATACACGCGAGATACTAAATGTTTTCATACTCCCACCCGGACTCATTAACCCCTTCTGTGCCGGTAACATCTTTCCACTATTATTGCAGCTGTATTTAGACGATGTTGTGCAGTTCATATGGATATGTGGTAACAAACAGGGATAAGTAAGATAGTTCGAAGCCTTTTAATTGCTGAGCACTTTCTAAACTGCATAAAATCGTCTAATTGTTGCTAGAATATAATAAAAAGATTTCACCGGTAATGAAGGAGTTAAGGGGAGGCATGAATTCTGTCTGGACCCTCTTCTCCCTCAAGATTAGATTCGAGATTTTAAGACGTTCGGTCCATTAATTTGGCGATTATACCACCTTTCGCTCCGTTTCCTTGTCAATTTCAAGACCTTTCGTGCCATTTAGGTGTAATTTTTTTCCCGACGAGCGATAGTGAGCCTGTATTTTTGAGAAGAAAAATGTACAAAATAATCTTGAGAGGGGGTCTAGAGAGGGTTTTTATAAGCTTGATGGAAGTCTAGCGAGGAAACTCAATCAATATATGAATGCATAAATAAATAGACCAAAAAGTAACCACTAGCCACCTTACTAATTCCCGTATTATAACCAAGAGCGTAGTACCCGTAATAGTATACAACAAGGTGTCAAACCGAAAATGTTTTGTTAGAAGGCCTGAATGCTTATGAGATGAAATACAAGACAATTAACACGAAATATTTTTTTGTTGGCCATTTTATAAACTTCATAAGACATATCTTGAACAATGGACCATAATTTCATCTTTGCATACACACTAATAAAGACTATAAGGAATAGACTTCGCTTTCGTTTGACAGCGTAATGCATAAGTGCGCGGAATTTCGATGTGAGTATCCTAGGTTCGAGTCCTTGGAGTGCCACATGTATTTGTTGATTTCATGAAGGGGAGGTAGACCCTTGTTCTGGACACCCTTCTCCCTAATGTTTAGCCCCACTAGATTTGCTATTATAAGACGTTAGGCCCATTAGTTTTGCGATTTTAACACCTTTCGCCCCATTTCGTTGTCAATGTTAAGACTTTTTGTGCCATTTAGGTGTCGATTTTTTCCTGGCGAGCGATAGCGAGCCTGCAATTTTAAGAGGAACCGGCCTTCGGCCGGGAAATTTTTCTTGAAGGGGGGTCTAGGGGGTGTTTTTCTAAGCGTGATGGAGGTCTAGGGAGGAAACTAAAACGATATATGAATAAAGGAATTAATAGACCAAACAAACGGCCAGTCTCCCCTTAATTGAGTTTAGAGGTGAAGTTGGTTGGTGGAAAAAACATAATACCTACCACGCAACTGTACGACAATAAGGTAAAATACATCAACATTATACCTTCACTATAAAAGCTAAGTAGTAGACAGAGAGAGAGAGAGGAAGCTGTTGGAGTGGCTTTGTTATGTTTGTTATTAGCCTGTACGACAATAAGGTAAAATACATCAACATAATACCTTCACTACAAGAGCTAAGTCGATCAAGAGAAGGGGTGTTGGAGAGAGAGGAAGCTGTTGGAGTGGCTTTGTTACGAGTGTTATTAGCCTGTACGATAATAAGGTAAATTACATCAACATATTATACCTTCACTATAAAGAGAAAGGGTGTTGGAGAGAGAGGAAGCTGTTGGAGTAGCTTTGTTATGAGTGTTATTAGCCTGTACGATAATAAGGTAAATTACATCAACATATACCTTCACTATAAAGAGAAAGGGTGTTGGAGAGAGAGGAAGCTGTTGGAGTAGCTTTGTTATGAGTGTTATTAGCCTGTACGACAATAAGGTAAATTACATCAACATCATATACCTTCACTATAAAAGCTAAGTAGAGAGAAGGGGAATGTTGAACGAACGACCTTGAGGGGAGGAGAGAGAGACATCATGTTGTTTCCCGACCTTAAGGGGGGAATGGTTCACTTTTTGGTCGATTTTGTCATTTATTTAATATTTTGTCTAGTTTCCTCCCTAGACCTTCATCAAACTTTAAAAAAAAAAACCCAGGATCCCCCTCCAAGATATATATGTAAATTTTTCGGTAGATAAATGTACTGACCGAAGGCCGGTTTCTACTAAATTAAAGGCTCGCTATCGCTCGCCAGGAAAAAATCGACACCTACAGTATACGACACGAATGACAAAGAAAAGGGGCGAAAGTAATTAAAATCGCCAAACTAATGGGCCGAATGTCTTAAAATCTGAAAACTAATGGGACTAAGCATGAGGGAGAAAGGTGTCCATAAAAACGAGCCATCTCCCCATAACCCCCGTCAGCAACTAGTTGAGGGACGGCCAATCCAAACACTTTACCCGCATCATCCCCGCGACCAATCAGAACCTCCCGACCCGACTCACTAGACCGGCCATTCAACAACTTTCGGGGAGTTTCGCTTGTTTGTTATTTAAGGGGGGTCACCGGCTTGTTTTTATCTTTTTTTCCTGTTCTCTCTTTCCCTGGCTTGTATCCATTCGGCCCCATTCAGCCAACTGTTTTAAGACGTTTATCGCCATCCAAGCGTCGATTTATTCCTGGCGAGCGAAAGCGAGCCAGCATTGTATGGAGAAATTCGGCTTTGCCGGAGACATTTTTCTATCGAACAATGTACAAATTTAGCTTGCTGTTAAAACAAAAATATATATATGCTGGCTTGCTACCGCTCGCCAGGAAAATATTGACACCTGGATTTGGGTAAACGTCTTAAAACAGTAGGCTGAATGGGGCCGAATGGATACAACCCAAAGACAGAGGGAGAGAAAAGAAAAAACAAAAAACGAGGTGGGCTCCCTTAAGTCACGGTATTATTAGCTTCGTTGTGAGTCTTTCAATTATCGGATTTTTGTTTCGTCGTAGGTGTTTATTTTATCTTCATTACGATAGCTTCATTAATTATGCTTTTTGCAGTCATTGAAGTACAGGTATTACATTTCTAGGAGCTAAGTTTCACAAATGTTCTTCTTATGTAACAATGGTATGATTTTTTTTTTTTTTTTTTTTTTTTTTTTTAGTGAATTATAGGTATAGCGATATTCAATTTTCTTCTTTGTGTCCAGGAAGTAAGTTTAGGATTAATTGTGGTAAAGTTGCAAACGGAGATACTGTATATGCCTCCATAATACCACATGCACACAATTATGATGGTTTCCGTTAATGAACACACATACACAAACACACACACACTGTTATCTGCACGGAGAGAGAGAGAGATTTACATAAATTTGCGTAGATACATTGACCACACAGACCTTACGATCCCAGCGAGGTGGTCAGGACTTAATTCTAGTAGAGATAGCTAACCCGAGAATAAGTGACAGTGGAAGGAAAGGATAGCAAAGAAGAAGAAGAAGAAGAAGAAGAGGAAAGAGAGAGAGACAGAGAGAGCAGTTAGGTATTTATCAAATTTAGTTGCGCGGCCAAATTAGCCCTACCAAGCTGAGTTTTGGGGAAACTACGCGATCGTACAGGTATAGTCAGGTACAGTCACTCATAAAATATCGTGGAACTCACTTTGTTCATATGATTGGCGTATGTCTCTGGAAGCCAATTTCTATATACAATGTTCCATTTATCAACTACACAACTTTAATACTAGTTATTGAAAAGCAAGTTCCATCCAAAAATCAATCCACATAGTTATAATTGTATGCAGAAATGTTTTGTAAGTAACTGTAAGATGAAATAGTCAGTTCCTTAATTTAGTACTCGGGTAGATATGATTAACCTTTGACAGACATTATGATGGTCCAACCCCAGAACCCTCTTAATAATGCTCTCTCTCTCTCTCTCTCTCTCTCTCTCTCTCTCTCTCTCTCTCTCTCTCTCTCTCTCTCTCTCTCTCTCTCTCTCTCTCTCTCTCTCTCTCTCTCTCTCTCTCTCTCTCTCTCTCTCTCTCTCTCTCTCTCTCTCTCCTCTTCGCCCCGAAAAAACTGACCATGAAAAGTTTGTTCTCCGTTTTCACGATGTTTACTTACTGGGTATCCAAAGTCTTTATGCACAAAATGTGTTGATAATTGTGCTACAATTGCATCCATGACGGAACGTCCTACTGAGCGTTCTTCTTACCTATAGTTTCTGCCCAGACTTTCAAAATATGAATAGTTATTGATGGATTACATGCATATAGAAATTTTACAGTATATAGATTTTTAATCCCTTTAGCTCGATGACACCTTTTTACCTTACTTTTATGGTTAAATAAGAACATTTTATGCAGCTTTTAAAAAAGGTCTGCTATTCCGAGGGTTTATTGATATCGTATTTACCACATCCACGAATGCTGTAACTCTAGCAGCTTGTTAAGATTCCTAAAATACGGTTGCTCATAATATAGGAAGGGACAAAATCGTTGGTAAAATAGACTTCAAACAAGAAAAAACGAATAGGACGTCATCTACGAAGTAAACGAATAGGACGTCATCTACGAAGTAAACGAATAGGACGTCATCTACGAAGTAGACGACGTAACTTGCGAAAACGCTATAAAGCTACATACAGAGTATGTTGAGAGACAATGCAACAAAGGTAAAGTAGTATAACTGAGTACGGTAGCATTTATTCACGCATAATCAGTCTTGCTTAACCATGAACTGCTAGAATTTGTGTAAAATAAAAGGTCAAGTTGAGGGAGGGAGGTATTAAGGGAGGGGGGGGGGGGTAGGAGTGGAGAATGTGGTATGGAGAGATGCCACTACTTTCTATATGTGTCACCCAATTGTGAGACATTTCCCAGCACTGGCATAGCACTTAAAGGGTTTTGTTTACACACATTTAAATACTGTGCTTCCAGAAGGACCACCGTAGTCCCTGGATCAATCATGCTTGTACTGGCGATGTCTTTTTAATTTATTTTTAGCTGTATTTAAACGATTTTGTATTTTTTTTAAAGGATCTGCAATAGTAAAAAGGTTTAGGTGAGATAGGTTGAAGCCTGGTAATTGCTGGAGGCACTTTATGAACTAAATACAATCGTCTAATAGTAGCCAGACTAAAGCTGAAAGGATGGCACCGGTACAGAAAGAGTCAATGAACCAATAAAGGCACACTGCAGCATTTGTTATAATGTTTATGTTGGCAAATGTTGGTATCAGACAAGAAAGTAGGGAATCAAGTGGAGACCAAGATAACAGGGAAAATGGGAAGATAGTCCACAATATACTTATCTCAAACAGTACCGGTGACATCCTTTTCATCATATTCTGGTAACTATTGGACGATATTCTTCAGGTTAGGTAGGACGTCTTGAAATTAAAAAGGCTACAGACTATCTCAATCAATCCATTCAGCTATCATGTATCATTCCTAAGCTTCACAAAATCGTCTAAATATAGCAAGAACAAAATTAGAAAGACGTCGCTGGTACAGAAGGGGTTAAAGTGGATGTTAATGAATTACTGTATGTGTGCTTATCAACAACCAAGTCAAATTTACAAACATCTATCCAGAAATATTTGGATAACTCATGAAACAAAACTGAGTATCGCAATGGGTCATCTTTCAAGGCTAAATGATCCTTTGATTATTTGTAGAGATCCTATAGTAACTAATGGATCTCTAACATTGTTTGCACTAGTACCGGTGACGTCCTTTTCATTATATTATGTTAACTATTAGACGATTTTGTGTACCTTAGGCAGGACGTCTACCTATTAAAAGGCTGCAAACTACCTCAATTAACCCTTTCAGCTACAATACATCCTTTCTAAGCTTCATAAAATTGTCTAAATGTAGTCGAAATAACATAGAAGAGACGTCTCCAGTACAGAAGGGGTTAAAGACAGATTTCAGACCAGTGTTGAGGATAAACAGTGTCGGTGTTCTTCCAGCTTAGGTTAATTAGGCCATTATCGTGTTTCCTCTCCCCCGCCAACCTCCATGTATCAAATTGTTGAAGCTGTAGACAAAGATATTTAACATAATTTACTGCTAAAATAGGATCGTAGTACATTTATAAATACATAAAACCTAATTCAACATACCATTTATCCATTAGAAACTTACATTATTATTGCATTTCTGTTTAATATCGATGTTCACGGCTCTAACTACCTTATAGCCTGATACTCGCAAGTGGTCAATTGAGTGATATTTTATGAAGGTGGACTGCTTTTCCTCCTTCATCCTGTATGTCCGGATGTATTGTATCTCTTACTATATTTGAGAAAGTGAAGGGATGTTGGTTGTTATACCATTTTATCCTTTAAGGGGAGAATTTGTTTGTTGTTGTCTGGACCCCTTTCTCCCATTGCTTTTGAGATTTTAAGACGTTCAATCAATTAGTTTGTCGATTTTAAGATCTTACGCCCCATTTATGTCAAATATATAGACCTTTCGTGATATTTAGGTGTCGATTTGTTCCTGGCGAGCGATAGCGAGCCTGTAATTGAAGAGGAATCGGCCTTCCAAATCGCGCCGGAATATTTTTGATTTACAAATATATCTTGAAAGGGGGTCTAGGGGGTGTAATTTTAAGGTTGATGGAGTTCTAGGAAACAAACTATAAATATACCCTTATTCGACAGTTCTAGGAAACAAACTATAAACATACCCTTATTCGACAGTTCTAGGAAACAAACTATAAACATACCCTTATTCGACAGTTCTAGGAAACAAACTATAAACATACCCTTATTCGACAGTTCTAGTAAACAAACTATAAACATACCCTTATTCGACAGTTCTAGGAAACAAACTATAAACATACCCTTATTCGACAGTTCTAGTAAACAAACTATAAACATACCCTTATTCGACAGTTCTAGGAAACAAACTATAAACATACCCTTAGTCGACAGTTCTAGTAAACAAACTATAAACATACCCTTATTCGACAGTTCTAGGAAACAAACTATAAACATACCCTTATTCGACAGTTCTAGTAAACAAACTATAAACATACCCTTATTCGACAGTTCTAGGAAACAAACTATAAACATACCCTTATTCGACAGTTCTAGGAAACAAACTATAAACATACCCTTATTCGACAGTTTGATCATTAATTTTCGGCTGGCAGGTTTAGGCCTAAAGGAATTCAGGGTCCCCAATCAATCCTCCTTCAGACTAGCCTAGTTGCGGATAAAACAAAATCACAACAGCTTCGAAATGCTGCTAGAAAATGGTGCCTATCGAAAGTAGCAGGAAAATATGGTTACAAAATCACATATATAATGTCTTATATATAATGGAAGGGAAAATGAAATGGAAGGTGTGTTAATAAATATTTAAATACGTCACTCCTGAGATTGAGATATATATATATATATATATATATATATATATATATATATATATATATATATATGTATATATATATATGTATATATATATATATATATATATATACTGTATATACTGTATATATATATATATATATATATATATATATATATATATATATGTATATACCGTGATGTGCCCGAGCTCTCACCACAATACATACGCAGATGCACTGGTGAGAGTACGTGTAGGGTAACGCAAGCTGATACTTGAGCAACTTGGCAAGGCAGGGACCACGATGCGATTCTCTCAATCAGGATAGCTGAACACAGATTAAAGATTCTGGTGGACTTGAACCTTCGATCTCGCAATCAGCGTACGTCGCCTTAGACTACGTCGCTAACCTCTGTGTGTGTGTGTGTGTGTGTGTGTGTAAAATGCATCATCTTATCAATTCTAGCTCAACTAGTTTGACGCTTCCAGTATTTGCGATATTTATATGAGTGGAAATTATTTCATTACTAGAATAATATTTGTTGATAAGAAACTTTGCATAGGCTTATTAACAATTTCGTAAATTTAGCTGGGGCCTGGTGCGTACATTCTACTTTGCTCAACTTCATAACTTGCTATATTTACCACACCTCATCTGTCCTATCGTTGGAGCTATTTACTTAAATTTCTTGCCTCAGGTGTAACCTCGTCAATCAGACATACTGTAGATTTTCTGATTTCATTAATGCTATTTAAAGATGATTTTAGAAAATATGTCTTTTGTATAATTTGTTTTCTCGCATCAAGGTGGCTTGAAACTTCTGATGAAACACCTAGTAGAGAACAATGAGAAGTTTTATGTTAAATGTTCAGGATTAATTCCTGGTTAATCAAGGAATTTTGTTAGAGGTGGAGGAGAAGAGGGGAGGGGGGGGGGGAGGGTTGAAGTATCTATATCTCTGCTATGCTTTATTATCAGTGGTGTTGCTTATGGGGAGATAAAGGATGATAACCCAACACAATCTAAATATAAAATGCTTAACAAAAGTTATGGGTTTCTATTCAAGTACGAAATGTAGTACAGAACAAGTTCCATATAAATTCCTCCTTAAGTTTTGAGAAACCATGCTTATAATCATACAAACACACAGAGACAATCACACAATGTACATAATCCACAGATTTGATGAAAATTACAAGAGATCCACCGATTTTTATGTGAACATTACTTAATCCCTTCATGATAATTAGTATCTTGTCCATTTACTAATTATTTATATCATGGTCATCCCTTTATTCGTAATGTTTTCTTATTATCCCCCCCCCCCACACACACGCACTACGTTTTGCAGAACATATTGCTCACTAGCGCAACTTCTGATTATAAATCTATGCATAAGCATTATCTATTATTAAGTGTTCGCGTATCTTCATCCATGTATTTCCACCCTTAACAATAGAACGCCCAGCTCTTCCATATTTCGCCTTCTGTCTCACACACACACACACACACACACACACACACACACACACCTACACTACCGAGGATTAACCTCCCATTGTAGTACCCGCACCCTCTTTACCTGACCTTACCAAAACAGTTTCTGTATGTATGTATGTTTGTGTGCATACGTGAGCGTTTGTGTATACGGACATGTGCACACTTACTGCATGTTCTTATGTTCCTATATATGTATGTATATGTATGTGCGCACGTACGTGTATATACGTATGTTCTGTATATGAGTAAGTCAATAAATGTGTATATGTACTGTATATCACTTACTCTCATGGTTATTTTATGATAATTTGTATTCTGCACATGCATCATTATTGTATTTATTTATTTTGTTTGTAAACTAAGCTTACCATCCTCATATCTGTACATCTCATGTTCATCCACTAAATTGTAAAATGTGTATTTTCAGCTCATGAGGCTGCCTTTCTTTAATAAACCGTTTATTATTATTATTATTATTATTAGATCGTCCTCCAGCATATTATATTTACTAGTACCTTGTCTGCCTAGTATTTTACTCATATTTCATCACAAAACAATTCTCGTCCGGAAACATTGTCCCCTTACAGTATTTGTATATTCTGGCCACCGATTCGATTCTTCGTCCTCTGATTTGTTCACGTTTCTATATTTCGTCCTCTACGCATGGTAAAGAAAATTCCTCCATCCCCTTTTCTTATTATTGTTTATAGTGTCACGTATGCATCATTATATTTACAAACATTTCATCCCTTCACTTCTCCACCTTTCCTCACCTAGGCTACAGCTCGCCTCAACGCTACTCTCCCATCTTGCCCCCATCCATCTCTCATCTCATAAGCAGTGATAACCTTTTGACATAAATGTTTATAATTTAGCAGGAGTAATCTAGGTTAGCCGTATTATCCATTTAGCCAGTATCACACAAGAGCTTTTGTCATCAAATGTGTATGTCCATATTTTTTCTGGCAACAGTTCTGGATTATTTTGCACTAATATTGGAAACTAGACAGGGGATAATTTATTTTAGGGGAGATGTTTGTTTATAAAGTTCACCTCATAAGCTGCCAGACCGGTGTTGATGATGAACGTAGAGGGTAAAGTGCTTGTGTGGTGCTGGCTTTAACTAAAATACTGTAGCTCTGAACCTGAGCGCGGCGAGCCTATGGTATTTAAAACGTCCCCCCGCAGGTCGAAGGTAGTGTGGGTAAATCCTGACGAATTTAGTAATTTTACGACAAATATCGTTATTACTTATTCATATGCGCCTATTCTACGTTTAATATGAAGATATTAACATGTAACAACAATAAAACAAGTGAGAATAGTATTTGGGGGGTGAAAAAGACAAATTATTGCCGACCGTCCAGTCATGAGGTGAGAGGCTCGCGAGCCATACACCCTCCCCTCTTGAGGCCTCAAGCGAGACTGATGTCTCGCTATTGCTGTCTCTCTCTTACCACACTCTCTATATGCATCCCAGATAACCTTGAAACCAGGCGAGAGATATTGCTGTGGAAAATAAACCGATAAACAAGGGAATAAGAGGAAAAATAGGTAATAATTGATGGGGGGAGGGGGGTATTGACATGTGGAGGAGTGATAGAAGGTATGGAGGGGACTTATCTCATATAGTCACACATTCCTTTGTTTTGAGTGCCAGTGGGATGTTTTGAAAGGCTTTTTTTAGGACTTGGCTCATATGAGGGCGCTCACCCTCGTAGGGCTCATAATCATATGAGGACGCTGACCGTTCTTGGGTTAATGGGTATCTATGATATCAGTTAAAGTTTGATAGCTTTAACTCATGGTATGGGATTCTTGGTTAGCTATTAGACCAGGTAGTGTGTAGTGGTACTATAATAGCTCATGGTGGCTGGAACTCTTAGATTACTACAGTATATGATCAAGAATGGCGTGATAGCTCTAGATGATGATAGGTGGCATCTTAGGTTATCTATATTATATAAATAAATGATGGGGAGGATACTACACTATCTATGAATACGTGGCATTCTATATATATATTTTTTTAATATATTAATTTTTTGTTTCAATTTCCAACTCTACCTCTGGACATAAGCTAACAGCCTGTAGCTTCAACCACTCAAGATGATGTCAGGAGCCCTTACTATAGATGGCGAGCGAGAATCGAGAGAGTTTGAATGTCGCAACCAACTCATTCGTGGTCTTATCTTTAAATACTTACGCCGCCTAGTTGTCTCCCCATAGCCAGTTACAACTCTGACTTCTCGAAGTTACATCTCCACTGTCTCGCTGTCTCAGTTCACAATCTCGGACACCTCTCTCTCTCTCTCAAACGCCACCTATTGAGCTGTTTAGTTATATATACAATCAAAATGATCAAGTTGGAGTCTCTAGTTCATGGTGTTTGTGTGCTATCAAATGTAAATTCCTACTACGTGACTAAAAGAAGAAGCGCAACATAATATAATTTTGTTCATGAACCGATTCTCCTGCTTGTAACATCATCATCATATATAAGCAAGTTATTTATGAAATGAGAAAAGGAAAATGTGTTCAATCAAAAAAAGTATATCTAAATATGTTGAGGGCTATCAAATCGATGTCACAGAGCAACGTTATGAACGCAATGCTTCCAAGTAATATATATGTTGTAGTAGATTGTAATCAGCTTTCATTTTGCCCGCCATGATGGAGTTTTAGCCTCGTCTGTACAATGTGCCTATTTTACCATATACCTTGGTAACCTTATATGATTTTATGCAGCTTAAGACGGTCCTATGAGACTCAGGTGATGCATTGGATCGTTTTTACCCCCTTTGAATCCTAAAATAGATAATAAGCTAAGGAATATCAACTAATGGTAACCAAAATATAATGAAAATGACGTCATCGCGCTAAAGGGGTTTAATAGGTTGACCCATAAGTTTGAATAGTTATGATGATTAGTCTTCACATGTTATTATTATTATTATTATTATTATTATCATAGCTGTGAATATTTGTATTGTACAACCGTTATGCAGTATAGAGTCTATTATCATTATAATCAATAAACACTGATACTTGCAAATATTTAATTAATTATTAACGTAAATATTGATGGATAGCTATAGAAGGCTTTAAGTATAGAACATCATATTTGGAATGGGGGAAACTGCATCAGGAAGGATTCAATTTATTCAGTGTTAGTATAAATAAACAAGATGCTTGCCGACGGTGTGTGTGTGTGTGTGTGTGTGTGTGTGTGTGTGTGTGTGTGTGTGTGTGTGTGTGTGTGTTACTATGTTAGGACATTAGCAAAGACGACCAACAACTGTCGCTATTCAATACTATTTCTGAACTGATCAGCGTATTTGTTGTGTGTTATAATATTATTGTGTAAAAGAAAACCAAAGTCAAAACATCCTGTTTCTAGTCCCTTTAAATTGAAATAGTTATTGAAACTCACATTCAAGATATGTAAGAGTGACAGAGAGCCTGGGCTTGTGAGTTGGACAAAATAGGGATGAACAACTGGTGTAAGACGGATAATACCTACCTACCTACTAGGAGGAGACATACACTGAGATAACCGTGAAGATTATTGAAGATTGTAAGAGAAATACAGGAGAGTGAGTGAGAGAGAGAGAGAGAGAGAGTTAGGGTTATTATAGGCAACTTTCTTTTGCCAACTATTTCGGACATCTGTCATCAAAATTATTCAAGCATCATTCTCGTTGCCAATGAATTTAGTTCTAGATATTTGCCAGCATTATTTACCAAACAAAACTTACTGACAAAAGAACACGTCTGAATTCACCTTAACCCCTTCAGCAACAAGACTCCTTTCCATCTATGATTCTGGCTAAAATTAGACGATTATATGCAGTTTAAGAAGGACCATGTTATTTCGAGGGTTTATTGCTATCATATTTACTCCTTCGATTCGTAGAGGTAGCTTATAAGGTAAATAAAATCGTCTAATGGTAATCAGAATATGATGAAAATTACGTAATGGTGCTGAAGGGGCTAAAGCACAAATTATTAGGAGACAGACGAAACATCCAGCAATAATACTAGTTTGAATAATATACTTGGTGTGTCTTTGAACTTCTGTACCGGCGACGTCTTTTTATTTTTTCCTAGCTATATTTAGACGATTTTGCGCAGTTTAAGAGGGATCTGTGGTGGTAAAAAGGGTTAAGCGAGATAGTTCGAAGTCTATTAATTGTTGGAGTCCCCTTTTAAGGTGAATAGAATCGTATAATAGTAGCCAGAATAGAGTTAGAAAGATAAATTTGGTACAGAAAGGGTTAAAGCAAGGTCTGTTATATAACGCAACAGCTCTTCTACAACTTCAGCTTTAGTTCTCTCTCATTTTGAGAAGAAATAACTCCTTTATACCTTCAGCATAATGACACTTCTATTTTACCTTTTATAATTAATAAAGTATATGATTGTATTAAGCTTAAGAAGGATCTACGTTATTCAGAGGGTTTATGGAAACTGCTAAAAGGACATGAAGGTATATTATAAGCTAAAGTCTACTGGTAACTAGCACACGATGAAAATTACAACATGAAGGGGTTAATCACCTTATCATCAAATTGCATTATGTTTGCGTTATGGATGGATGACGAGAAACTCTCTCTTATATCTAACATAATAATAGTAATGTAATTGTGAGAATCCTGTACGACAATTGTCCTTATCTATGCCAGCTGAAATTGAAGCTATCACCTTTATTTCATCTATATCGTGCATAACTGAGCTAAACATACAGTATACTGATAATTGCATAGGGACGTTGGTAGTTTGATAGATAGGTAGTCAATATATATAGGAAGATAGAAATATTTATGTTGAGTATGCGGAACAGATTCGCCGCCCTCCCCTCCCACCCACACCATTCATAGGCTCCGCAGAAGTGAGGGCAGTGCAATTGCTCTCCACTCGACCCCCCATTGAAGCGAGCCTTGCACCTTCACGAGGAGTCACCCAATGGACGAGGACATCATGGGATACCTACCCAAATACAAGCACCTGCAATGCCTATCATAGAGAACCCGGTACCTTCGATGTTATTGCAATTTCCATCCCCCTGGCTAACCTCAGCGCTTACAAATTGGCTAACTACCGAGCCTACACAACGAACAAACGAGCATCGCCGAAGATTAAGCCAGATGATTGGCTGAAATCAGATAACACAGAAAGGTCCGCCAATGATTGGCCAAGACAAACCCCCTGGCGGGAGTTTGCAAAATGCCCAAGGAGACATTGAAAATACTGGAAGTTGTTCATTACCTCGCCAGGACCAGCTCCAATAACAACTCTCTCCCTCTCTTCCTCCCACGCCCTCACTCCAGGCTCCAGACACGCCACAAACGGCATCCAGCTAAGTACAGCAGCCAGAGTGATCAGTTACCCTTAATTCTCGAGCCTGAGGCAGAAGAAGAACCTCAAGACTCTAAAATACCTGTTTCCACGTACGTGCCAGATCCAGACCTAAAATAAGATTTAGAAGAATTAATGAGACTAGTTAGCCTATATGAGCACTCCTGTTTCGAGGACCTAGAAGAAGAGTAGACAGAGAGCCTAGAAACCATCCTACACAATTGGAGAGCAGAAGAGAGCAACGGCGAGACTATCAATAGTAATTATTGTAATTAACGGGACGTGAAGAGGATCCGTTCCTGAAGAAGTGCAACACGTGGCCTAGCTGAAGTCGATAGTGGAAGTCGAACCTTCGATGGCTGAGAGGGCATAGTCTAAGATACGAACTGGATCCATATAGAAGAGATGACGTAGCCCAGTGACGTAACTGTGGTAAGCTGAAGTCAGTCTAGAAGTGTGGCCGGCCACCGTGTGAAGACGCCCTAGGGAGCGGTTTCGGCAAGAATGTTAAGTGCGGGCTTACCGCCAGCCTTGTTTACACTACGCGTAGTGGCGTCGGACCTTTCCCATCATGTTCCCGTCTATTTTGACTGCCTTTGGGTATA
Source organism: Paralithodes platypus (assembly GCA_032716605.1). Lineage (NCBI taxonomy): Eukaryota > Metazoa > Arthropoda > Malacostraca > Decapoda > Lithodidae > Paralithodes > Paralithodes platypus. The sequence continues at coordinate 12,850,866 of CM064495.1, forward strand.
AAAATACATTAGCCTAACCAAACAACCTAACCTAACCTAGTATTCATGTAGTAATGACAGGGGGAAAATAGCAGAAAATATAGCGTCGAAATAGACGGGAACGTACCTGCGAGCCCACAACATGATGACCGTACGCCCGATCACTACATCCATCCCGCGGTTTCTACACAAGGAGCAACGAAGCTTCTTCACCGTGGACCTGCGAGAGGTCGCCCCAGGACGTTTGAGATTGCAACCACTCAACCATCTCGTGAGTATCAAAACCCAGAATTGTCCAGAGGAATTTCTTCCTAAGTAATACATCTATCTGTGTTGTTACGCCCTCTCTCAATGCATACAAATGCTAAGATATAAGAACCCCGTAATACCCTTCTATTCCTATCACCATCGTATGTATTGACTACGTGATAGCCAAAATAAAGTATAACTTTTTCCCTTAATTTGACACAAAGTCTAATTATATCCACGTTTATTAGGAACATCCGTTATCCTAATACCCCCCTGCCTCCCTCCAGTATAATGCCTGATCCATAGAAGTAATCCTAATATATATTATACTTTTAGAGTAATTTAAAAACAGAGTATTTTCTAGGTAGAGACCCCTTTTTCCCTGTGCTTTTAGTCGCTTCTTGTGATATATGTTTGTTTCTAAGTGGGCCACGTCAAAGAAGAGAGAACAAGAGCGCCGAATATAGAAATTGCGATTTAGTCCTCATCCAATTGTGCCAAGATTTGACCACGTGTATCCACGTGGCCTCTGCTACAATTTGGGAAGAGTTAACCAAGGAATAGGAATGGCAATCTGCAGCTCAGTTTTTGCAGAACCTTTTGCATTACAGTGGCTAAGGTTTAAGTTTCTGGCCTATATATTATAGTGAATACATTAATTATCTCAAGCTTTTAGTCATATTACTAATTTTCAACTTGGGGAGGTACTAGCAAAGTTGACTAAAAATCTTCTGGTTGTAGTAATATCATTACTATCAAAGGAACTTTGATTTGAAAAACATAAAACAAATCACTTGATAACTAAAAAACATAAACAAATAAAATCATCCTCAAACAGAATGAGTTGATAAACACAAATACGCCTTTGATCTCTTATTCTGTCAGCATCTCTCTCTCTCTCACGCACATAATAATTGAACGAGGTGTGATGGTGTACTAGGGGTAATAGAATTTACAATTCAAGAGAATAATATGCACGATCTCCTCTTCCCACTCCATGTATATACTGTATAGTATATACTGTATATATATATATATATATATATATATATATATATATATATATATATATATATATATATATATATTCAAAGGGTATAAAATAATCTTTAGACTGCTATTATAAATAGCTACTAGAAAAATGAAATGCACTTGCTATTCACATACAAATAATGTAGAATATAATTGCTAAACTAGAAATAATAAATTACGATAATATAGAAAGGGACATACGGGTACTTAACGGGGGAAATATAATATATCGCAGAACGTCGTGTCAATTACAGTTTATCCGGGTTTCGTCTGTACTGGTGTAGGGCCTCCATGATTGGGAAGTCTAAATCGTTGTTGCTACCACCGAGAACTGAGTAGTCTGACTGTGTGAATAAATTATCGTGTTGTTGCAGAGTGTGGGAGGTTCGAAATTAATTGTCGTGTTCGAACAGAGCAACGTAGGCGTTCATGGATACGTGGTTTGAGATGTCTTTTTGTTTTACTTAATATGCTGCCCTACAGCAAGCACAAGTAAATAAAAATCCAATTTATGAATGTAGGTGTAGTGGAATTGTGCCATTATAATTGAAGAAGTGTTGAATGGTCCTGCGTGATCTAAGGGCAACATTTAGTGAAACTTGCGGGAAAAACTCGCTGAGAAGCATTTGAATCTTTTTCTTGAGAATGAGACTTAACGGTCCAGTGTACGAAATTGGGTTATATATGATGTTTGTTTAGGAACAGTGGGTGTGGCCGTGGGAGTTTTACACACCCACTGTTCCTAAAAATACATCATATATTTCCCAATTTGGATTGTTACATTCGTTTACAAATATTATCCTATAATTTGCCCACCATGTATATAATCTCCAAGGAGCCACCTCTCACCCCCAAACTATCCTTCACATCCGAAAATACAATACAGTGCCCACCTGACACCCCAGAATGCCCCACAAGTCGCGTTCCCTTTAAAGTTACAGCTCGCCAGGACATAATTGACACCTAAATGGCATGAAAGGTGTTAATAGTGACAAAGAAATTATGCGAAAGGTCTCAAAATCGCCAAACTAACTGAATGAACTTCTTTAAATCTCAAAATTAATTAAGTTTGTGAATGGCAGTTTTTTTTTTTTTATAGGAGGAGCCTAATACAGCTGAGCCCCTCTAATCACACCTCCCCTTCTCCCCTCCCTTCGCATCCTGTAGTGATTTTGACCGTAGCTTCACGACCTACGAACAACCTAAGAGTGGTATTCTTAAACAACTCTTTCCCTTCGCAGAGTTGTTAATGGACGAAATAACTTGAAAAATTACGTTACCTTGAGAAATCGGAGTGTTAATCCATGTAATCTTAGTAAACAACACTCATTCCCACAATATTCGCGCGAGAATAGGCACTGCGAAAGGAAAGACATTTTGAAGAATATCAGCCTATGATATTCAAGTTTGAGGATTCACATGGGTGCTCTTTTCGGCAACTCTTTTTCAGCAACTCTAGAGAGTGTTCACTATAATAAGGCCAACAATCTTATCTTGAACCAAGGGAGTGGAGTTCTCGAAAAGGGTCTCCAGTCCTGACGCTATTCTAGACTTACAGTGTGCTGGCTTAATAATCCAAAAGAGTTGATAGCCTCTGTAGTCCTATTTTAACCAACTAACTCGAACCTCTTATAACTCAAAAGGGCTGAAACAAACGGGCTGCAATTTTTCCACGCCAATTTACTGGTTGAGGTTGGAGTTTGTGGCCTACCTATAATAAACAGGGTAGAGGCTAACAGCTTTGGCGTTAAGGGGACGGTATGTTATTTTTTGGTCTATCTATTTATTCCATAATTTATTTTTTAGTTTCCTCGCTAAGTCTTCATCCAGCTTTAAAAAACATCCCCAAGACCCTGCTTCAAGATAAATGAGTACATTTTTCGGTAGACAAATGTCCCGGCCGATGGCCGTTCCCGTTAAAGTTACAGGCTCGCTATCGCTCGCCAGGACAAAATCGGCACCTTAATGGCACGAAAGTTCTTAATATTGACAAAGAAATTGTGCGAAAGGTCTCAGAATCGCCAAACTAACTGAACGAACTTCTTTAAATCTCAAAATTAATGTGCTAAACATGAGGGAGAAGGGGGTCCAGAAAAGCGACTACCTCCACCTTTAGTTGCCGATCAAAACTAGCCAGAAAGAGAGCTCATGTTAAGCCGGAGTCCCACGAGCCCCTTTTCGAGCCATTTTTACGGGCAATTATGGGCTGGAAGCTTTACAAAATTACACTTTATTAAAATTCAGCCGCCAAACTTAATCTACCTTCAGTCTAATTGCCGATACCAGTGCGAAAATGTCCCGAAATAATACGAGAAAAAACTTGATCATGGACATTTAACGGAAAAAGCGCTCGTGTGACAGCGTCTTTAATCCCCCACAAGCAATGCCACCACAACACAATCCCTCATATATCTGATTTATCTTTCACCATATTCGTCCCTTTGCTTTAGTTAAATAAGACTTCAGAGGCTATCAACCCTTCTGGATTATTAAGGAGAGATATCCACTTGAGGGACTTTTTTCTTGACCCCTTTCTCCCTCATGTCTAGCCCCGTTGCTTTTAAGAATTTTAAGACGTTCACCCCATTAGTTTGGTGATTTTAAGAATTTACGCCCCATTTTGTAAATTTTAAGATCTTTCGTGCCATTTAGGTGTCGATTTTATCCTGGCGAGCGATAGAGAGCCTGTAATTTAAGAGTAATCGGCCTTCGGCCGGGACATTTTTCTACCGAAAAATTTACAAATTTATCTTGAAAGGGGGTAAAGGGGGTGAAATTCTTAGATTGCTCGAGGAGTAGGAAACAAACTAAAAACCTCCCCTTAAGTAAGTCAAGAGTAGGGTCAGGACTGGAGCCCCTTTTTCGAGAACTCCAGTCCCTTCATTCTTTTGCTCTAGATTCCCTATAAAGGAAATGGATCATTTTTATTCGTCTTTTCCTGTTCATGCAGATCCAACAGAAAGCTTAAGAATAAAAGGTCGTCACTAGTTTCATGATATGTATTAAGATTAGGAAGGACCTCTAATCATTAAAAGGCTACAACATATCTCGCTTGATAGTTCGGTTGTTAGAGCTTTGAACTCTTTTGTCCGGGTGCCTAATGCATGGTGTAGTTCGAATCATCCCGACTGCTGGTCGAGATTTTGAGCTATGGTAGTCGATAAATTTAAGTCTCAACCATATCACTGTTCACTATCAATTACTTATAAAATACTGCTGGTAAAATCACCCGCAGATAAAGGTGGCACAAATATGCTTGAACAATTCTGACACCCTGACGATAATTTATTGAAACATTTCCTTTAAACACATGCCCGAGTCTAGGTTTTTCCCTCAATACGTGTTCACTGTTTCAAGTTTATCATACAGAAGTGTACCAGCTATTTGTGTCGGCGGTTGTACTTACTTTTGTCCAGTCTCTGATGTGTTGTTTTTCTATACTTCATCAGACTTCAATTGTTTGTTTTGCTAAAGTAGTCACCATCGGTTCCATGTCATCTCAACCAGTAGACCATTTCAACCAGTAGCTCTCAACCAGTGCCAAATTAACCCAGACCAACCAAATCAGTGCCAAAATATAGTACTAACCTAACCTAACCTAACCGTATTGGTTGATTTGGTACTGGTTGAGAGCTACTGGTTGAAATGGTCTACTGGTTGAGTTGACCGGTCACCGTCACCATCTTACATTGGTCGTGTTGCAGGCCTTTATAAACTGCAATCAGTGAATACTCTGATACCAATAACTATATACATTGATGGACATAAACTGTTGGCAGTTTTCCAATGTCCGATTAGTGAAAAGTGTTGATTGTAGATTTCTTGAAATCTTGAAATCATTACCAAATATGGAGTCGTCCAATTCAATAATTATAGCATATATAAAACTTAGCGTATCATAAATAATTATAAATTATTTAAAATATTCTCAATAATCCTTGAGCTTGGTTATTCCATCTTGTTATGCCCAAATCTACTAGATTGGCATCTCTCATTCTCACTCCAGAAAAGATTAGAGGAGTCCACCAGCAGCAAAACAAGTTTCCCCTCAAGAGGATTTAGGACTGGAGTTCTCGAAAAGGGGCTTCAGTTATGACGCTATTCTTGACTTACAGTGTGCTGGCATAATAATCCAGAAGTTTTATTTCAACTAACTAACTTAAAGAAAGAAGACTTGAACCTGACCGCAAGACCTCATCCCCCCTCCCCCCAATAAGGCCTCACTTACCTGGGCTCGACGACCCTGAACAATAAGGACACAATGATCCATTTACCAAGCCAGGTAAAGGAGACCTTCTTACCCTCACCCATAAGACCAGCAGGAGGAACAAGATATCCAAGGTAGAGAGAATGAGGATAGCTCTCCCAGTGGGATCAAGAGATTGTGGGACAGTAGGTACAGTCGTGGTCAGGAACTTCTGGACAAATTTTGGAAGCATTATTGTGATGCGCTGACAAACTATTTTGATAAACCTCTTGAAAACAGAGATTATAATGCAAGGATTCACTATTTAACGTTTACTTCTTGCTTATATATTTAGTAAATGTTCCAGTATACATGACTATGACCATACGTAGTTAAAGAACCAAAGGGTTCAACCTTATCTAATTGTATTAATTTCAATCCAACACCAAACACCTCCCAATGAAATTAATGAAAATAAGCATGTGATCCACCGGGATTCGAACCTGGGTTACCACATACATATTTTAAACACTCTAACCATTACACCATCAAGACAGTTCTAAATTCTCCACGAATGTGTATCTCCTTCAAGAAGAAGAAGAAAGCGATACAGATTGGTGGAATTTGCTGCAGGGGTTGGATAGAGACAAGGTACAGGAGATGTAACAGAAGACACTAGTAGTGGCAGAGGCATTGTTTTGATTGATTGTTTTTGTTACGTCCTAGACATTAAGGGGAGACTGGCCGTTTGTTTGGTCTATTAATTCATGTATTCATATATATATGTTTTTAGTTTCCTCCCTAGACCTCCATCAAGCTTAGAAAAATGCCCCCTAGATAAATTTGTATATCTTTCGGTAGAAAAATTTACCGGCCAAAGGCCGGTTCGTCTTAAAATTGCAGGCTCGCTATCGCACGCCAGGAAAAAATCGACACCTAAATGGCACGAAAGGTCTTAAAATTGACTACGAAATGGGGCGAAAGGTGTTAAAATCGCCAAACTAATGGGCCAAACGTCTTATAATATCAAAACTAGTGGGGCTTAACATTAGGGAGAAGGGGGTCCAGAAAAACAGTCTGCCTCCCCTTAACTGTGAGTATCCACCCCAAAAACTATACTGGCTCCAGAGTGGTTCGAACGCTCACCACCGCACTGCTGGCCTGTGCCTGGCCAATGTACACTCGGCTACCATAGTCTCTAGCCCACTCATAACAATTTTTGGACTGCACCTATTTCTAATTATGGAAGCATATGTCTGGAAACGAATTTATGAATATATTTGTTTATACATCAACTACAGAACAATATATGTTATTTATTGAAAAGCTTATTACATCCAAAAATCAATCCAGATAGTTATAATTGCATAAAGAAATAAAAAGGGGATCCACGAAATCTTACAAGTGGGCTAGAGACTATGGCATCCGAGTGTACACTCGGATACCATAGTCTCTCTAGCCCACTCTTAAGAATTCGTGGACCCTTATGTTTTTCTGTATGTAATTATAACTATCTGCATAGACTACAGTAGATCTGGACTGGACACGAAAATGGAACTTGCAGTAAGGGACCCAAAATCGGATAACTAACCACCAAGTTCGAACCTCGAAACTGGCGAAAATATCACATTTTCGCGGTCTCGAGGTTCGAATTTGGGGGGTTCGTTTTCCGATTTTGGGTCCCTTACTGCAAAGTTCCATTTTCGTGTCCAGTCCAGATCTACTGTAGTCTATGCTTTATGGAATTATTTTTGGATATAACTTGCTTGTCAATAAATAGCATATACAGTTTTGTAGTTAATTAATAGAAAACAAATATTCATAAATTCGTTTCCAGATAAATACTTCCATAATTAGAAATTAGTGAAATACACGAATTTGAATGAGTGGGCTAGAGACTATGGTATCCGAGTGTACTATCACCGACAAACATTTGCTTCTCCAACCAGCCACCGATTGAATCAGAAACACCTGGGGGTCGACAAATAAGGCATCTGAAAGAAGTGCCATTTACACCCAATAAATGCTTCGTTTTCCGACCCCCAGGTGATTCGGATTTACACAGTGGCAGGTTGGAGGAACGAGCCTTTGTCGTTGATAGTATAGTGCCTCATACCACTCCACCAGCTACCGACCATTTATCTTACAGGTTTGTGGAGTCAGTCTCTCTCTCTTTCTTTATATACCGTATATACTCTATCTATCTATCTATCTATCTATTATATCTCAAATACACAAATACATGTGAGATACCACATGTTTTTGCTCTCACCCGGGACTCGAACCATTGATATTCAGGAAGAGAGTCGATGTTATAAATTTATCAAGCCGTGGTGTAGTTGATTAAAGCATGGACTCTCGTCCTGACTGTCCGTGGTTCAAGTCCTAGATGAGAGTAAATACATTATATATATATAACCACAAATACACGTGATAAATAAATGTCTTGTACTCGCTAGGAAAATGAAACACGGAGCTGCAAGCTTTCGTCTGTATTCCAAGACATCTTCAGTTTCAAGCCAAAGGTGGATGTTGCGTCTATGTACGCATCAATCTTGCTTTCTTGCATGTTCCCAACTAGGATTCTTCTGAATTCTCAACTCTCTTACTAAAGCTCTCTTGTAACTCTCAAACAAAATATTTATGCGCTGTTTATCTCTTCCCTATTTCTATTGACTATCAAAAATTCTTTGACTATCTAACTTCTAAAGTGGAACATATTCTATCAATCTCTCCTTTCCCAGACATTTTATTCTTAGGAGATGTCAATGTTCACCACTGCCAATGGCTCTCCTCTGTTTCCACTGACCAAGCTGGTGAACAAGCCTACATCTTTTCTATCTTAAACGACCTAGAGCAGTTAGTCCAGCAACCCACCCGTATCCCGGATCGCTTCGGAGATCGGCCCAACATTTTTGACTTATTTCTAACCTCTAACCCTTTTTCTTATACTGTACATTTTTTCTCTTCTTTGGGCTCCTCTGACCATAAACTAATATTTGTCACCTGTCCTATCTCTCCGGTACGGTCACCCGATCCTCCCAACCGGCAGCGCTTGTGGCACTTTGGCGCTGCCGACTGGGAGGCTCTTCGGCAATACTTCTTTGATTTCCCATGAAATTACTTTTGCTTCCGTGGCCGGGGACCCTCGGAGAGTGCTGAACGTATTACAGAGGTAATCCTTTCGGGCATGGAAGCATACATTCCATTTTCTTATTCTCAGTCTAATGCAAAAATACATTGGTTTACTCACGCTTAATCCACTCCTGTCTGCAACAAGGAGTAAGCATTCAAACGGTACCGACGCCTTAAAACTAAAAAATGCCAGTTCATTTCTTGATGGTATCACATTATCGTTTATGAGTACAGTTAACGTATTTTGAGCAATGTACGACCTGTTCTGACGAAGTTTTAGTGGTAGCAAATTATGCTCCGGCAATAAAGCGATATTTATATGGTCTTTTATTAAATTTAGGTGACATATATTATTTAGAAATACGCTTATTCGTATCAGAAAGTTTAATATCAAATGTTATGTGTTTAATTGTATGTTCATTAATTAATTTATCAATAATTAAATTATTTTGAATTTCATAAAGGGAATTACTACAAAATATATGTGTATGCAAGATGTTACCTCTAATGCCAGATTTATGGAGGGTCCGGTAAAGTCCATATCTAGCCATCAAACACGTCGGACAAAACATTTCGGACATGTGAAGTCGCTCATTGGAAAAGAAATGTGACTGAAATTTATTGCAAATATAATACTGTTCATGGTTTCTAGCTTAATGAAGCTAAAATACATATATCATTCATTCCCAAAGATTATTTTTACATATTCTACAACAAACGAGGTGATTTTTTTTTTTTTTTTTTTTTGAGTGACTGTGCCCGGTCCATGACTCGGCAACTGTATAACTGCTCTACTCTTCTACTTTCTTCTTCTTCACCTTTATTGTCTTCCGTTTAAGGGGGGATGGTTCACTTTTTGGCCGATTTTTGCATGTATTCATTATTTTTCTAATTTCCTCCCTAGACCTCCATCAAATTAAAAAAAAAATCCCTTAGATCCCCCTTCTAGATTAATTTGTACATTTTTCGGTAGAAAAATGTACCAGCCGAAGGCCGGTTCTTCCAACATTACAGGCTCACTATCGTTCGCCAGGGAAAGAATCGACACCTAAATAGCACGAAAGGTCTAAATATTGACGAAGAAATTGGGCGAAATATCTTAAAATCAACTAACTAATGGGGCAAACATCTTAAAATTTGACAAATAATGGGGCTAAACATGAGGGAGAAAGTGGTCCAGAAAACCGGCCCATCCCCCCTTAACCTCTTGAGAACACGTTTTCTCCTCTTCCTATCCCCACCCCCAACCCAATCCATTCATATTATTCTTATTATCACTCATAGTGGTATTGTTATGCTTACTATGACTATTATTATTATTACTAATATTATAATCTTATGCTTACTATTACTCTTATTCTTCTTATCACTCGTATGATTAGTCTTATTCTTATTACTACTCTTATGTCTGTTAGTCTGTTTGTGTTGAAGCAATATATCTCAAAAAGTTAAAAAACGATTGCCACGAAATTAGGTGGGCAGATAGGATATGAGGCAAGGAAGAAGTGATAAAATACAACTACATTTTGTAATCTACCCTTCACTCAAAGGCATTAGCTTGTAATTTTGATAATTTATCTTGCATATTAATTAACCCCTAATTAGCGGGGCCCGACTTAAGTCTGTATCTAAAAACCTGGACTATGTGGCGGGGACCGACTTAAGTCTGTGTTCAATTTTTGAGCAAGAATGGCTGTGAGAGAGAGACGAGCGACGCGAGGAGCGTAGGTTGCCTCATGACCGCTCAGCACGGACCCCGCGCGCCTACTGACATCTACTCCACACTATTCCACCCTCCCTACCTCGCCACACAGGGAATTATATAAGGAAACTATCGTATTTTAGGGTTTTTGCACTCGTGTTGCACGATCGTTGCAAGAGAACGCGTGGTCGTAGAAGGATGGTTCTGGTGTCATTGGAAAGCTCAATTTACACCCTTTCAGGGATACATAATTGTATTACGCTCTGGCTCTTGTTTATGCATGAAAAAGAGCACGGAAACAAGGCCATTTAGGGAAAAAAAAAAACCCGCTGGGCGCGTAGTGGAAAAAAACTGACGGGCCCTCTCTTAAGGTGTTAAATTGACAAAAATGCAATATGGCTGGCTAGAAAATTAGAAACAATATATATTCAATTTTTTTTACCAACCAACTTTATTTCTAAACTCAATTAATGAAATCAACAAATACATGTGGCACTCCAAGGTCTCGAACCTAGTATACTCACACCGAAATTCCGAGCATTTATGCATTACGTGGCTATCAACACAGTTAAAGAATTATGCACAAGCCAACCATTTATTATGCAGTTCCGAATCCTGCATATTAATCTGCATATTTAATGAATTCCAGTATGATATTTTTAGTGTTCTTGAGTCTAGTTGACGAGATACGCCAGACGACATGCATGAGAAAGGTTTTATCATGCACCCACTGCACGCCACAACTCAAACTATACAACATGAGGGGTACTATATTTAGATTCACGTAATTCCCCATGTAGATGTCCTTATGTTACACAAGCCTCCCAACCGCTTAGTCAAACAGGCAGTCAGTCACTCTCAGTCACTTGGTCAGTAACAGTAAGACTAGTAATTAAATGGAAAGACAGGCAGGCAATCAATATGAAAGTTGCAGACAGGCAGGAAGGTAGGTAGCCAGTCAATCAGTTAGACAGTTAGGTGGGCAGGAAGGCATATAGGCAGGTAGGAAGACATGCAGACAGGAAGACAACAGGGTAGGAAGACAGTCAATGAGAACGTTAGCCAGACAGACAGGCAGACAGGCAGGTAGGGAGACATGCAGACAGGAAGAAAACAGGTCAGGCAGACAGTCAATGAGAACGTTAGCCAGACAGACAGGCAGGTAGGGAGACATGCAGACAGGAAGACAACAGGTCAGGCAGACAGTCAATGAGAACGTTAGCCATACAGACAGGCAGACAGGCAGGCAGGCAGGCATTATACAGACAGCACAACTGGCAGGCAGACAGTTGTGCATTATACATCTCCCTTTACTCTTCTCTTTTTCTGATATTTTTCAACTGAGCTCAATGAGGGAGTGTGTGAGTGTCTGGGTTGGAGAAATGCGGGTGGGTGGAATCAACTCTAGACTGTCTGACCTGGGGGTAATCAATGGGTGTTTGTGGAAACCCCCAGACAGAGGTATTCACTCTCTGGGGGAGAAGGGGGGAGACTCACGCAGAAGGTGGAGCTGGTGGCAGGAGGAGTAAGGAGCTTTGGGGATCTGAAATGTGGGTGGTTTCGGGACGTGTCATGATGGTGTGTGTGTGTGTGTGTGCACACACACATCAAAACTGACTCATGCATGAAAATATGTGCGCACAGTTTGGTTAATCGGTGGATCCAGTTGTGTATGATACGCTCACGAGAATAAAATACATAGAGTATATAATTACATTTGTGGTAGAAAGACATTTATAGTTGCCCACATAAGTTCTGTTCCAAGTTGTGATCTATATATGAAAGTGAAATTAGTATGAACGAATTGCAAGCGTGGTTTATTATATTTATTGTTGACTAGTCAGATGAGTTAACCACTGCATAAGAAACTACACTCGTAATTCAATCATGTGCATTATAATTCTATGTATAAGATCACGGAGAAGAACATAACTTATGTGGGCAACTGTACATGAAATAATGTGTCCACAAAAACGGGTAATCATTACAAAGATGTCTCATAATTAGGTGTTTGTGTGAAAGAGTCTGTCCAACAATAAGTATATGAATGACATAAACGTTGAGTGTAGTATTAGATGGAGAGGGCATGCATACAATGTGCGATTACATTTAGCGTGTATAATTATGAAAAAAGAAAGAAAGATATAAACAATATTTTACTTACGAAATGTGTGTACATGACTAAGCAGTATTTTAATTCATTTTTTGACTGACTAGAACAAATTATATTGCGTTCAGGAAAATTAGATTTCAATGTTAAGGATTTTAATATATTTAAAGTAATTCATGAAATAGAATGTCTCGTATACTTTTGCGGCTAAGATTAGAGGATTTTGTGTAATTGGGAAAAGGGCAGTTGTGGTAGGATAAGGATAGAGTAACGATGGACTACCACATATACCTATTGGAGTTGATTATGTGACCTGTTCAAGTACTAGAACAAAATCGACTATTCTTCCTTTAATAAATAGTGTGTGTGTGTGTGTGGGGGGGGGGGGGGGGGGGCTCTTGTTACAAGCAGTTTTGCCTTCTGTATCCTTCATACACATTGAAATATATAATCTGAAATTTGTAATAAATATGTACCCAGCATGCTAATCAAGATAAGGCTCAGGGATAAGGCCTGATTTAGTGATGATTGTAGGCAGGCCCAACGTGTTAAATTAAGCAAGCTGTTTTAATGTTGTGGACTCAGTCTCGGATACAGTTTCGTTGGGAGAACTATGTTAGATTATGCTGTCACAGTATAACAATCAGTTAAAGGAAAGAGCTACTCAGCCTCAAAAGTGCTCGTCAACTTTAACAACATTTCTTTTTGGTATTGACTCTTCTCTATCACTTGTCTGTCTACCTGTTGGTTCAATTACGTTCGACTCAGGTGAGAAAACTAGTTTTCTCGCATTCGTATTTGAGAGCAAGCAGAGTGATACTGAGCTGGTGTTACCCCGCTCATGTACTCCAGAATCGAAATTTACCTCTTTGGCATTCAGGTCTTCTGAAATAGAAATGTTGTTGAATGACCTCGACTCTTTTGGTGGTACGGATCCCAATGGGTTCTTCTCTCTATTTATTTAAAGGTATTAGCAATGTCTTGGCTCCAAAACTTAGTTAATCACAAGGAACTACTTTGAACACTTGAATCGTTTGATATTGGTGGCTCTATAATTAATGTTGTTTAAAGAGTTAATAAATAATAGACACTGACGTGTTATAGCTAATGGTAATTTTAGTCCTTTAACCAATGCTAACTCACGTGTGTCCCAAGGAATTGTATCGGGGCCCTGATTCTTTGTAGTTTTTACAAGTGATATGTGGGCTAGAAACTCTTCTCACATGATTGCGTATGCTGACGACACCTCGTTATATGCTCATATTTGTTCTCCGGCATATAGAGTGGAAGTTGCCAATGTAATACACAATTATATCAAGATTATGAATTGGTGCAATTGCTGGGGCATGAAGTTTAATCTGTCAAAACCGCATGGTTTCATTGTATGTAGATCTCTTACTCTCGTCCATTGTTATCTAGAAATAATGATTGACAACAATCATACAAAATTATACTAAGCTTAAATTATTAGGTATCACTTTTGATGCTAAGCTTATAATTGATGTTCAAATTCGTTCCTTGACCTCTTTTATTTCTCAAAAAGTTGGAATTTTGCGTAAGTGCAGTAGGACTTATACCGATGATGCAATTGTTCGCAAGTGTTTATTTACTTTTATGTTGCCGCTCTTTGAATTTGTCTCTCCTGTTTGGTCATCAACTGCACATTCCATCCTTGGTCTCCTGTTTGGTCATCAACTGCACATTCCATCCTTGGTCTTCTTGATCAAGATATTAAGAAAATTAGGTTTTTACTTCCAGATCTTCATTTGGATCTTGAACATCGCCGTACTGTTGATTTAATGGCTATTCTTCATTAGTGTTTTAACTATACTGACCACCCAATGAACTTTAAAGCTTTTACCTCCTTGCAGGCCTGCTCGATTAACTGGATATACCTCAAATCTGAATAGTATGGCCTTCGATAACTTACAGTGTAATACTACATAGTAACTCTAACATATACTCATTTTATTTTATTGGAGGCCTGAAGACTCTAAAGTGCTATAAGTTTAGGAGTTTCAGAGGCATAACAAAACAATTAATTATCAGCTTATTCCTTGCCCTGTCCACCATACTTTATCATACTAATCATAACTAGACTATTTTTAGTTAAAATACCCGGTATTTAACCCGTCCAGCCCCGGCTAGTTTTGTAATGTTTGTTCACCAGAACCCGGCCGGTTTTCATTTTTTTTTTTTATTCCAGAAACAATAGCGAATGGGTTAGGAATGAAGGAAAAACCACGAAAAACCGCTCAAAAAGCTTAAAGAATGGTCCTACAGAGCCCCCGAAAACGTATTTTACAAGAGTAAAAAATTGAAGGCAATTACCCCAAAAAACTAGGTTATTGCGCGCTCACGCGCACGCACGTGGACTTTGAGAGTTTTCAACCATCGGCACGGTTGCGTGGGATACGTACACAGTTCCCATACAAATCTGAGCCCTCTTGAGTGGCTACACCTGAGGTTACGGTCGGCGCAATTAGGGTGACGCGCCAGGCGCGTCTCTGGGGCTGTGCGTTACATACATCGCCGACGCGTCAGGCGCGTCGCTGGGGCTGTACGGGTTAATAGTTTTCATTATTAACCCGTCCAATCACAGTGACGGCTACTAGCCGTCAGTAGATAAATCACTCCCCAGTCCCAGCGACGGCTAGGAGCCTTCAGTAATGTACTTTCCTTGTAATTGCCTGTATCAGAATGTACCTGGTACCACGACCGTTTGAGCACTGCCCTCGGTATGGCAACACTTCTCAGCTTATATAAAACCCACTGAAGGGTGGGAGAGCCAGTCTTCCTTCATCTCTTGAGGTGGAAGGTTGTTCTATCTTGCTATTTTGGCCACATTACTTGGGACTGGGGGGGACTTTTATTACTGTATCGTTCGGTACAGTAGGGGTTAATGACGCTAGAATTACGATATCGGCATTTTGGTTACGACAATCAGAGGGAGATGTGTCGTAAAGGTTCTACATATCCGGCCCCAGATATATCCCTCGTAATACTATATCATTGTCTTATAAAGTTCCTTAGCAACCCTCTGTTAGTCTCATTGTCAACTGAATGTGTACATGAATAACAGTGTATGTCAACCCGGTATCACATGAGAGCTTATAGTCAACATTCGATAATCACATTTCTCTGGCAACATTTTTGGGATATACTGCACTGGTATCGGAAACTAGACGGGTGATAGATGAATTTAAGTAGCCGTAATATATTTAATGTTGACCTCATAAGCTGTCAGACCAGTGTTGAGGGAAAAAGCGCTCGTGTGATACCGGCTTTAGTCAAACAGTGTGTGCCAATCATTTCTAGTGAATCAGGTTACGCGGCGCCACGGCAGACCTAGGGACACACACACGTACACACAACATGCACACACACTCACACCATCACACACACACAGGAATAAAACATGGACACACACACCATCACACACACATACACACACGCACAACACACAGACACACTCCATCACACTTACAGACACATGCCATCACACACACACCGACACATACTGTACTTATTATACTTATGGTAGTCCATCGTAGTCCGATGATGACGTTCCCTTCCTGCAAAGCAGGAAGAGAAAACCTGCGCATAGAAGAGTTTAGAGTGCCGAGGGAGGTGCGCAGTTCCAACTTCACTATCTTGGTACTGAACAGGGGTTGCTGATGGCAAGAGGTGACCCAAGACGACCAGCTCCTGCTCAAAACTGCAGGGGACTGCCGGGATTCCAGTTTGTCGGAAACCGCCAGGACGTGACCCCAACGTCTGCTTTTCTCTCAGGGTGTGCTCCCCTAGCCTTTGTCTTACTAGACTAAACCACAAGGCAGTGAGTGTGTGCGGTTGTTGGTAGATGACAAGGATGCACATCATACCTCTGGGGGCCACCGCATGCCCCGAGATCCCCTATCGATTTAGCCTGGGGTCGCAAGACACCCAGTTACCGTGTGTGGCCCCGGGGAGGCACAATAGGAGTCTTGGTGATGGAGAGGCTATGTACTGGCAGAGGGAGACTGACGCACTCGGCTCCCCTTTTCACCACAAGGGTTAGCCAGCGGCAGCAGCTGAAAGCGAGAATTGCATGCAAGCAAGCAGCACTACACCAACATGCTACTGCACTAGTCGCATCACTGTACACACACACATACATCAACACACTCACACATTGCAACACACACACACACACACATGCCATCACGCATACACCCACTCACACATACATAATATAATGTTGTAGTACTTTTAGATTACCTAACAGCTTCACTGTCAACAGTTCAATCAACTGTTCAATCGAGGTAAGGCGCGTATATTTATTTTAAATGCGTGACACGGTATAATATTAAGTATTTACTTTCTAACGGGTTAATTATTTTATTTATTATCTTTCACATTGTACGAATATATATAACTTAATATAAGTACTTCCCTAAATTAGATGGGCATCACTAGTACTTAGATGGTGTTTCAAATTGCATAAATTGGATATTATATATTCACTCTGAAGAAAAAGGAGAAAAGAGGGCTGGATGTGATGGAGATGAGCTGCTTGAGGATTATGTGTGGAGTTACTCGTAGAGACAGATTGAGGAATGAAGAGATACGTAGGAGAGTGGGGCAGCAGGAACATTTGTCAGCCAGAGTGGACAGAAGGGTGCTGAGCTGGTATGGTCATGTTGAACGAATGGGAGATGAAAGGCTTACAAAGATAATATGTGAGTCAGGTACAAGGGGAGATAGAAGGGCAGGAAGACCCCCATTGAGATGGAGAGACTGTGTAAGAAAGGCTTTGGATGATAGAGGAATGACTATAGATCAGGCAGGGGAAGTGGTGGTGGACAGGAGTGAATGGAGAATGCTTGTGAATAGTTGAGTGAACACGTGGTCATTTGGAGTAAGGGGTCGGGCGCAAGTTCGACTAGATAATAGTCCATCAGGCGCCTGGCCCGGGGAGACGATTAATATGAAGGGTGTGCCTGGAAGTGTGGTGGGAGGGCTTGTGGCTTTGGCTCCGCTGCATGTCTGCCTGCCGAGATCGGAACCTCTCCGGGTGGTCAGGGGCCGGGGGAGTGCTGGAGCGACCTTGGTAACCCTGGTCTCTGGGTCTTCTCCTGGGTGACCTGGATGTGTGTGAGTTTGTGTTTTTTATCAGTGTTTATTTTTTGTTTTATGTTGTTTTTGTGTTTTCCCTGTTCTTGCTCTGTCTTGAGTCGGCTACCCCCAAAATGGGGATTGGGCCTGAGCATATAGATAGATAGATAGATAGATATTCACTCAAGTACTTCCTTTTATATAAGGCATGTCACTAGTAATTTTATCCTTTTACTGATTCATATATTTCTGGCGTCAACACTAAGTACTTCTATTTATAATAGATTAGCAATAGTACTTCTGATGCGTTTTCAATAGCATATAAAGGGGATTTAAAGATTTAATGAAGTACTTCCTTTTATCTATAAGGTATACTATGAATACTTATGAGGGATTTCACTATAGATAATATAGGAGCACTCTGTAGTCTTCTGGTGAGAATCTGGGCCGTTGTGGTTGTCCTGACGTGGCTGGTTTACAGTAGATGGAGACTCGAACTCTTGGGTGTTTGGTCTTGAATAATACATACAATATACCAGTGCATCTGTATAGTACTATCAAGCTAACGTAGGAGACGACTCACTAACTGCTCTGACCGTTATAAGAGTTTTGATGCAGACCTTCCAGTACTCTTGGGTGTTTGCCCTTGAATGTCGCATGCAATATGCCAGTGCATATGCAACACGTCATCGAATTAACTTAAGAGGGTTGTTTGTGACGCAACGTCTCTTAACTGTTCTGACCGTTATAAGAGTCTTTCAGTGACTGGGGTTTGATGAGGAAATTTTGGCCTTTACCAATATCGTGTCCCAGAGCAAATACTTGGGCTTCCGTATCGTATCGGAGGGACTCTACTGTTGAGTGCCATTATGCAAGACGGCATCTCACAGAGCCCTCGTCTAATTAACGTCCAGCCAGTGCGTGAACTATTAATAGGCTGGGGTGCTTTGTTACTAATAGAGCGCTTGACAAATCAACATTCTTTATTAATAACAACGCCAGATCGAGGCAGAGGAAGGGACATTAGGTAGCCACCAGTAAGGTCTAATAGCAAATTCTTTTGATGAGCCATTATGTTGAATAAGATTGGAAGTAATGCTTTATCCCCAGCATGATCAGGGTTTTACGCCAATATTAAAAGGGGCCAAAATCTTCCAGCTATTAGCTATCCTCCAGTGATATACAACTAAGAGCTTTCCAACTGTAATGATCTTTGAACTGTCCGCGGTGGTCATACCATTTGTTGGGTTGTTCCGGCCGGTCCGTCTCAGGATAATAAGGGCACAGGTGCAGGGGGGTGGGGGGGTTTGATTCTTGGGGTATTTGAGGTAGTCCCTCCTGGCCTCACGGTCACGGCGGTGAAGCGGCCTGGAGGTAGAATGGCGCTTGGCAGTATGGTGTTAATGGTGTCTTTTCTTGTGTTGCCTTTCCTTTCCATCTTTTCTTTCCTGGTGTGCCTTGGGATTGTCGATGGTGATGAGTAAATTCTTCCCAGGTGATGGAGGACGTGCCACATCTATTGCAGCTACTCTTGCAAATCTTGATGGGGTAGTGGTTGCTTCCTTTTGTTTTGGATATGTGTGATGGGCAATGCGGGAAAATTGCTTGGTGGTGGTGAAGGCGTGGTGTTGCATTTTTCTGTTATCATATATATATACAGTATATGCAATATTCCACGTGTATATTATTATTAAGTAACGTTCCCTTCTATGCTCCAACGAACACAGCTTTAGTGATTTTATACGCTCCCAATAGTGTAACTGTTTTACTGAATTTATAAATTATGTGAAGTGAAGTTCCTTTGTACACTCTGTAAGTTAGTCATTAATTTCACCTGCTTTGTATGGGAATGTTAATACATTACAGTATTCTAGCCTCGGTAGCACCAGGGATTTGAAGAGCGTTATAATAGGCAATTCACCGAGAGTTTTAAATGTACTTAGAATCTAACCTGTTAGCCGTTTCGCAGCTGCAACTCTGACCTGGTTATGTTCTTTGAATCCCATATTTTCAGATATTATCAACCCAAGGTCTTTCACATTGTCTTGCCGTTCTATTATGTGGTTAGTTTCAGTTATGTAACTTGTGTTATCTTTAATGATATTATCATGTCCGTATCGTATTAATTGGAATTTGTCTTCATTAAGCTGCATGTTACTTTCCCTGGTCCAATGGAACACCTTATTTATGTCCTACTGCAGCCGGCCCGTGCCTTCCTGTGTCTTTACTACCATACTTAGTTTCGTGTCTTCAGCAAAGGAGGATTCTGTACTGTGTCTTGTGTTGGCATTTATGTCACAAATTTGAATGAGGAGAAGAAGGGGCGCTAGCACTGATCCTTGGGGAACTGTGCTTTTTACATCTGAAGGTTCAGATGTGACTTGCTTTACTGCTTCTGATTGTTCTCGGTTCACGATGAAGTTGTATATCCACCTTTCGATTTTACCTGTTATCCCTTTTCCTATAAGTTTGTGTGCGATATGGCTAAGTTCCTTTTTTACCTTGACAACTTGCAAGCAGACATGAACAAACACACACCGTAGGTATTGAGAGAAATGCACAAAACGTACTGATTTCGCCAACATTGTTTTCGTGAGCACCCACTAGGATACACCAAAGTGGTTACACCATCCTTTCAGTATGCTTGCCTCCGGCGGTGTACAGGATAACAAATCCCTGTAGTAATATTTATATAATGGAAAATATGGGACAGTTGGCGAACTTTTGGAGTAACTCTATAGTCCATTCATTATAGGTAGGCCAGGAATCGTGAACCCTAACATAAGTAACTGAAGTAGGGCTAGAGCTAATGGGAGGGGAAAAAAACGCTATTCCTTGTCTAATTCTTTCCAATTGCAATAGATATTCGCTCGATTGCTTTAGTCCTTTTTGAGTTAAACAGATTAGAGGTCGAGATGTTTTGCCTAATTATAATGAATTGATTATACTACTGTGAAAATGAAGTAGAGAATCTGTCTGTCATATCAAGAGAGAAGAAAAGAGAGAGAGAGAGAGAGAGAGAGAGAGAGAGAGAGAAAGCAGGTGGGTGGGACTGGGAGAAGAGTTAGTTCGTCTGCTTGTGTATGTGTGTGTGTGGTGTTGAGTGTGTGTGTGTGTGTGTGGTTGAGTGTGTGTGTGTGTGTGGTTGAGTATGTGTGTGTGTGTGTGTGTGTGTGTGTGTTTGTGTGTGACCCAGTGCTTTATGTCTGAGTGCTTGTGGGTGATTGTAGGCCAGTTAAGGACAACAAGAGGAGACACCGACACTGACAAACACATTTTTTTATAAATATTATCTAGAGCGCTACCCATGTCAAATTAGAGAGTGTGTGTTTAATTATTTATTATAGTTTATTTATTTAGACATTTTTAGCACCGAATAATATATTGATTAAACATAATCTGCTATTTTATTATACTTATTGTCAGAGAGGTATATACAAATTAACCAATATCATGTAATCACAGAGTTAATGTAGAAACGTACATGCATAGAAACGTAAATGCAATATATGATGATATGAATTAGAAGAAGAATTATTTATAAAGTGAGTCAACTAAAAACAAAAAATCTAACCTAATGTTGTTACTTGCAAGATCAGGTAAAATATCTCGGCTCTCACTCACGAAAGTTAATAGTGTAAAATTCTTAGCTGAAAGATTATGATTAACTTGGTAAGAACTCTGTGATTTTTACTTGTGATATGATAGTTGATATTTGACATAAAGTAAGATTAAATTTACTAATAAAGCTGGTATCACACGAGCACTGTTTCCCTCAACATTTATGCTCAACACTGGTCTGGCAGCTTATGAGGTCAACATTTAATATTTTGCTGTCGCCTAAATTCATCTACTATCAGTCTAGTTTCCGATACCAGTGCAAAATTTTCCAGAATGTTACCAGAAAAATGTTGATCATCGAATGTTGACTATGAAATCTCTCGTGTGATATCGGCTTAAGCCCTTCTGTACCGGCAACCTCTTTTTAACTTCAATCTAGCTACTATTAGACGATTTGATTCAGTTTGTAAAGGGCCACCAGCAATTAACAGGCTTCGAACTATCTCACTTAACCCTTTTTACTACCACAGATCCTTCTTAAACCGCACAAAATCCTCTACATATAGCTAGAATATAATTGGAAATACATCGCCGGTACAGAAGGGGTTAAGCAGGACGAATGGCTTTACTTTCAATGTTATATATTTTTTATTCAACCACTTCTGCACCGGCCACGGCTATTTGTTATTCAACCACTTCTGCACCGGCCACGGCTATTTGTTATTCAACCACTTCTGCACCGGCCACGGCTATTTGTTATTCAACCACTTCTGTACCGGCCACGGCTATTTGTTATTCAACCCCTTCTGCACCGGCCACGGCTATTTGTTATTCAACCCCTTCTGCACCGGCCACGGCTATTTGTTATTCAACCCCTTCTGCACCGGCCACGGCTATTTGTTATTCAACCCCTTCTGCACCGGCCACGGTTATTTGTTATTCAACCCCTTCTGCATCGGCCACGGCTATTTGTTATTCAACCCCTTCTGCACCGGCCACGGCTATTTGTTATTCAACCACTTCTGCACCGGCCACGGCTATTTGTTATTCAACCACTTCTGCACCGGCCACGGCTATTTGTTATTCAACCCCTTCTGCACCGGCCACGGCTATTTGTTATTCAACCCCTTCTGCACCGGCCACGGCTATTTGTTATTCAACCCCTTCTGTACCGGCCACGGCTATTTTATATTCAACCACTTATGCACAGGCCACGGCTATTTGTTATTCAACCCCTTCTGCACCGGCCACGGCTATTTTGTATTCAACCACTTATGCACCGGCCACGGCTATTTGTTATTCAACCCCTTCTGCACCGGCCATGGCTATTTGTTATTCAACCCCTTCTGCACCGGCCACGGCTATTTGTTATTCAACCCCTTCTGCACCGGCCACGGCTATTTTGTATTCAACCACTTATGCACCGGCCACGGCTATTTGTTATTCAACCCCTTCTGCACCGGCCATGGCTATTTGATATTCAACCCCTTCTGCACCGGCCACGGCTATTTGTTATTCAACCCTTTCTGCACTGGCCACGGCTATTTTGTATGCAACCACTTCTGCACCGGCCACGGCTATTTGTTATTCAACCCCTTCTGCACCGGCCATGGCTATTTGTTATTCAACCCCTTCTGCACCGGCCACGGCTATTTGTTATTCAACCCCTTCTGCACCGGCCACGGCTATTTGTTATTCAACCGCTTCTGCACCGGCCACGGCTATTTGTTATTCAACCCCTTCTGCACCGGCCACGGCTATTTGTTATTCAACCACTTCTGCACCGGCCACGGCTATTTGTTATTCAACCACTTCTGCACTGGCCACGGCTATTTGTTATTCAACCCCTTCTGGACCGGCCACGGCTATTTGTTATTCAACCCCTTCTGCACCGGCCACGGCTATTTGTTATTCAACCCCTTCTGCACCGGCCACGGCTATTTGTCATTCAACCACTTCTGCACCGGTCACGGCTATTTGTTATTCAACCACTTCTGCACCGGCCACGGCTATTTGTTATTCAACCCCTTCTGCACCGGCCACGGCTATTTGTTATTCAACCCCTTCTGCACCGGCCACGGCTATTTGTTATTCAACCCCTTCTGCACCGGCCACGGCTATTTGTTATTCAACCCCTTCTGCACCGGCCATGGCTATTTGTTATTCAACCCCTTCTGCACCGGCCACGGCTATTTGTTATTCAACCCCTTCTGCACCGGCCACGGCTATTTGTTATTCAACCACTTCTGCACCGGCCACGGCTATTTGTTATTCAACCCCTTCTGCACCGGCCACGGCTATTTGTTATTCAACCACTTCTGCACCGGCCACAGCTATTTGTTATTCAACCCCTTCTGCACCGGCCACGGCTATTTGTTATTCAACCCCTTCTGCACCGGCCACGGCTATTTGTTATTCAACCACTTCTGCACCGGCCACGGCTATTTGTTATTCAACCCCTTCTGCACCGGCCACGGCTATTTGTTATTCAACCCCTTCTGCACCGGCCACGGCTATTTGTTATTCAACCACTTCTGCACCGGCCACGGCTATTTGTGTTTCAACCCCTTCTGCACCTGCCATTGCTATTTGTTATTCAACCCCTTCTGCACCGGCCACGGCTATTTGTTATCCAACCCCTTCTGCACCGGCCACGGCTATTTGTTATTCAACCACTTCTGTACCGGCCACGGCTATTTGTTATTCAACCCCTTCTGTACCGGCCACGGCTATTTGTTATTCAACCCCTTCTGCACCGGCCACGGCTATTTGTTATTCAACCACTTCTGTACCGGCCACGGCTATTTGTTATTCAACCCCTTCTGCACCGGCCACGGCTATTTGTTATTCAGCCCCTTCTGCACCGGCCACGGCTATTTGTTATTCAACCACTTCTGCACCGGCCATGGCTATTTGTTATTCAACCCCTTCTGCACCGGCCACGGCTATTTGTTATTCAACCACTTCTGCACCGGCCATGGCTATTTGTTATTCAACCACTTCTGCACCGGCCACGGCTATTTGTTATTCAGCCCCTTCTGCACCGGCCACGGCTATTTAATATTATCATAGCAATGTTTAGACGAGTTTATGCAGTTTAAGGGGACATGTGCCGTTTTCTGGTCCCTCTTCTACCTCATGCGTACCCCCAATAGTTTTCAGATTTGATGACGTCCGGCCCATTAGTTTGGCGATTTTAATACCTTTTGCCCCACTTCTTCGTTAATATTTAGACCTTTCGTGCTATTTAGGTGTCGATTTTTTCCCTGGCGAACGATAGTGAGCCTGTAATGTTGGAAGAAACGGCCTTCGGACGGGACATTTTTCTACCGAAAAATGTACAAATGTATATAGAAGGGGGATCTAATGGATGTTTTTTTTTGTTTTAATTTGATGGAGGTCTAGGGAGGAAACTATAACAATATTGAATACATGCAAAAAATGCCCAAAAAGTTAACCATCCCCCCTTAAGAAGGATTTGGGTTAGTAAAAAGGGTTAAGTGAGATCGTTCAAGGCCTATTAACTGCTGTAAGCCCTTTTTAAAATGACTAAAATCGTCTACTAGTAGCCAGAACAAAGTTAAAAGGACGTCACCGATACCGAAAGGGTTAATGAATTACACGTATATGTGTAAGTAAGTTGGGCACTATTTTGTGATACATCAAAATAGTATTTTTTTTTTATTTTATTCTAGCTATATTTAGATGATTTTGTGCAGCTTAAGAAGGATCGATCTGTGGTAGTATAAAGGGTTAATTGGGATAGTTCGAAGCCCGTTAATTGTTGGAGACCCTTTGAGAACTAAATAGAATCGTCCAATAGTAACCAGAATAAAGATAAAAAGACGTCGCCGGTAAAGAAGGGGTCAAGTATTTGGGGTACTCTATTAAGATAAACCACAGCCACTAAGAATTGATTTATAAGTAGTTGAGGTACTATTATTATGTTCCTTCCAACAACCAACCATACTCCTAAAATCGATTAATGAAATTTACAAACACATGTGGCAGTCCGTGGATTCGAACCCAGGATGCTCACACCGAAAATCAACACCTTATACATCGCACCACGAAGACAGTTAAAGGTTGGTGGACACTGCCTACGATTTATTATGCAACTTCGAATCCTGCATATCAATCTAAGCATGTACACACATCCCAACTGCAACTCACGTAGGCTATGCATATGTGAATGGAAAGAGCAATTAATGGGGCCTTAACCACTTAGTGAAGTCCTCTCGATAAATTACTCCTGAACCAATTTTAGATTAAGGGGGGGTCACCGGCTTTTTTTATATTTCTCTCCTTTTCTCTCTTTCTCTGGGTTGTATCCATTCGGCCCCATTCAGCCAACTGTTTTAAGACGTTTATCCACATCCAGGTGTCGATTTCTTCCTGGCGAGCGATAGCGAGCCAGCATTTTATGGACGAATCCGGCTTCGCCGGAGAATTTTGTCTATCAACAAAATTACAAATTTAGCTTGCTGTCAAAACAAATATATATATATATGCTGGTTCGCTACCGCTCGCCAGGAAAATATTGACACCTGGATGGGGGTAAAAGTCTTAAAATAGTAGGCTGAATGGGGCCGAATGGATACAAGCCAAAGAGAGAGAGAGAGGGAGAGAAAGAGAAAAAAAGCCAGGTGGGCTCCCTTAACGATAGACAGCAAACATGGATAGAGGATCGTGGAATGTCGCTCAAGGAACAATTTAAAAGAAAACAGTAAGCGTGTTCAAATGTATGACAAATAATACCATTTATCAGAATTTCTCTAATTCTCTAAAACTATTACACTTTTAAAACAGTTAAGCTATCTTTTATGTTCATACAAGTTAACTCTGCTTCTACCCTGGCATAATTTTCAGGTGTTTCCGATTTACACTAAGCTTTTATAAGCAGCTTGTAACGGATATCTAAGAATATAGAGACGTAAACACTATTTCAAATATATATATGCAGTATATACACTATATATACTGTATATATAATGAAGTATATTTATTTTTAAATTTCGTATCTTTAATTTAACTCTTTCAAATTGTATTCCTTCCTTTTCGTGGTAAACTGACCTTCACTCATGCCCTACATGTCCTCCCCGTCCATCCCTCACCCCATACACCTCTCCCTCCCACATCCCATACTCCCCTCCCTCCCTAGCCCCATGTACTTCCCTACTTCTCTCACTAGCTTCCTCGCCCCATACACCCCCATTATGCAGTCATATGGGGCCCTTTCACCAGCCCTCCTCCCCTACACCACACACTCAACGCCCAGATCTACAGTCAGACATGAAACTCACATCACTGTCACAATCAACTCTTCCTAAGTATATTATCATCTAGAAATTGACAGAATCGATATATTCATTTCAAGAAAGTTTCAATTGCGTTTTAACATGTCCCCTGGTATGCAGCATCCGTCAGCCATTATAACAGAGATAAGAGAGCAACATGTACTTACCTAGCCAACTGTAGGGCCTCCTTGTCCTACTTTGGACCCTTTTTGGTACTGGCATATACATAACTCTGCGTATGTGTCATTTAGAGCCCTTGTGATGAAATTGGTTGCGTAAGAGGAAGCCTAGTGCAACCTTGATACAGAAGATATGTATACACCAGTTTTAATGTTCTAAATTTAGTATCTAGTTTACTTTTTGTTTTGTTAAGAAACATTGACACATGATTAAGAGTAATTACTGCGATTTTAAGAAAGCATTATGCTTGACCATTTTATATTTTCCGGTTAACGAAAGAATATTAAATACAAATTAAGAGGTCCTTTGGGATTCAAAATTATAATATCTCTCTCAATTAACACATCAATTCCAAAGCTTCTCCCTGATCTGAACAAAGTCAGCTACAGAAGCGAACATAAAATATAACAAATTCATCATTATATTCAGACGGTTACAGTTAGAGTTAAAAATAGCTGTAGACGACAGGTCAAGCTCTTTTCTTACAATCAGGCCCCTTGAGTCAGTGGTTTTAACGCTGGCAGTGTAAGAAGATAGGGGCAAACAACAGAGCTTACATAAGACAACAAAATCGGCTAAGATAAAGAACAGACTGCGACGGATTTTTGTGTTGTTGAAGTTCTTGTTTTTCTTCAGGGGATAGATAACGATCGACAGCCTGAAATACCGCAATAATTGCCTATTTCATTATTTGTATTAACATTATCTATTTCTTCCACTAATTTCATTATTAACCTGTTCTGTATCAGTTCGGTCCTTTTAATTTTATACTAGCTATTGTCAATCTTTTCTCTCCTTTGGGCTCCTCCGACCATAAACTTTTCTCCGTCACCTGTCCTATCTCTTCAGTACGGCTACCCGATCCTCCCAGCCGGCAGCGCTTGTGGCACTTTGGCGCTGCCGACTGGGAGGCTCTCCGTCAGTACTTCTTTGATTTCCCATGGAATGACTTCTGCTTCCATGGCTGAGGACCCTCGGAGAGTGCTGAACGCATTACCGAGGTAATCCTCTCGGGCATGGAAGCGTACATTCCATTTTCTTTCTCTCGGTCTAATGCAAACAAATCTTGGTTTACTCATGCTTGTTCTTCTGCTGTCCACAACAAGGAGGAAGCATTCAAACGGTACCGACTCCTTAAAACTCAAGAATCTCATTCTTCCTATCTTTCTGCCCGGAATCAAGCCAAATCTGTTCTTCGACTTGCCAAGCACTCTTTCATCAATAATAAATGCGCTGAATATCCAATTCTATCTCTTCCCAAGCTTTCTGGCATCTAGCCAAAAACCTCTCCAACAATTTTTCTTCCATGTTTTTCCCTCCACATTTCCACTCTGATGGCACAACCATCACTTCTTCCTCTGACAAAGCTGAACTCTTCACTCAAACTTTTGCTAGAAACTCCACCTTGGATGATTCCGGTGCTATTCCTCCCTCTCCACCCCCCTCTGTACTTTCTACCCTCTCTGGGCTTAATACTAAGAAGGCGTACAGTCCGGACGGTGTTCCTCCTGTTGTACTAAAAAACTATGCTTCCGTGCTGACCCCCTGCCTAGGCAAACTCTTTCGTCTCTGTCTCTCCTCTAACATCTTCCCTTCTTGCTGGAAGTTTGCTCTCATTCAACCTGTCCCAGAGAAGGGTGACCGATCTCAACCCTCCAACTATCGTCCAATTGCTCTCATCTCTTGTATCTCTAAAGTTTTTGCAATTATTCTTGCTTCCAAATTTCTTAAGTATTTATCTTCTCATAATCTGCTCTCAAATTCCCAGTATGGCTTCCTTAAGGGTTGCTCTATTGGTGATCCTTCATATCTTACTAACTCTTGGTTATCCTCCTTTCGGGACTTCGGTGAGACTTTTTCTGTTGCACTAGACATATCGAAGGCCTTCGATATAGTCTGGCACAAATCTTTAATTTCTAGATTACCCTCCTTCGGTTTCTATCCCTCCATCTGTGCCTTTGTCTCTAATTTCCTTACCGGCCGTTCCATACCTGCGGTTGTGGATGGCCATTGCTCACTTCCTCATCCTATCAACTTCGGTGTTCCTCAGGGTTCTGTCCTATCTCCTATTCTCTTTCTAATTTTCATAAGTGATCTTCTCAACTGTAGCCTACATCCAGTCCCATCCATTCATACACAGATAACTCTACCTTACACTACTCAATTAGTTTTCCAGAACGCCCCAGCCAGCATTCCCTCAAAAACAAACGTAATGAAGCCATAGAACACTCATCTTTTGATCTAGCTACAAATTCCAATTGGGGTAGAGAAAACTTTGTTACATTTAATGGTTCTAAGACCCAATTTCTCCATCTTACTACCCGTCAGGAACCTCCAGAGGACTATCCCTTATTCTTCAACAATACAAAAATAAATCTTTAATCTTCTCTCAATATTCTTGGTGTCTCTTTTTCTTCTGCCCTCACTTGGAAGGACCATATTATCAGTCTTGCTAAGGCAGTCTCCCAAAAGCTGGGTGTGCTCAACTGCCTCAAGGCATTCTTTACCCCTGTGCAGCTTCTTGCTCTGTACAGGGGCACAGTGCGTCTTTGTATTGAGTATTGTTCACATGTGTGGGGAGGATTCTCTCACACCGCACTCCTAGACAAAGTAGAAAGGGCAGCCTTTCTTATCATTAACTACCGTCCACTCACCAACTCTCTGCAATATCTCTCTCTGCGCTGCAATATTGCATCTCTCTCGCTATTCTATCGATACTACAATAATCAGTGTTCCTCGGAGCTTTCCCAGTGTATACCACCTCCTCTACGTAGGGTACGTAGTACCCGTCTTGCAACACAATCCCACCCCTACTCTGTGCAACTCTCCAACCCAAGAGTGAAGCGCTATTCTCAGATTTCTTCTATTCAACTGCTGAGCTCTGGAACTCTCTCCCAGAATCAGTCTTTCCCTCTTCCTATGACTTAAATTGCTTCAAACTCCGTGTGTCCAGGCATTTTGGCTCGAACGTCCCTTGATTTTGGTCCTGTCACTCTTTCAACTCTGGGGTAGGCACTCGCTGCAGGCAGTTCTGCCTTTTGTCTCCCTCATTCATATAGAAAAAAAAAAGTATTAGACGATTTTATTCAGTTTAAAATGGGCTTCCAGCAATTAACAGGCTTCGATTTATCTCAAATCATCTTTTTTAATACCACAGATCCTTCTCAAACTGCACATAATCGTCTAAACATAGCTAGATTAAAATTAAAATTACGTCGCCAGTACAGAAGGGGTTATTTGTTTGTCGCTGGCTTACTCTTCTCTTTATACTTACGGCGGCGGCAGAACACCGATTGTCCATACACAATCGATTTTGTTGTTTTTGTTGTTGTTCCTGGGTATAGGAGGTGGTGGATGGATAGAACAATTGTGATTTGCCGTTGTATTGTTTTATATATTCTGCTGAATATTTATATGCAAAGATTGACCATTTAAAGTCTTTTACCACGTGAGAACCCAAACTACTGTACTGTGCATACCCAACCCAATCCACGCCATTGCAAGCTCACCGCGTAGTTATTTTTTTTTGTTTCTATGTAAGTGAGGGAGACAAAAGGCAGCAAATGTGGCTTATGTTTCCCTCAATGTTTATGCGAAAGAAGGAATTATATGGCCAACATTCATGTAGCATGTTTTCCAACTTTAAGACAAAGAAAGCACAAACAAAAATTAATGAAAATATGAGTCAAAATAGAGTGATTTACTTGTTGATGAAACGATTTCAAGACATAAGGAAATGTAAGGATGACTAGACGAATTACTGGGTGGATAGATTCTTATTTCCTCCAAACAATCGCTGGTCTGAGTTGTATATTACTTGTCTATGTTTTCATATATTCCTTTTTCCATTGTGTCTATGCATATACTTATTCTCTTTACCTCGCTCCTTTTTTTTCAAATTAGTTTCTCTCCCTTTATTCCACCGTGTTTTCCATTGTCCAAGAGTCCGTGTCCAACCCACAATGGCTAACTATTTTCTATTTGTTGATGTTTGCTTCAGACAAAATATCAACTCAGGTCTTTTGGGAACTCGCAGAGGGCTGCTCTCGTAAAGCGTTATTGATATATCACATAGCTGGGATCAACTAACCACTTGAGAATCTAAGACGTATTTATAAATTTTATTTTGGTTATCTTTAGATGTTGATTTTATGCAATTTTGGAAGGATATCTAGGACTCAAAGGGGTAAATACAATCTCAATTAACTCTATAGCTCCCACTAGCTCACCCCAAGCTTAATAAAATCGTCTAATGCTAGCCAGAATAAACAGTCAAAACACGTCATGTTCCTCAAAGGGCTAAGCTGTGTGAGCTGGGCATCAACTTACATATATATATAGGCTACCTCTACGACACCTAAAAAACAATTATGTATGAACAAAAATTTAGATAATAATACAAATAAAATAATACACCACTGATACCACTACCAATACCTTCTGTGTCAGCTCCTGCAACTTGTCTCTGTCCAAACTCTGAGGCTGAGTAACCTTCATCACTGTCTTCTCTCTCTCTCTCTCTCTCTCTCTCTCTCTCTCTCTCTCTCTCTCTCTCTCTCTCTCTCTCTCTCTCTCTCTCTCTCTCTCTCTCTCTCTCTCTCTCTCTCTCTCTCTCTCTCTCTCTCTCTCTCTCTCAATGTGTATCTATGTAACTCGCTCCTGATTATATCTGTCCCTTCATACCACCACCCCCCTCTCCCTGCCTCTCCTAGCATCTCCCTATCCCCCTCCCCCTTGATGTGGTTGGGCTGAGAGGGTACATTGACCTATACTTAACAACACAACCCTCACCCTTCCTTCCTTGTCCTCTCTCTCTCTCTCTCTCTCTCTCTCACTTTCTCTATTTATATATATATATATATATATATATATATATATATATATATATATATATATATATCCGGTATATATATATATATATATATATATACAGATAGATATAGATATATACCGTATCATAATTCTTGTGAAATTATCCATTTCGCTAACTAGTCGGTCACTAACTTCAATTACATATCCAGCTCCCTATTCCACGTACCAAGCAGTTTTCACTACTAAGGCATTACTAAATACATTGATAATGAAGCAATGCATGTGATTAGAAGTCCAATATCTATCTTGGTGATTTATTCTTGGCAGTATTTGTGCTTGCCTGTTGTGTCTGGTTCTGTCCTACTCGTTCATGTTTGGTCTGTTCCCTGAGTCACTGGCTGGCATACACTTTGTTTCCCCTGACTCACTCAATTTAACTCTCTCTCTCTCTCTCTCTCTCTCTCTCTCTCTCTCTCTCTCTCTCTCTCTCTCTCTCTCTCTCTCTCTCTCTCTCTCTCTCTCTCTCTCTCTCTCTCTCTCTCTCTCTCTCGACCTTTCTCACTTATTCAATTTCTGTCCCTGTCTCCTCGACCCCCTCCTCCTCCTCCTCCCCTCCTCCCTATCATCTGTAAGTAGGCTCTTACGACAATATTATTAACTAGCCAGTGTGTGTGTGTATGTGTGTTTATGTGTGTGTGTGCAGGGAGAGTAGGATTGTTTTTATGTCTTGTTTGTGTGTGTATAAAAGCGAGTGTGTATGAGAGATAGGGCATTGTGTGTGTGCGTGTGTGCGTGTGTGCGTGTGTGTGTGTGTTATACAGTGTTTGCGGGTGTGCTTGCTTGTGTGTGTGGTATGTGCGCCTATTGCCTAGGCCATAACGTGTGCTTAGGCTTTTATTCTGATCTCTGCCCAAATCGGTTCCGTATGAAATAATGTGATTGTTATTTAATATCTATTTATATGCCCTTGCATTATTTTAAGCAATATTTATTACTAACATGTAGCTTAATGAAAGGTAATACAAATGCTCGTGTATAATCTCAAAGTACATTGTCCAACACAACTAGCCTACATTCGGATTTATCTTTATGAATTGTTAATCTGTTCACACATCTAGAAAATATATATTAACACTGATAAATGCAAATTACAATTGAAACACGGACTTTTCACTTAAAACCAATTAATTGAAAAGCATCGGCATAGAAACTTACTTTATTACCGTTTTTATTTAGAATATTTTTTAACAATGTGTTTTGTATAATTATTATGAACATGCAAGCTCTAACCAGACGAGAATGCTATGGCCAAATATCTAAATTGAATTATAGACTGAACAAAATATGATATTTGACGAGGGAAATGCATTTACGATTTTTGTTTGCTTACAATGGAATGAATACAAAATTAAAGAATCAAAATCTATGTGAAGTGTTATGACCGTTACTCTTAGTGAAACCTATTTTTAATCCCTCTTTATCCTGGCGAAACTTGAAAGGAAATGTCTTCAGGTATTTATGGTTACTAATGGCCATGCCGCTATACAGTACATGCCAAAACGTACTACACAGTACCTGCACTGGTTGCACAAGCATTACCAAGCCATTTTATTTGCATAACAAATATATATATACAACATAATTAAATGTGCAAAGGATATCAGAGATTGGTACATAATATAAACTTTCACACTCACTCACGAACACAAACATCCATAAATATGATAACAACATATATGCTTGCAGCACTGATACGGGACATGAATCTATAAACAAAAAATTGTTTGTCGGTCCCCCTTGAATTTGAGAGGTGCATGATCTTTCCCATGACTCAGCTGCCTGCGTGTGAACCTGGCATACACTTTGTATTTATATGTTGTTTGATGTACATTAATAAAAGGAGATGTGTCGGATGGCTGAAGGCCACAGTTGCTCGCGTGTTTAGGGCTAGCAACACGTATCATGGAAAACATGTATCCATCGTATAATTTACCTTTTCTCACTTTACTCACTCACCCCCACAATTTACCGGAGGATTACAGGTTTTTTACCCTTTACATGCTCTGGACCACACTCTTACTATCAACTTTTGCAATACTCGCGGCCTTTCCTCTAATTTTCACTCAGTTGAACACCATCTCTCCTCCTACAAACCTGATCTTCTTTTGCTCAGTGAAACCCAGGTGTCTGAGGCAACTGTCAGCAGCCCCTTCTCTGTATCCTCCTACTTTCTTTATCTTAGTTTCAAAGCCAAAGGCGGATGTTGTGCATACATGCACAACAAACTCACTTGCTCTCGTGTTCCTGATTTAGACTCTTCTGAATTCTCAACTTTATGGCTCAAACTATCCTGCCATTCTCTTACTAAATATTTCTGTATTGTCTATCTTTCCCCTAACTCTACCGATTTTCCCAAATTCTTTGACTATCTAAACTCTAAAATGGAACACATTCTATCTATCTCTCCCTTTTCGGAAATCTCCAGCTTAGGAGATTTCAACGTTCACCACTGCCATTGGCTCTCCTCTCATACTACTGACCAACCTGGTGAACAAGCCTAAATGACCTAGAGCAGCTGGTCCAGCAACCCACCAGTATCCCGGATCGCTTCGGAGATCTTCCCAACATTCCTGGCTTATTTCTGAGTTCTAACCCTTCTTCTTATACTGGCAATCTTTTCTCTCCTTTGGGCTCCTCCGACCATAAAATTATCTCCGTTATCTGTCCTGTCTCTCCAGTACGGCCACCCAATCCTCCCAGCCGGCGGGGCTTGTGGCACTTTGGCGCTGCCGACTGGGAGGTTCGTTGGCAGTACTTCTTTGATTTCCCATGGAATTACTTCTGCTTCCATGGCTGAGGACCCTTGGAGAGTGCTGAACGCATTACTGAGGTAATCCTCTCAGGCATGGAAGCGTACATTCCATTTTCTTTCTCTCAGTCTAATGGAAAAATATCTTGGTTTACTCACGCTTATTCTACTGCTGTCCACAACAAGGAGGAAGCTTTCAAATGGTACCGACGCCTTCAAACTCAAGGATCTCATTCTTCCTATGTTTCTGCCCGGAATCAAGCAAAATCTGTTCTCCGACTTGCCATCAATAATATATGCACTGAACTATCCAAATCTAGCTCTTCCCAAGCTTTCTGGCATCTAGCCAAAAACCTCTCCAACAGTTTTTCTTCCTCATCTTTCCCTATCCTTTTCCACTCTGATGGCACAGCCATCACCTCTTCTTCTGACAAAGCTGAAATCTTCGCTCAAACTTTTGCTAGAAGCTCCACCTTGGATGATTCCGGTACTATTCCTCCCTCTCCAACCCCCTCTCTCCTACTTATGCCTAATATCCTAATCTCTTCTAAAGATGTACTTTCTACCCTCTCTAGGCTTAATACTAAGAAGGTGTACAGTCTGGATGGTGTTCCTCCTGTTGTACAAAAAAACTGTGCTTTCGTGCTGACCCCCTGCCTAGGCAAACTCTTTTGTTTCTGTCTCTCCTCTAACGTTTTCCCATCTTGCTGGAAGTTTGCTCTCATTCAACTTGTCCCAAAGAAGGGTGACCGCTGTCAACCCTCCAACTATTGTCCAATTGCTCTCATCACTTGTATCTCTAAAATTTTTGAAATTATTCTTGCTTCCAAATTTCTTAAGTATTTATCTTCTCATAATCTGCTCTTAGATTGCCAGTATGGCTTCCGTAAGGGTTGCTCTATTGGTGATCCTTCATATCTTACTAACTCTTGGTTATCCTCCTTTCGGGACTTCGGTGAGACCTTTTCGATTGCACTAGACATATTGAAGGCCTTCGATAGAGTCTGGCACAAATCTTTTATTTCTAAATTACCCTCCTTCAGTTTCTATCTCTACATCTGTGCCTTTGTCTCTAATTTCCTTTCTGGCCATTCTATAGCTGCGGTTGTGGACGGCCATCGTTCACTTCCTCATCCTATCAACTCCGGTGTTTCTCAGGGCTCTGTCCTATCTCCTATTCTCTTTCTAATTTTCATAAATTATCTTCTCAACTGTACCTCCAGTCCCATCCATTCATACGCAGACGTCTCTACCTTACACAACTCAATTAGTTTTCCAGAACGCCCCACCCAGCAATCCCTCAAAAACAAATTTAATGAAGCCATAGAACACTTATCTTCTGATCTAACTACTATTTCCAATTGGGGCAGAGAAAACCTTGTTGTCTTTAATGCTTCCAAAACCCAATTTCTTCATTTTAATACCCGTTCGGAACTCCCAGAGAAATATCCCTAGTTCTTCAACAATACAAAAATCAATCCTTCGTCTTCTCTCAATATTTTCGGTGTCTCTTTATCTTCTGCTCTCACTTGGAAGGACCATATTACCAGTCTTGCTAAGGCAGCTTCCCAGAAGCTGGGTGTTCTCAACCACCTCAAGGGGTTCTTTACCCCTGCACAGCTTCTTGCTCTGTACAGGGGCACAGTGCGTCCTTGAATTGAATATTATTCAAATGTGTGGGGAGGATCCACTCACACCACACTTCTAGACAAAGTAGAAAGGAAGACATTTCGTATCATTAATTCCCGTCCACTTACGAATCTCTCTCTCTTCGCCGCAATGTTGCATCTCTCTCGCTATTCTACTGCTACTACAATAATCAGTGCTCCTCAAAGCTCTCCCAGTGTATACCACCTCCTCTACATATTGTACGTGGTACCCGTCTTGCAACACAATCCCACCGCTACTCTGTGCAACTCTCCAACCCAAGAGTGAAATGTTACTCTGTTTTTCTTCTATTCAACAGCTGAGCTCTGGAATTCTCTCACAGAATCAGTCCTTCCCTCCTCCTATGACTTAAATTGTTTCAAAATCCGTGTGTCCAGGCATTTTGGCTCGAACGTCCCTTGATTTTGGCCCTGTCACCCTCTCAACTATGGGGGAGGCACTCACTACAGGCAGTTCTGCCTTTTGTCTCCCTCACTCACATAGAAAACAAAATATGTGGACAGGTCTTTTTTTAATATTATAGTAAACAAATCGCATAGTAATTATCATAAACATTATAACTAAGTGGGAAATATATAGTGCCTAGAATACAAGACTGGAAACTAAACCCAATTGTGAATAAATAGCTTTATAGTAAAATAGAAACTATTTCAATATGTGGGTTTAGTTTGCCATTATTATTATTGACAGTAATAATGTTGACATTATTGTATTTACTGCCAGATAAACTTCACTCTGTTAACTTATGTAAAATTACGCACGATTAAGTTTGACGAGATTAGGCCCAAGTAGTTTAGATTTGGCTAGATTATATTTAACTTGGTTACGTTGGGTGACATTACGATATGCATATTAGATGTGGGTATATTAAAACCAGCAGTTGCTATGTAGCTTCTCTCTCTCTCTCTCTCTCTCTCTCTCTCTCTCTCTCTCTCTCTCTCTCTCTCTCTCTCTCTCTCTCTCTCTCTCTCTCTCTCTCGTATCGTTCTTTATTTACCTCATGAGTTGGGTTTGTTGTCTCTTTTTTGTTAGCTATATTTTTCAAACACTTCATAATTTCCACTTCGGTCTTATCTATGTTTCTATATGTATCCGAATTATACAACAAAGTAAAGTGTGTGTGTGTGGGAGGGAGGGGGGGGGGGGGCGGCGGGGGGGCGAGAGATAGACTACGAGTAAACAACACATCATAAGGAAATTAAAATACACGGGTGAAGTGAGAAGACTATTTAAATACGTTAAGCCATTTAAAGAGAGGTGATGAGTTTAACAGAGAAGACGGTCCGTTACGTTGTATATCTTCATTCTATTGTGTTCGCTGTAGTTTTCACAATGTTTATTTAGTCGTCAATACACTTACTATATTGCTCTCTCTCTCTCTCTCTCTCTCTCTCTCTCTATATATATATATATATATATATATATATATATATATAGAAGCGATGATCTCTTCACGGGGGAAGCGGAGGCGTATAATAAATAGAAAAACGGAAATTCTGCATAACTACTACTCCTGCTATTTTATGTTTAATTTATTTTATTTGTGTATGTTAATGCTTTGTAAGTGTGTATTTGTGTATGTTAATGCTTTGTAAGTGTGTATTTTCTATTTAGAAAGTGAGGAAAGCCCAATTAATTAGCATTTCTATTATTAATTGTAATTCCGATACCTCAACAATCTAGGGGAGCGTTTGGGAATGCGGGGTTTTGGGTGGGGTAAAAGAAGGGGTATTATGGGAATAACTAAAAATGTAATAAATACAATTGAAAAAAACCCAAAATGTTGAAATCCGAGCTAAGTTTTGGCAAAAGTTGGCTCGGATTTGGCCAATTTTCAGTCCAAAAAGAGCAAAATTGGATTTTTTTTTGGGCTCGGATTCCACCCTTTTTCAGCTGAAGAAAACCCCAAAGTGTTGACCAAACTTGGCTGGTGTTTGTCGAATTTTCAGAGTCCAAAATCACAGTAACCTCAATTTGAAAGTTGGCTGGGGTTTTCTTGTTTTTCACTGTTGAAAAACTCAGTAAGGATGTGGTTAACATTAGCCTAGCCTAACCTAACCTAACCTAGCCTAGCCTAGCCTAGCCTAGCCTAGCCTAGCCTAACCTAACCTAACCTAACCTAGTATTATGGGTGGGGGCTGACGCCCCCACACCCCTGCTAAATCCATGAAATTCGAGCCAAGTTTTGTGATTAACCTAACCAAATAACCTAACCTAACCTAGTATTATGGGGTTAACATTAGCCTAACCTAGCCTAACCTAACCTAACCTAACCTAACCTAGTATTATGGGTGGGGCCTGCCGCCCCCACACCCCCGCTAAATCCATGAAATCCGAGCCAAGTATTGTCATTAACCTAACCAAATAACCTAACCTAACCTAACCTAGTATTATGGGGTTAACATTAGCCTAGCCTAACCTAACCTAACCTAGTATTATGGGTTTTGCCCTTTTTGGTTCTGAAAATTGGCCAAAACTTGGCTCGGATTTCAACATTTTGGGGTTTTTCAATTGTACTTATTACATTTTTAGAGTTATTCCCACTGTCCACAATACCCCTATTTTTACCCCACCCGAAACCCCGCATTCCCAAACTCTCCCCTAGATTGTTGAGGTATCGGAATACAATTATTAATACAACTGCTAATAAATAGGGCTTTCCTCACTTTCTAAATAGAAAATACACACTTACAAAGCATTAACATACGTGAGTGTGGGCGGGGGGGGGGGGGGGGGCTGAGGATATATCCCTATATAATGGGCGAAATTGGCGTTTTTGACATGGAAAAGACCCTGTAATGCAAGCCCTAAGGGTCTACTTACGGTTATATATTGAAGAAAGATAGCCATACTCGAGAAATACCGCCAAAAATACCCCTAAATGTGAGGAAAACTGACCTGGCATGAGGCCTTCCAGGAGGTTGTGTTTGAAACTGATGTCACACTTCACAGGCGAAGTGCATTGTGGGTACAAGTTAAAATGTATTGTTACAAATCGATATCCCAAAAACTATATGTAGAAAAATTAGAAAGTAATAAATTCAGACAGTATGTAATACACTGGAAGAGCCGATTGTAAAAGATAATAATAATTTGTTGGGAAAATAAATCACTAGGTGAAGCTCGACTCTGATTGGCTAATGAACATCCGGGAACTTCTGGGAGGAGCCTAGCATGTAAACAAAGTGTTGTGGACTGGACTGGACTGGCTGGACAAAACTAGGGCCTAACTCTGAAAATTGTATAGGGGGGTGACAATGAATTTTACAAAATAAGAAAAGTATCCCTTATCCGCGCATCTGTAGGGTCCCTTGAGTAAGGTAAGATTAACAACAAATAATTACCTAAGACAGGAATCCCGTAATAGAGTAGTAGTAGTGGTGCAGTTAACCCATAATTATAATTAAATTATATACTAAAATTTAGTAGGTTGGCAACACGAAATACAAGTAAATTGTGCGAAAGGGGGGAGCCAATATTGAAAACAACAAGTGTAGAAACGGGTTCGCATTAAAGTAGAATGGGGTCGCGGAAATATAATTGTAAACACCGAAGATTTTTGAAAAATCGGAAAATGCATGTTATGTACGAAATACATTAAATTAGCATGACAGTCTGTGAAACTATATAAGAAAGCCACTAGAGTAACATTATTACAGATGGAAATTGAAAATTAAGAAACTAATTCAATAATTCAGAGAATCAGACAAAATCACTAATTATTAAAATATATAAAAGGGTTACAAATTAAGTTTTAATTATAATGCAAAACACATTGAAATAGTACAAAGGGGGAAAACAATATAGGAAGACATTGAACTAAAGTAGAGTGTGGTTAAGGAATTAGTATAGAATGTGGACATATCTAATAAGAACATATAACTAATGGAAAAGAACCTACATAATAAAACTGGAAAACATACCACAAGATACTTAGAAGCAAAGTAAGGGGGTGGAAGTCTCGTGTGTGCCCAGGGTTGGGCGTAGTTTTTGAAATAAAAGAGACTCGGATAAAAGGCGTGTGGTGTCGTCTACGGCTGTGTGAAGAATAGAGAAATCCGAAGGATGTATTGGGTGGCCTGAAGCTTCAGAGTGTTCTCTTATGGCCGAATGAGAAGGTTTTGATAGAGGGAAACCAGTTCTGATTGACCTACCCCGATGCTTCGAAATCCTAGCAGTGAGATGGCGCTTTGACTGTCCAATATAAGTGGAATTACACCCACTACATTTGAAAAGATACATCACTGAGGATTGCAGAGATTCGGGAATTCGGTCTTTGAACTTGAAACAATTACCTAAGGAACTCTGTGACTTAAATACAACTCTTAATGATACTTGTGGATAGAAGTCCCGAAATAGATTAGTTACTTTGTTTCTTATGGCAAATGATTTTTTTCCAATGAAAGGGATTGTAAAATAAATAATAGCTTTCGGAACTGCCATATCTTGTTTGGGTGATGAACGTAATTTATTGATCTGTTTGCCGATATAAGTATTAATGAAATCAAGTGGGAAGCCGTTAAGGTTCAGAATGTTTCTCAGGTGTTCCAATTCTAAATGCAGAGCAAAATAAGATGAACAAATATGATATGCCCGTGTTACTAATGTGGCTATCAAGTTTCTTTTAAACTGAATGGGGATATTAGAAGTGAATTTGGTAGTAAGCCCTGTGAAGGTGGGTTTTCTATAAACAGATGTGATGAAAGTATCGTTCTTTTTCTCAACAAGCACATCTAAAAAGGGTAATTTATTATTTTCTTCAGTTTCACAAGTGAACTTCATGTTAGGATGTATAGAGTTTATGTAATCAAGAAAAGGGGGAACATGAGTTGAACATTTAAAAACAACAAACGTGTCGTCCATGTAACGTCGATACAAAAGGGGTTTAAAAGCAGAGGGGCAATTGTTTATCCAGTTTCTTCCGTGATAGGTTAAAAATGCATTGTTTCGAGAAGACCCTATTATATATGGATTTAACAAACAACAATTTCATAGATTGCTTTCCTTAGCTGTTAACGACTCAATATTCATTTTCAATGGCAATATCTTTAAACAGACCGATGGCTGTTATATATATATATATATATATATACAGTATATATATATATATATATATATATATATATATATATATATATATATATATATGTGTATATTATTTATAATTTATTTATTTATTTATTTTAGTTTTTTAATCCGTATGAAGGGTTTCAGTCACAATATTCTCCAGAGTGTTGAGGATTGTAATGAAAGGTAAATAGAGAATACACAAATATGTACAACTTTGTTCTTTTTGTTATTTTCATTCTCCATGTTTCTTGTTTTAAGAAGCGCGACCTTATTTTTGTGTTTATAGCATTGATCCCACTTTTCATGCAATCCTTTATATTCTATATATTGGTTCTGTCATGTGCACTACATATTTCACAATATTTGTTTCATCCTCAATACCCTTCTCATAAGCTATTAATTGTTGATCAATAATTATAGTGCACTTTATTTTCGTATCTACATTTTTTGACCTAGATGTGTGTGAATTTGTGTTTTGTCTGTGTGTGTTCGTTGTTTTGTGTTGTATTTTCCCTGTTCTATTTCTGTCTTCAGTCGACCACCCTCCCCCCAAAAAAAAAATATATATATATATATAAAAAGGAAAAGGGGGAAAACGAAAAGAAACAAAAATAGGAAAAGTGGGGATAGATAGGTAGATAGAAATAGATAGATAGACATTTCCTTTAGCCACAAAGTTCCCCAGAGTGTTGGGGGTTGTACGGAAAGTTGAACAATGAATAAGTAAATAAATGTAAGTCTATGCAAATTAGACCATTTAAACAGATGTAAACAAAACAATGAATATTAAGAATGAAAATACTATATTTAAAAGGATGAGAGTTTAAGATTCAAATATTGCTAACACGGGGAAAAATGGAAGAGGACACTCTTTAGGAAGTAATTTTTTGTAAATGTGTATACTAAGTTAATCAATCTAGTTTTACTAATTATTTGTGAGTAGTGTTGCATACAAATTGGTGTAACGTGCAGGAATGGTCTAGTTTACCCTATAATATACCGTACAGGCAACTATAGTCTATTTGCTCTAAGTAGGCGAGAAATCATGAACTCCAACCTCTGTAACTCAAAAATTACTAGAGTAATCGAGCTAATATTTCTACCATTTGGGAATAGTCAGTCAAGGAATATATGTGGTAATTTACAGCCAATTTGCTCTAGCCCTTTTTGAGTTACAGAGAATAGAGATAATTATTTCTCGCCTACTTACAGCGAATAGACTATAGTCACATCGCAGAACCAGGCCTGACCAGCACGCCACCAACACACCATAGGGGCTATAACACCAGATCTTTTTCCCTAAACCTTTTCTTTGCAACTCTGATCTGGCAGCTGTTTAAAGACACTTATATTAAACAATGGTCATTTACTATAATGTACATTTAGTCTAGTCGTCAATGCCATTGCTATATAATATAAAAAATGCTGCTAGAACTAAGTTTCGTATGATATAATCTCTCATGTGATACCCCTCCCTTATCCCTCCCAGCGCCATCTAGGTCACATGCCAACCCCTAGAATGGTTTAGAAGGTCACGGAATTTTAAGGGAGGAAATTTAGGGCACTAGTAATTCTATTCCCCTCGCTCGGAGCTAAAAATACTGGGGGTGCTTATATAATTATGCGGTTCCTCATGAACGATCCGTCTTGCAACCTATGAGAGGCAACTTGATCTTGGCAGCTGCTTGGTGCTATTGAGCGCTGGTATGGGTGACTAGACTGGATCTAGAGTGTCTGTCTACCAGAATGTATACAAACGTTTCATTCGTAGGCGACCAGGACAGAGTTGTCGCCAAAAATTGCCTGAAAATGGTTTGGTGTGAATGGTTGCGAACATACCATACCAAGAATGCCTGTGTACCGCCCTGTGTTGCAGTGAGCGTCATCATAGCGGTATATACTACACCACTCTCACCCTCTGTAATAAAAGAATGGCATGTGTCACTGGATGCGGATTGTGTGCTCGGATATGTTTGTTAGGTGGGATATAAAAGAATGGCATGTGTCACTGGATGCGGGTTGTGTGCTCGGATATGTTTGTTAGGTGGGATATAAAAGAATGGCATGTGTCACTGGATGCGGATTGTGTGCTCGGATATGTTTGTTAGGTGGGATATAAAAGAATGGCATGTGTCACTGGATGCGGATTGTGTGCTCGGATATGTTTGTTAGGTGGGATGTAAAAGAATGGCATGTGTCACTGGATGCGGATTGTGTGCTCGGATATGTTTGTTAGGTGGGATGTAAAAGTGCATTCTTGTATTTAATAGTTCG
This sequence comes from Paralithodes platypus, assembly GCA_032716605.1. Lineage (NCBI taxonomy): Eukaryota > Metazoa > Arthropoda > Malacostraca > Decapoda > Lithodidae > Paralithodes > Paralithodes platypus. The sequence continues at coordinate 12,894,027 of CM064495.1, forward strand.
GTCGTGTCTTACAAAATGCGGTGCTTGTTCAATTCTCTCTATCTATTGCCGGACGCCTTACTCCCCGTTATGAGGGTGGCCATACACAAAATGCCCCAAAGCGGACCTATCGCCTGTGAGAAGGAAAACCCGTGCCATTTTGCTGAAGGACTTACAGTATTGACCACTAAACTTAGGATCCGTCCGACTCCGACGCATTTTATGTATTTGTGTTAGCATTATTTGTCTACAGTGGTGAGCGGCTAGTCCACCCACTAGCCTGTTTCACACTTAGGTAAGCAGTACGGATTTGTATAAGGTTTACTCCCCTAGACAGGTTGCCGACCAAGGCTGACGAGCCCCATCACCCGGATTTATATAAGGTCTCCACCCGAATGTTCAATTGCGCACATAAATAGCTGTTCCACAGATACTGGTACTGTTAATTATGCTATCTTCGTAATTGACCACTTGGGAGTTTCAGGCTATAAGGAAGTTGGAGCCGTAAACATCGATATTAAACAGAAACACAATAATAATGTAGGTTTCTAATGGATAAGCAGTATGTTGAATTGGATTTTATGTAGTTATATAAGCACCACAATCGCAGTTTTGGTGATAATTCCGTTAATTATCGATGTCTACAGCTCCAACCTCCTTATAGACCGAAACTTGCAAGTAATCAATTGATGACTCTATAATATGGAGGAAGTATACAACCTTAGTTTATGCATTTGGTAATTCAAATCGTTGTTTGAGCTTACAATTTCAATAAAGGTATGATACCCGAATTAGAAGTAGGTTTGTAGCAGCTATATCTGTGTGGAATTAGAAGTAGGTTTGTAGCAGCTATATCTGTGTGGAATTAGAAGTAGGTTTGTAGCAGCTATATCTGTGTGGAATTAGAAGTAGGTTTGTAGCAGCTATATCTGTGTGGAATTAGAAGTAGGTTTGTAGCAGCTATATCTGTGTGGAATTAGAAGTAGGTTTGTAGCAGCTATAACTGTGTGGAATTAGAAGTAGGTTTGTAGCAGCTATATCTGTGTGGAATTAGAAGTAGGTTTGTAGCAGCTATAACTGTGTGGAATTAGAAGTAGGTTTGTAGCAGCTATATATGTGTGGAATTAGAAGTAGGTTTGTAGCAGCTATAACTGTGTGGAATTAGAAGTAGGTTTGTAGCAGCTATATATGTGTGGAATTAGAAGTAGGTTTGTAGCAGCTATATCTGTGTGGGACGTTATGGCAGGAATATCTTGTACATGAAAACAACAAAAAAGTGAACAATAAACATAAATAATATACGTACTCATACCGCGAAGACCACACTTTGCGTAGCTGCTAATATTTCAGAAGGGAGGAAGATAATGTAGCGTTGAAATAACTTTGACATTTTGACAGAATGAATATATACACCATATATGAGGAGGAGCACTTTATTGACAATGTTTCGCAGATATCTTCTTCAGGTCACTAAAGTTAACTTGAAGAAGATATGTGCGAAACGTTGTGAGTAAAGTGTTCCTCCTCATATGGTGTTTATATTAAGGGGGGTCACCGTTTTTTTTTTTTTTATATTTCTCTCCTTTTCTCTCTTTCCCTGGCTTGTATCCATTCGGCCCCATTCAGTCAACTGTTTTATAACGTTTATCCCCATCCAGGTGTCGATTTCTTCCTGGCGAGCGATAGCGAGCCAATATTGTATGGAGAAATCCGGCTTCGCCGGAGAGATTTTTCTGTCGAAAAATGTACAAATGTATCGTGCTGTCAAAAACAATATATATATATACTGGCTCGCTATCGCTCGCCAAAAAAATATTGACACCTGGATGGGGGTAAACGTTTTAAAACAGTAGGCTGAATGCGGCCGAATGGATACAAGCCAATGAGAGAGGAAGTGAAAGAGAAAACAAGTAAGGTGGGCTCGACCCTTGAGATAATGTAATCTCCAACTGTAAGCATTAGTGGTTATCCTAATTATGTCACTGTTCCCCAGCAATGTGGCTGATCCATTATGACACGAGGTGGAAGGGAAATATTGGCTACAGCTTTAAGGGAGCCCACCTCGCTTTTGTTCTCTTTTTCTCCCTCTCTTTTTGGCTTGTATCCATTCGGCCCCATTCAGCCTACTGTTTTAAGACGTTTACCCCCATCCAGGTGTCAATATTTTCCCAGCGAGCGGTAGCGAGCCAGTATTATATATTTTTGTTTTGACAGCAAGCTAAATTTGTACATTTTTCAATAGAAAAATGTCTCTGGCGAAGCCGGATTTCTCCATACAATGCTGGCGAGCGATAAATCGACACCTGGATGGGGATAAACGTCTTAAACAGTAGGCTGAATGGGGCGGAATGGATACACCAGGGAAAGAGAGAAAAGGAGATCAAGATAAAAACAAACGGTGACCCCTCTTAATTCTTTATTACGGTACTCTAACGTTGTGGGCTATGTAGAACCCTCACTGAAGATGGTTTCAGCGTAGCCCTAAATGTCAGAGTAATACAAAATTTAAACTCTATCCTGTATTACCTTTCCGCCTAATCTATCCACTCAACAGCAACATGGTAACATTTGTTTGTACAGAGATGGCTATAATGATTTCCCTAATTCCTAAATAACTATAGCAATACAATTACTATGATGCATCGCATTTTTTTTTCTCCACATAAGCAAAACATAATTTCGACAGAAAATATTAACATAGACATTTTAACAAGAAGCATCATTCGCATAGTAGCATATTCTTATTATAGCACACTGGCCAAAACGGTATTAAAAGAAAATGCACATGTTCTCTGTAGTGTAATAAAACTATGAGTATAACATTAATTATTATAACATTTTCACCCTTCCCTACCTTTAGTCAAGTGGCAAAGAATATAACGTGCTCAAGTGTAAAATAAATACACATAAGCCCATGTCAGTTTGTCTTTTAGATACACTGGGTTGAGGTAAACTACCAAAAAGAGTTTGAATTTTATATTTTGTTAACGCTGCGGGCTACATAAAACTCATCTTCAAAGACACTCTCTGAACATGGCATCTGTATAACCCGATAAGTTCAAAAGGTAATTAAGAATATGAATTAATACCTGTCCAGGGGATTAAACCTTATATAAATCTGGGTAGACGGGAGTCGTCAGCCTTGGTCAACAACCCATCTAGGGGAGACAACCTTATACAAATCCAGGTGGATGGGACTCGTCAGTATTGGTCGGCAACCCATCTAGGGGAGACAACCTAGAATATATCCTTACTGCTTACCTAAGGGTGAAACAGGTTGGTGGATGAACTAGCCGCCCACCACTGTAGAAAATGTGCTAAAAATACATAGAAAGCCTCCGAGTCGGACGGTTGAGTGTTCAGTCCTGTAAGTCCTTCATAAACTGGCACGGATTGTCCTCGTGGGGAATAGGTCCACTTGGGGCATTTTGTGTATGGCCACCCTCAACGGGAGTTAGGCGTCAGACAATAGATAGATAGATAGAATGAATACAAAAACATAAAAGCCCTATTTTGCGCTTCCTTCTGACCCAGTGTATCTAATTACTAGATGTAACGTGATAATTATTTCAGTGTGGCTTGGTAACATGTTAAAATATGTACCGGTAGTCCTTTCTGTGTGAATGTTTGTTATGTTAGGTGAGATAAACAAAACATTTATAATCCCTCTAGTGTAACGGGAAAACAATAAGAACTATCGTATATAAATCATAATTTACAAACATAAACATACTTTGGCACGGTCTACGGTCTGAGTTCCCCCAACATGTCTTTTGTGGCCTCATAAAGCGGTAGTTCAAATTGGTTATTTTGCTACTGAACCACTTCCTTATATACAGCATTCACTATTAATGTGAGTCCATCACATGAGTATCCCATCCAATTGATACCATTTAAGTTTTCAATACGAGGCTGTTCGTTCTGCTCACGAATTTTGATCATCTCACTTTACTTTTCCTCGTTTACACTATTTTCATTATGTTGTTCATCGCCATGGTTTACTTTTGAATTCTTGATCCCTGTATTTTTTCCTGCTGGTTGTGATTGTTGATTGTTATTACTTTTTGTTATCTATCTGGGGTTGCTTGTATAGTCGCGCTAATAAGTGATGTTTCGGCACCAAGTATGTTTTGATCAATAATTGATATCAGCAATATCTAAGCTTCATTTCTTCATATCGAGTGAAATATTTAAACATGTTCCTACACTTACCCACCCTATTAAACATCTGAGAGACATTAATACAGCACAGAGCAAACCAAACATAATGACAGCTGGGCCATGACTTATTACCGCGACCGTACAACCACAATGAATACATTATATCCTTCAGGGTTTATTTACGGTGCACCATTCCCCGCATTTTTTCTTTCTGCAGGAGTGTTCCACGAATACCAACGAGTTTGGACTTTTTTGTTTTCTTTTTTTATTTGTTTGCCTTATTCTTCACATACATCCTAATCTATCTCTCCTTATTTCCTACTATGCGAGTCTCCAAATAATAAACGTAAATTTGTGGACATTCTATGAACATAAATAAAAAAAACGTAAGAAAAGTACTTTAACATTTTCAAATTAAATGCTGTGTTCCAAACTTCCGGTAATGACAGAAGAATGTGATGGCAAAAAGTGTGACAGAGAGCGTGTACAAAATGTATATATATACATACATAGGGAAGATACTGTGAAACAAGATGGAAATAAAGTATACGAAAGACCTAAAATTTAATACTGGCAAGAACGAAGAGACGTTCAAGGATCAGACAAGGAATAATGTCAATAACAAATTATATATGAACGTAACTTGAAGTTGAAACACATGTATGGTACTCAAATGCAAGGCGAAAGAAAATGTTAATAGAGAAGTAATGCGCAAAAAATAATAAGTAAACAATGTACTGAACACATGTTTCTCAAGTATTGTAGCAAGGATGGTATAGAACATTTTCAATATGAAAGAGACACACATAAATATTAGAACAGAGAACAAACTAATGAAGATACAATGGACAAGTGTCAAGAATAATGCTGTGGCGTAAAGGGTAAAGACAGTACTCTAAATATGTCATTGATTGGAAAATTTAACTTCAGGCTAGGAGAACGCACCAGTCATAACAACAAATTCTGCCATACTCAGGAAATGTATACTTAGCTACTAGTTCACTATCCTATTTTCATATTATCTGCAGCCCTGTCAGCCAGATTTAAGCAACATTATAAGACACCTCTAAGCAATTTTATGCGTTCAAATTTGTATTTATTTGTATTATAGTCTATCTATATATAATGTATTATTTTAGTCTCTTTACTTATCATTATTAATTTATTAATGTATTTATTTATTGTTCTTACTGGGTCGACAATAGACTATATAAAGCTTAACCTAATACAATTAGCATGTTTCGCAAAACAATAAATGACTCTATAGTATACAGAACGAAAGAAACCTTAGCATTTGACGCCGATGCATTCTAAAATTACTAAGTGTAAATGGAAACACGCCAATTGTGTCCTACAATTGAAAGCAACTTCTGCAACAAAATATGTTAAACATTCTATATCCTAGCATCTCTGTTGATCATACAAATCCTGAAGTTTACATGAAATAAGAGGGATAGGGATACAACGGGAAGGGGAAGTGAGAGGAGGTTTATGTGTGTTGTGGGGGGGGGGGGGAAGATGAAGGGTTATGGGAACGGGTAGGTGGGGGGGAGGGGGGGGGGGGGGAGGGGATGAGGGTAGGGTGGAGGGTTGAGTGGCAACTGTGTTTTTATGACCTGACGACACTATCCCCTTACTTTCTTGGACATACAATTCCATGTTATTTTTCACTCCCTTACTAGGTTTGCCTGTTCTCACCAAACATTCCGTTATTGAAATTTTGCATATTTTCGCCTTCACTTCGCTTGTTCCACAAATTCAACTCCTGATGCAATGAAGATCTCTCCACCTTAGGTGTGTGTGTGTGTGGGGGGGGGGGGGGGGAGTTGTGTTCAAATTGTTTTAAAGCCATATTCACATTTTTCTCTCTCTCGCAATTATGTTTGCCTTTACAGTATGTTGCTTTACTACTCCCCCATATTCCCCCTGCTATCATCTTCTCTCCCACCATTGGAGTATTGCAAAGTGTTCAAGATCACTTTCACCTGATACATAACTCCTAGCGACGGTGTGATGATGGGACATACAGCCCGACCTAGTTAAGACACTCTCAGTGGTGAGTCAGAACCAGGAAGTAGGAAGAGGATGGTGGGCGACCAAGGGTGGAAGGTGTTGGGTGGTGGTGGATTGAGGGAGGGGACGGGAGGAGGTCCTGAATGGTTCTATTGCTCTGGTTACTTGGTGTTCCCCACAGCTCAACATAATCCATGGGCCAGGCTGAAAATTGATCCCATCAAAGAGGGTTTTTAGCTACCATTATCATCATCAAGATATTCTTTTATCATTATGTAGATGGGATTTCGATAAAATACCCTATGTAATCGAGTTCCCGTATTACTTAATAGCCGTATTATAGAAATTAGGTTGAAAGTACGAACTGATAAAATTGGTCCCCCACCGCTCCTTCTCCACAACCCCCATGCTCTGACTTCACTCAGGTTCCCACAGCTCCACTCACCTGACTTATTCCATCCCCATCACAGCCTACCAACCCACCCAACCCCCTCCTCATATGACTTGTTATGCCCCATCTCCACAGCTCTCTTCATATAAGTTGGTATGCCCCACCCATCCCCATCACAGCTTACAACCTACCCCATCCCCTCCACAGCCCTCCTCATAATATGACTTGATACACCCCCACCCACCCCCTGTACTACCTCCCTGCCTTGACTTGTTCCACCCCCACCCATCCCAACCAATCCTCATCTGACTTGTCATACAGTATATTTGTATGATGATACTAGTTCCCCCATTTACTTTATACACAGATATATCTTAGTTCATATAGGTGACATGATTATTGATATACCACCTTACAATGCATGTTCTTCATTATTCACACTCGGACCAAATATGGTCACGTAAGTACACACCTTCCGGGCATAGGGCGCAGTCCTTTCCACATTACTGGAGAACACGAGAGACTCTCCCACACACCTCGCACGCAACCAGAGGTGTCCCTAATTCACTCCTAGGGCATTTCACCTACCACAATCCAATCCACATATTGGGACTTAGATAGAATTAACACCACTCATCATAATGCACCTATTGAAGAATTACTACTGGCGCTGATACCCTGTATAACTCAAGATATAACCATTACCCACCTGTTACTGTTTGTTCCTGTTCTGTTGCTGCTGACTCTACACCTACTTATTCAATAAATGCCAGGCTGATATACTTGTGTATTTATTCTGACTTCCCATTAGGTCATTAAATCATAATTGGGTGGTGGCAAGCGATAACCGCTACCGTTATTACAAGTATAAGGTTATTAGCAGCTACCAGAAGAAAGCTACTAAGTTATATAGTTCATGCAACATACATATCACATGGCAATACATATCACAGACTCGATCCACACACGACACCAATTACCTCCGCAATCCCCCTGCCCCCTTGCCCATCCCATCACCACAACAACCCATGTCCATCCCATCCCAACTCCCGCTCCTCATATCTTACTAGTTCCACCTTCCGCAGCCAACTGCCCATCGCAGTTTCTCTCATCTAACTAGTTCCGCCCTTCCACAACCCATCCCCACCACAGCCCCCCTCACCTAACTAGTTCCACCCTTCCACAGCCTATCCCCACCACAGCCCCCCTCATCTAACTAGTTCCACCCTTCCACACCACAGCTCCCCTCATCTAATTAGTTCCGCCCTTCCACAGCCCATCCCCACCACAGTTTTTCTCATCTAACTAGTTCTACCCTTCCAAAGCCCATCCCCACCACAGCCCCCCTCATCTAACTAGTTTCGCCCCTCCACAGCCCCTGATGGTCTGCGGATCCCCCCCAACATGGACGTGCTGTACTTCAAGCTGAACCACAACAAGTTGGTGGACCGGGCGAAGCGGGCCATCCTTCACGTGTGGCTCAAGCCTATGCATTCCGAGCTGGACCGCAACATACCCATCACTGTGTATAAGGTGGTCCGTCCAGAGAACCCAGAGGACTATATCCTTACTACGGTACGTCAATGCCCTTTCTTTGTTATTATTTTTTAGTTAATTAACCCCTTGAGGATTATGACGCGTTTTGCCAGTTTATTCTGGATATTATCGGACGATTTTATTCAGTTTAGGAAGAACTTGTGGGAGCTAGAAAGTTGAGATTGTTTTTACCCTTTTGATTCCTTGTGATCCTTCCAAAATTGCACAAAATCATTTTATGATAACCACAATAACATGAGAAAGTGCGTCCTCAAATATTGAAAGAAATATAATAAGTGTCGAATAATATTGTGTTTATCAAGGGTAGACCGTCCTCTTCCTTTTCTTGATATTCTGACATTCAGAAATATTCTCATTTTGCATTTTAGTTTGTATTAAAGTATGAAATGGGAATGGATGAAGCAAAATTTTGAAATTGGTAAATGTTAGAACAGTTGTAATAAATAATACTTGAAGGTATCGTACCTCTAAAATTTGACAACATAATTTGACACATTATTAATACCATCGGTTGTCATAAAAAATTGCTGCGGATATTTTAAAACAAGATATTTGAATGAGACATTGCCTACTTTTGACAGACGTCTTTATAATGTAGTGACTTTATTTTATGTCTTAACTTTTTGGGGGATGATTGAAAAATATTAAATTAGAGATTAAGGGGGATGAATCCGCTACATCCCAATTCCACTAGATCCCATTTTAGACAATCTTGCAGTGCAAGTGCCACCACAGTCGGTTTTGGTCTTTGTGTTCAATGTCATGGAGGCCATCGTTTAGGAGGAGTAATACATCAAATGTTCCGGAGTTGACAACAAAATAAAAAGACAATCTCGCAGTGCAACGGCCACCAAAATCGGTAGCAAAAATCCAGCTGGTTCACTGTGTTCATTTCGAATCTGCGAACAATGTCGCAGCCGTTTAGGAGGAGTATTGCATCAAAGGTTCCGGAGATGACAAATCTCGCAGGGCAGGAGCCACCACAGTTGGTAGCAGAAATCCGAAAGGTTTGTTTTGTACACTTTTGCTCTGTGAACAACTTTGGTCTTTTTCGTCAATGTCGTGGAAGCAGCCGTTTAGGAGTAGTGTGTCAAAGGTTCTGGAGATGACAAAACGCAGCGAAACAACCTACATAGAAGCGTAGCGGAAATCCAGCAGGTTCACTTTGTTCATTTTGGCTCTGCAAACATCTTTGGTCTTAGTGTTCACTGTCGTGGAGGCAGCTGTTTAGGAGTAGCACGACAAAGGTTCTGGAGACGAAAAAACTCATTTCAGCAAAACACAGCCCTCTTCCTAACGGAATTAGGATTTTCAATAATTCTTCAACCCAACAAGTACGCTCAGTAACGTTCTCCCTCAATCTGTCTTTCCCTCAGCCAATGATTTTAACTGCTTCTTGCTCGTGTGTCCAGACATCTTGACTCTAACGTATCTTGAATTGGGTTCGTTTTCACTCTTTCGTCTTTGGGGGAACACTTATTACAACCAGCTTTGGCTTTTGTCTCCTTCATACACATATAGGTTAAAACAAAGACAAAAAATATATATCTGTATCTATATAATTATACGTACTATATATCAAGTAAACCTAACAAATACATGTGAGCTACTAACTATTTTTATACTCCCAGCCAGACTCGAACCACCGAACTTGTGTATGAATTGAAATACATTCTCCAAGCAAGATTTTCCTTCTAAAAAAAAAATATATTAAGTATCTTTTATCACGCCGTGGTGTAGTGGATTATAGCATGGGCACTTTGTCCTGACTGTCGGTGGTTCGAGTTAGGCTTGGAGTATAAAAACATTTAGTAGCTCACATATATTTGCGAGATAAATTTGATATTAATGACTCGTGTTTGGCTGGGCGAGCATTAAATTAAATCACTATATCTCCCTGCCTAGGCAAACTCTTTCATCTCTGTCTCTCCTCTAACGTCTTCCCTTCTTGCTGGAAGTTTGCTCTCATTAAACCTGTCCCAAAGAAGGGTGACCTCTCTCAACCCTCCAACTATCGTCCAATTGCTCTCATCTCTTGTATAACTAAATTTTTTGAAACTATTCTTACTTCAAATTTGTTTAAGCATTTCTCTTCTCATAATCTACTCTCAGATCGCCAATATGGCTTCCTTAAGGGTCGCTCTACAAATGATCTTCTTTCATATCTTACTAACTCTTGGTCATCCTCCTTTCGGACTTCGGTGAGACCTTTTCTATTGCACTAGACATATCGAAGGCCTTCGATAGAGTCTGGCACAAATCTTTAATTTCTATACTACCCTCCTTCGGTTTCTATCCCTCCAGCTGTGCCTTTGTCTCTAATTTCCATTCCGACTAACTGTCTTCGTGGTGCAATGCATAAGTGTGTTAATTTTCGGTGTGAGCATCTTAGGTTCGAATCCCCGGACTGCCACATGTGTTTGTTAATTTCATTAATCGAGTTTAGGAGTAAAGCTGGTTGGTGGAGAGAACATAATAATTCCATAGCTGCGGTTGTGGATTGCCATCGCTCACTTCCTCATCCTATCAACTCCGGTGTTCCTCAGGACTCGCCAAACACTCTTTCATCAATAATAAATGCACTGAAATATCCAACTCTAGCTCTTCCCAAGCTTTCTGGCATCTAGCCAAAAACCTTTCCAACAATTATTCTTCCATGTCTTTCCCTCCCCTTTTCCACTCTGATGGCACTACCGTCACTTCCTCCTCTGACAAAGCTAAACTCTTCGCCCAAACTTTCGCTAGAAGCTACACCTTGGATGATTTCGGTGCTATCCCTCCCTCAGAGGGAGGAATAGCACCGGAATCATCCAAGGTGAGAGGAAGGTGTCCCTCTCCCTCCCCTTACTTACTCATGCCTAATACCCTAATCTCTTCTAAAGATGTACTTTCTACCCTCTCTGGGCTAAATACTAAGAAGGCGTACGGTTTGGATGGTGTTTCTCCTGTTGTACTCTAAATCTGTGCTTCCGTGCTTACTCCCTGCCTAGGCAAACTCTTCCGTCTCTGTCTCTCCTCTAAAGTCTTCCCTTCTTACTGGAAGTTTGCTCTCATTCAACCTTTCCCAAAGAAGGGTAACTGCTCTCAACCCTCCAAATATCGTCCAATTGCTCTCATTTCTTGCATTTTCAAAGTTTTTAAAACTATTCTTACTTAAACATTTCTTAAGCATCTCTCTTCCCATAATCTACTCTCACATCGCCAGTATGGCTTCCTTAAGGGTCACTCTACTGGGGATGTTCTTTCATATCTTACTAAATCTTGGTCATCCTCCTTCCTGGACTTCGGTGAGACCTTTTCTATTGCGCTAGACATATCAAAGGCCTTCGATTGAGTCTGGCACAATTCTCTAATTTCTAAACTATCCTCCTTCGGTTTCTATCCCTCTATCTGTGCCTTTTTCTCGAATTTCCTTTCTGGCTGTTCCATAGCTGCGGTTGTGGACGGCCATCGTTCACATCCTCAACCTATCAACTCCAGTTCTCTTTCTAATATTCATTAATGATCTTCTCAACTGTACCTCCAGTCCTATCCATTCATATGCTAATGACTCTACCTTACACTATTCAACTAGTTTTCCGGAACCCCCCAACAAGCAAGCACTCAAAAAATCATGCGATGATGCCATAAAACACTTAAATTCTGACCAATCAATCATTTCCATTTGGTGCAGAGAAAATCGTGTTGCTTTCAATGCTTCCAAAACCTAATTTCTCCATTTATCTACCCGAAACGAACTCCCACAGGACTATCTCTTATACTTCAACAATACATAAATCAATCCTTCATCTTCTCTCAGTATTCTAGGAATCTCTTTTTCTCCTGATCTCACTTGGTAAGACCATATTACCACTCTTGCTAAAACAGCTTCCCAGAAGCTGTGGGTGCTCAAGTGCCTCCGGGGGTTCTTTACCCCTGCACAGCTTCTTTCTCTGTACAGGGGCACAGTGCGTCCATGTATTGAGTATTGCATGTGTGAGGAGGATCCTCTCACGCAGCACATCTCGACAAAGTAGAAAAGAAAGCCTTTCGTTTCATTAACTAACGTCCACTCACTGACTTTTTGCAAACTCTCTCTCTTCGCTGCAGTGTTGCATCTCTCTCACTATTCTACTGCTATTACAATAATCAGTGTTCCTCAGAGCTCTCTCAGTGTATACCACCTCCTCTACGTATGTAGCACCCATCTTGCAAAACAATCCCATCCCTACTCTGTGCAACTCTCCAATCCAAGAGTGAAGCGATATTCCCAAACCTTCTTCTATTCAACAGCTGAGCTCTGGAACTCTCTCCCTGAATCCATCTTCCACTCATTCTAGGACTTAAATTGCTTCAAACTCAGTCCAGTCATTTTGGCTTGAACATTCATTGATTTTGGCCCTGTCACTTTCTCAACCGGGGGAGGCACTCGTTACAGGCATATATATTGGGGAGACTGTTGACACTAATCTAGCAGGGCAATACACAGGGAAGGCCAAATAGGCATTTGATAAGGAGTTGCTGGAACTCCTCTTTCATTTTTCTGGCTTCACTAACTGTTTCTGTTTGTGCCTCAACTACACAGAGGGTAATGCAGTTACCTCTCACAAACATCTCATCATCCTTTTCTTTTCACTATATTTAACAAGCACACCACACGTCTTTCCAATACACCAACAAAATATTTTTAATGGCGACTCTAATTTCAGCCTCAGAGTTCCCAGGGAGGGACCAAATTACCCCCAAAATCAACCATCCTTCGCCAGACAGTCCATCAAAATGCCCTGAACCTCAACCTGTCACTCTTACTAACTATGTCTGTAACATTAGCAGACTATCCTTTAAATTTCTTTCTGTTGAACACCACCTCTCCTCCAACAAACCTGAGCTTCTTTTGCTCACCGAGACTCAAGTGTCTGAAGCAATTGCCAACAGCCCCTTCTCTGTATCCTCCTACTCTCTCTATCCTAGTTTCCAAGTCAAAGGTGAATGTTGTGTGTACAGTATGTGCACAACAAACTCACTTGTTCTCATGTTCCCGGTTTCAACACTTCTGAATTCCCAGCTCTATGGCTCAATCTGTTCTGTCACTCTCATACTAAATATTGATGTGCTGTCTATCTATCCCCTAACTTTACTGATTTTCCTAAATCTTTGAAAATCTAAACTCTAAAGTGGAACATATCTTATCAATCACCCCTTTTATTGAAATCTCCATCTTTGCAGAATTTAATGTTTACCATCGCCCATGGCTTTCCTCTCATTTGACTGACTAACCTGGTGAAGAAGCCTACATCTTTTCTATCTTAAATGACCTAGAGCAGTTAGTTCAGCAACCTACTTAAATGACCTAGAGCAGTTAGTTCAGCAACCTACTCGTATCCCTGATGACTTTGGAGATCGGTCCAATATCCTTGACTTATTTCTAACTTATAATCATTCTGCTTACTCGCTGAAAAGCTTTTCTCTCCATTAGGGCTCCCTGGATCATAACCTTATCTATGTTACGTATTCTATCTCTCCAGTAGGGCCATCCGATCCTCCCAGTCAACGGTACTTGTGGCACTTTGGTGCCGCCGATTAGGAGGCTCTTCAGCAGTACTTTTTTTTATTTCCAATGGAATGATTATTGCTTCAATGGACAGGAACCCTCAGAGTATGCTGAGTGCATTACCAAGGTAATCCTCTTGGGCATGAATGCATACATTCCATTTTCTTTCTCTCACTCTGATGCAAAAAAATCTTGGTTTACTTACGCTTGGTCTACTGCTGTCTGCAATAAGAAGGAAGCATTCAAACGGTACCGTTGCATTCAAATTCAAGAATCTCATACTTTTTATGTTTCTGCCCGGAATCAAGCTGATTCTATTCTTCGACTCGCCAAACAAATGTTCATCAATAAACACATTTTCTGAACTTTCCATCTCTAGTTCTTCTCAAGCTTTTTGGAATCTCAAGCTTTTTCCATCTGTGCCTTTATCTCTAACTTCCTTTATGTCTATGGCTATTTCTGTTCCATAGCTGCGGATGGCATAATAGAAGAGAGTCGTGATGCCAGATTGGATGGAGATCTGGGTCAGCACAGCACTGGATCAGAGCAAGAACTTCCCTGAGGAGAGACAAAGGGAGGTATGTCAGGGGAATCGCTCAGGAGGTCGAGGGACATTTCTCTGCCTGCTTAGCTAGCCCTGAAGAGACTCCCCTCTAAGCCTACCCCCCCCCCCCCCCCCCCAGGCTAGTTCAGTTTGGATGGCTGATGACAAACTCGCATCGAGTGATGATGAGTGCAGAACCCACTGGGCTAAGTACTTTGAGCAATTGTACATGGCCAGTGCTCCCAACAGATCCAGTGAATGTCCAACCACCAGTGTCTGATGCACCAATTAATGAAGACCCTCCCTCCCTTGCCGAGGTAAGGAAAGCCGTGGCTAAGCTGCATGGTGGGAAGGCTCCTGATATTTGTGGCATTCCTGGAGACTGCTGTGGTCCTGACTGATATATAGCAGACAGGTACCATTCCTCTTGACTGGAGAACGCATCTGGTCACCCCGATCTGGAAAGGGAAGGGGGACCGGCAGGACTGCAATACTTACTGTGGTATTACACTGCTCAGTGTTCTAGACAAGGTATTCGCCCATATTTTACTGGTGCGAATCTGAGCCCACCTACTAAAAGAGGAGAGATCGGAGCAATCTGGATATACACCCAAGAAGTCAACAATTGACAAGATTCAGGAGCTCTGGGTGCTCAACTAACTTGAGTTTCAAAAAAGATTGCTTGCAGTCTATGTTGATCTCATGAAGGCATTTGACTCAGTGCACTGAGAAATGCTCTGCGAGCTACTACGGTTACGCAGGATTCCCTCGGCGATTATTGACCTGGTGTCTGGACCAAATACAAGAACAGAGATTGCTGTCAAGTGTGGTGGGGAAACATCCTCTTTCTTACCTGTGAATCTAGGTGTGAGACAGGGGTGTGTTATGGCGCTTTCACTTTTCAACACAAGTATGGACTGGGTTACTGGTCCGGATAGTCGGATGGAGATCTTGACTTTGCAGATGATGCAGTGATCCTAGCAGAGATGTTAGATGTTCTCAGATTGGCCCTTGGCCTTGAGTCACCACACAAGGAATTGGAGCCCTTGTGTTTAAAGGTCTCTTTGACTAAGTCCAAAATCCAAGTATTTGGTGACCTATTGGATTTTTTTTTTTTTTTTTTTAAGAGACAATGAACGGAGGAAGGAAAAACACAGATAAAACAAAAAGGTCCATGTGCCTAAAGGCATCCTCCATTCATAAAATGTTTGTAACAACTGGATTTAAACATTTGTAGATTGTAAGTTTGTGGAAAGCAATTCGAGGGAAGTGAATTCCAAAGAGTAGTAGCTCTGGGGATAAATGAATTCTGATAAGCAGAAGTTCTGCATTGTGGAGGAGAAAGTGTAAATTCATGGGCGCTCTCAGCTGCCCTAGTTCTACGGGGAAAGATGTGGAGAGGCGGCACAATTGAAGCAAGTTCCTCGGAACAATTGCTGTGAAAATATCTGTAGAATAATGCAAGGGATGCAACGTTTCTTCGTATGGATAATGTAGGAAGGTCCTGTGTGATTGCAGGGTTATTGATTAATCTAATAGCTTTATTTTGAATTTTGTCCAACTGCCTCAATGCAACCACTCCACTTCCACCCCACAGAGGTGAACAGTAATCTATCTGAGAACGCACATGACTTTTATATATCACGGCCAACTGCTCGCCAGTGAAGAATTCTCGAACTCTGTATAGGAGTCCCAGTTTTTTAGAGGCATTCTTAGCAATGCTTCTAACATAATGTGTCCAGCTCAAGTTAGTAGTTAATGTTACACCGAGAATGTCAATACTAGGGGAAGTGGGAATATTTACATCATTAAAAAATATATGGGAGTCAGTGAGATTCTGTCGGTTAGAAAATTGAATGTATTTGGTTTTCTGTGCATTAAAGGAAACTAGATTCTTTTGTCCCCATCCATTAATTCTAGAAAGGTCCTGGTTCAGAGAAATTGCAGTGTTTATTTTTGAATTTATAAGATCGGGTTGGGTGAAAGAATTGGTAAATGTGAAGGAACTGTGGAGTGTTGAGTCATCTGCGTAGGAATGTATTGGATTATGAGTGGTAGATATGAGATCATTGATATGAATGAGGAACAGAATTGGGGCCAAAACTGATCCCTGGGGAACACCAGCATTTATTGAGTGAAATTGAGAATAAAGGCCATCTACCATTACACATATTTTTCTGTTATGAAGATAAGAAGAAATTAGTGGAACTAATGATGCAAGGCCGTAGTGTGACATCTTCGACAAAAGGATGATGCAGTTCAATCTGTTCATGCTTGTGGTGAGGACTTGGATAAATTTACTTATCTTGGTAATGTGATCCATAATAGTGGTCAGTCGGACTACAATGTAAATCATCGTCTCGGTTTAGCATATGGAGTTATGGATTCACGCAACAAAAGTATAAGGCGTCGTCGATACCTGTGGAGAAGGACGAAGCTGTTGATTTTCATGTCGCTTCTGCTCCCTGTCTTATTATATGGATGTGAGACATGGACACTTAACAGCGAATTGAAGAAGAATATCAACTCCTTTGATATTAAATGGGATATCGCTGGAATGCTTACGTCTCAAACCAGTGACTACTCCATGAAACTGATTCAAGATATATTCGTTGCATGATCCGTGAATGCCAACTTCGGCTATATTGGCATGAGTTTCGCCTCCTTGAAACAGACCCTGCTCACCAGATGGTATCTACAGAAGACAACCCTGAGTGGAGGAGGCCTAGGGTAAGACCACGGAATTCATGGATGAGGCTGCTATAGATTGATAGATTTCAATTTGAAATCTAACAAAATATTATTTGTGAGATATACTTGATATACTGTATATATATATACAGTATATACTGTATGTGTATATATATATATATATATATATATATATATATATATATATATATATTATATATACAGTATATACAGTATATATATATATATATATATATATATATATATATATATATATATATATATATATATTATATATATATATATACTGTATATATATATACATTTATAAAATATAATGAACACTCGACGTGTGTAATGATATATGCAACTAAGATAAATATAAATTAAACGATAATACGCTAAAATTGAACCTCTAACCATCCAGAGAAGGCAAATTTACTTTTGTGAGTATTCCCGGTTTAAATCTAAAAAAAAAAAAAAAAAAAAAGAGAGAGAGAGAGAGAGAGAGAGAGAGAGAGAGCGAGAGAGAGAGAGAGAGAGAGAGAGAGAGAGAGAGAGAGAGAGAGAGAGAGAGAGAGAGAGAGAGCTAGGAATCGAACCTCTACATGCATGAGGTCTGATTTCGACTAAAAGGCTGTCTGACACCCACTCGAGTGTGGTTGGGGAGAGACACAGGTAGAAATACCAGATTTCTCCTTTTAACCAACGCAGTGGTAAGGGTGCCAGACCTTCTGCCTGTAGAGGTTCGAATCCTAGCCCTGGCTATTATATTTGTCATTAAATAAACAACTTGTCTATATATATATATATATATATATATATATATATATATATATATATATATATATATATATATATATATATATATATATATATATATACAGTATATATATATATATATATATATATATATATATTATATATTATATATATATAATTCTCTCTTCTCTCACACACTTACATAAACGCACACACACACACACACACACACACACACACACACACACACACACACACACAGACCCGTCCAATAATTACCGTATATCATAAGGAGGCAGGTGAGGCCCCCTTTATTAACTCCACACCCTCCTACATCTCACTAGAGGGGGCATTATATATATTTATATTATTTATATATTTTTTTTCTGTGGGGCGAGGGGGATACATAGTGAGAGAAGGGGAGATATCCAGTGAGGGGAGCTACAAGGGAGTACAAAGGAAAGCAAACACCAACAATTCTTTTGATTACTGCGAGGATGCTTTCACACTCGGGGCCATAGGTTTTTGAAGCTATCCCGAACGGACTCGAATCTTCTTAATAATGCATAAGCTAATATAATTATGAAGTACTGTACATGGGTTTAATAACGCAGTTAGAAAATTCAGAAAGGGCCATGACTTATGTCTCTGAGTGTACATAATCTAATACCTAACCTATGTGAAATATAGAAAGGATAGACCATCACCAATACACGGGGGTGGGTGGGAGACGTGCATTAATTTATATTGCTTAACATTGAATATCAGAAGACCAAGGGTTAGAGTCTACGACGATATGGCAAAGGGAGTTGTGCATTTCTTAAGCCGGTATCACACGAGAGCTTTTTCATTCAACATTTATCCTTAACACTGGTCTGGCAGCTTATGAGGTCAACATTTAGAATATTTCAGTCACCTAAATTCATCTATCAACAGTCTAGTTTCCGATACCAGTGAGAAATATTCCAAAAATGTTGCCAGCAAAATGTTGATCATCGAATGTTGACTATAAATGCTCTCGTGTGATACCGGCTTTAAATTAATGCCCTGCCAACACCAGACATAACAAAATATAATTATCACTCGCAGATATTCTTGTTGGAAAACCAACAAAATAGCAGTATTTTATGACTGGTCACGTCTTTGATACTGATGACCACAGTCATGTTGTTACTTTATTATTGATGCGCCTCAAACTTAATTATTCTCAAAATGTTAGTTGCAAGATTGTCATCTTCAGTGGCTCATAAAATAAGTATGCAGAAACAAATCCATTAACTGAAACGTGAGATTCTTTCAGCAGCTGATAAGAAAATTAGGGTCAAACAGAGGTTTTGTCTCGAATGAAACTAGAGTTTTTAGAACAAAATTGCATTTCCAGACTGATTAAGGATATGATCCGAAACAGAGATTTGTCTGGTAGAGAAAGAAGTTCAAAGGGAATCGTTAAAGAAGTTGACAGACATGTACACTTTGAAGTGAAGTATGAATGTGTCCATGTCCCTTTCACTTATAAACACTTGCACGCACTTGTTATCGTGCCGGACAGGCAGGCGGCTGTGGACCGTCTGTTGGTCATATTATCATTGACCTTAAGTTTGTGAATAATTTCATGAGGCTAAATGAATCTTTTTAAGACACAATTCCAAAAAACTAGATTATTTGCTTTAGGGCTGTTCATCCATTAGGTGAATATATCTTGCCATTAAATAATTTAACTAACCTTGGATATTTCTTTTGTGTATGTGTATGGAGGAGCCAAAAGGTAGGTTGCCTGTAGCAAGTTTCTCCCCCAAAGTTAAAAGTGTGACACAGCCAAATTAAAGGGACGTTGGAGTCAAAATGCCTGGACACTCGAAGTTTAAAGTAGTCTAAGTCATAGGATGAAGGAAAGATTGATTGAGGGAGAGAGTTCCAGAGAAGAAAGAGTGGCTGAAAATTTGCCAATTCTTGGGTTAGAGAGCTAGACAGAATAGGGGTGGGACTGTGTTGAAAGGCGGGTGCCTCACACTCGCAGCAAGGGAGGGGGTATACACTGAGAGAGCTCAGAAGAACACTGATTATTGTAATAGCGATAGAAGAGTGAAAGATATTGTAGGGAACTAGTAAGAGGAGGCGAGTTGATGAGGCAAAATGCTTTTGATTCTACTAATTTGAGAAGTGCGGTATGGATGGAGCTCCCCCACACATGTGAACAATACTCAATACAGGGGCACCATGTGTCCCGATACAGATCAAGAAGCTGTGCGGGGGTGAAGAGCCCACAGAGACGGTTGAGCACACCTAACTTTTGGAAAGCTGTTTTAGCAAGAGTAGTAATATGATCTTTCCAAGAAATGTCAGATGAAAAAGATACACCTAGAATGTTGAGAGAAGATGAAGGGTTGAATTGTGTGTTGTTGTTGAAGAATAGTTGATAGTCTTGTGGAAGATTGTGATGGAGAGATAGAGGGAGAAACTGGGTCTTGAAGGCATTGACAGAAACAAGATTTTCTCTGCCCCAATCAGAAATAATAGAAAGATCAGAAGATAGGTACTTTATGGCCTCACCACGTTCGATTAGGAGAGCTTGCATGCTGGGTTGATGTGAAAAACTAGTTGAATAGTGTAAGGTAGACACATCAGCATATGAGTGGATAGGACTAGATGTACAGTTGAGGAGATCATTGATAAATATTAGAAAGATAATTGGAGACAGGACAGAACCCTGAGAAACACCGGAGTTGATAGGTTGGAGAAGTGAACGATGGTCATCACAAATGCAGTTATGGAGCAGTCTGAAAGAAAATTAGAGACAAAGGCACAGATAGAGGGATAGAAATCGAAGGAGGGTAGTTTGGAAATTAAAGACTTGTGCCAGACTCTATTGAAGGCCTTCGATATGTCTAGAGCAACAGAAAAAGTCTCACCGAAGTCCCGAAAGGAGGATAACCAAGAGTTAGTAAGATAGGCAAGAAGATCACCAGTAGAGCGGCCCTTAAGGAAACTGTACTGGCGATCTGAAAGTAGATTATGGGAGGATAAATGCTTGACAAATTTAGAGTTAAGAATAGTTTCAAAAACGTTAGAGATGCAAGAAATGAGAGCAATTGGATGATAGTTGGAGGGTTGAGACCGGTCACCCTTGTTTGGGACGGGTTGAATAAGAGCAAACATCCAGCATGAAGGTAAGACGTTAGAGGATAGACAGAGACGAAAGAGTTTGCCTCGGCAGGGAGTCAGCACGGAAGAACAGTTTTTGAGCACAATAGGAGGAACACCATCCGGTTCGTATGCCTTCTTAGTATTAAGTCGAGAGAGGGTCGAGAGTACATCTTTAGAAGAGATTATGATATTAGGCATAAGTAAGTGAGAGGGGGGTGGAGAGGGAGGATTAACACCGGAATCATTCAAGTTGGAGTATTTAGCAAAGTTTGAGCGAAGAGTTCACCTTTGTCAGAGGAAGAGGTGATGGAGGTACCTTTAGAATGGAAGAGGGGAGGAAAAGACGAGGAAGTAAAGTTGTTGGAGAAGTTTTTGGCTAGATGCCAAAAAGCGTTGGAAGAGCTTGAGTTGGAAAGTTCAGAGCATTTGTTATTGATGAAAGAATTTTTGGCGAGTCAAACAACAAATTTGGCTTGATTCCGAGCAGAGACATATAAAGTACGGGATTCTTGAGTTTGAAGGTGACAGTACCGTTTGAATGCTTCCTCCTTATTGTGAACTGCAGTAGAACAAGCATGAGTATACCAAGATTTTTGTGAGTTAGTCTGAGAGAAAGAGAATGGGATGTATGCTTTCATGCCCAAAAGGATTACCTGTGTAATGTGCTCGGCACTCTCTGAGGATCCCCGGCCACGAAAGCAGGAATCATTCCATGGGAAATCAAAGAAGTACTGCCGTAGAGCTTTCCAGTTGGCAGCGTCAAAGTGCCACAAGCGAAGCTGGCTGGGGGGATCAGAAGGCCGTACTGGAGAGACAGGACAGGTGACAGGAGATAAGGTTATGATCGGAGGAGCCCAACGGAGAGAGAAGGTTTACAGAATAAGCAGAAGGATTAGAGGTTAGTAATAAGTCAAGGATGTTGGGCCGATCTCCAGGGCGGCCCGGGATACGGGTGGGTTGTTGAACTAACTGCTCTACAGTAGGTCATTTAGGATAGAAAAAATATAGGACTGTTCACCAGGTTAGTCAAAGATATTAGAGGAGAGCCAGTGGTGGTGGTGAACATTGAAATTTCCTAAGATGGATATTTCAGAGAAGGGAGAGATGGATGGAATGTGTTCCACTTTAGAAGTAAGATAGTCAAAGAATTTTGGATAGTCAGTAGAATTAGGAGAGAGATAAAAGCACAGCTATATTTAGTAAGGGAGTGACAAGATAACTTAAGCCAGAGAGTTGAAACTTCAGAAGAGTCAAAGTTGGGAGCACGAGAGCAAGTAAGATTGATGCATACGTACACACAACATCCACCTTTGGCTTTGAATTGAGGATTGAGACAGTAGGTGGATATAGAGAAGGGTTTGCTATCTGTTGCCTTAGACAACTGAGTTTCGGTGAGGAAAAGTAAATCAGGTTTGGTAGAAGAGAGATGGTGTTCCACAGAGTGGAAGTTAGGGGAAAGGCCGCGAATATTACAGAAATGGATAGATAGAGTAGAGGGTAGAGGCCCAAGACACTTTGAGGAGTTCGTTCCCCCTGGGGACACCGATGCTGGGTATAAGGACGTCATCATCATATTTACAAAGGTAGTGTAATGCCTAAGGTGTTTGTAGTATAATGTATTGATAGGAGAAGAAGGAATTTTGGAGGGCAGGCTGGGATTGCCCTCAATATTTTTGAGACACAGAAAGGATCAGCTAGGGAGGCCAGGTGGTGAAACAGGAATTCCAGCTGTCCTTATCAACCACCTAGCATTATCCCGGAGTACCACCCTGTTCGGCTGGTGTCTACAGCCTCCTCCTAGCCGCTCTGAGGCGGCGAGGCCACTAACACATATGGGTCGCGCTGTAATGTAAATATATTACCGAAATAGCATATACAAAATATACCAATATTGATATCTGCGTAGGAAAATAATATAGACATCAAAGATATTGGTGTTTCCCCGTTTTATTACCGTTAATGGTTGTTTACTATGGAATCTTAAGATTGACTTGAAATGGCATATCAACTCATTTCAAATTACCATATCTACCTTCTCAAGCTACTTTATATAATGGCCTGTCTGTGCAAGCTTTGAAAATATGGACATGTTGCTATCCTCCCAGAAATAGACCCAGATCAAGCAGTGGTATCGGTAGTATTATTAATGTATTGATATATTATTTAGTTAACCATAATATATATTTATATATATATATATATTTATATATATATATATATATATTACCTCATTATCATTATCCTTTATAAAATCTGAACTGTATAGTATTGGTGTATGTGTGTGTGTGTATGTATGTGTGAGTGCTATGGAAGTTGCCATGTGCGTGTTGGTAGTGGTCAGTGTCCGGCCTGTGTGAACAATGTATGGGAAACTGACGTGTCTAGGTCCTCCTGTGTACATATATCTTTATTTATTACATGTACACACGTCACTCTGTAATTGTACACGTGTTGGGGCCATTACACTCGCTCATGTGTGTGTGTGTGTGTGTGTGTGTGTGTGTGTGCTTACGTGACCGATCGTTCTCATAATTACACATTTATCAATTTATTTGTGTATTTGTTATATATATATATATATATATATATACCGGTATATAAGTTAAATATCCATACCTAAATTCTTCATCGTTATTTTTGTCTTTATATCTCTTATTCGATATGTTTTGCAATCACCACTGTAATAATACATTTTATAGCAATAGCATTATTTAAATAGATCAACTACTATATTTTATAAAATATAATATAAACAGATCACTTTTGTTCTGTCTTGTAAAAACACTGAAATACTTTAATACTTGTTTTAATTATTGTATAATTACATTTCGGTATATATTTTCGTAATAATTATATTCTTCAGCTTACAACAAACCAAATAATTGATCGTTCATAACACAACAAAGACTTAATTAATTATATATATAATAAGAAAGGAAACTGCCATTAAGTTTCCTTTTCACATTACTATGCATTTTACTATAATTACCATTTTACTACCGGTATGTCTTGTTTGTACTATTTATACCACATTTTACTATTCTTTACTTTACTATAGTTGATTACTATTTTCACTTTTATGCAGTTCACTATGATTTACTTCTATGCATTTTACCATTGTTGTTGTTGTTGTTGTTGCTCCCCAGGCTGTCTGGCCGAACAGCCCCAAGGTCTCGAGCAAGGCCATGGCCATAAACGAGCGCCCCCCACAAAATCCTCACTGCTTACCACTAACAAAGCCCGGGTGACCGAAGCCACTCCAAGGCAGGGAGCTGAGGAAGGTGCGGAAATGCCTGGGAAGCCAAAGCCCCACCCAAAGCCCTGTGCCCCTCAGCAATTATGAAGGGAAAGTTGAGGGGCAAGGGGAAAATGTGACGCTTTGGCTCCCAATCTGCCAACTTCTAGGTTGGCAGTAGGGAGGTCAATCCACGGAAAAGACACCGCCACTTGAGATCTAGAAGATGTAGGTAGCAGGGGTAGGCAGCCCCGCCCAGGGAAGTACTACCGCCAAGATTTCGGGAGACTCAGGGAATAGCCTGAATTCCATTTTCTCTCCCAGGCCTTGGTAGCTGGATACATATCTTTCTGCCTCACACATCAGGGGTATCAGGAAAACCCTCTTTATATAACATACACATCCAACTTCACGACATTGCCCTACATTGCTATCCTCTATCAATAAAACACTACTCTTCCCACTACATATCATACATGTAACACCATACACCTTACCCAATAAATATGGCAGTACAATTGTTAAGAGCAAACCTGGTGGTCCCTCGGATATCCACCCCCGGCAGGGTTGGGTCATTGACACAGGGCCCTCCCGGTCGTCATCATGCGACTGTGTCAAGAGCATTGCAACGTCCCAAAGCTGCTCGTCGGTGCAGCTTTTTCTTTAGCAATATAAGGGGACTTCACTCTAACATCAATTCTGTACACCAATTTCTTCAAGCAGAATCCCCTACTCTCCTTTTTTTGACAGAGACTCAAGTAACATCCACATCTGACACGTCTAGATTTAATTTTCCAGGTTATCAACTGCTCCAAAATTTCAGACCTAAAGGAGGTGTATGTTGCTTCGCAAAATCTGAAATTGCCCTGGAGGAGGTTACTGGTTTCAATTGTCCCTATTTTGATTATTCTATATACAAATTAATTTCGGCTGGTAAATTTAAATACATATGTTGCATCTACCGTTCCCCAAATACTCCTCCAGAGCAAAGTCTTTTTGATTCTCTGTCCTCGCAACTCAGTGTCCTCAACTTAAATGCTTCTTCTGAAATCACTGTGTTGGGTGATTTTAATGTCCATAATGTTGAATGGCTCACTCATTCAGCCAGGACTGATGATGCTGGTCTTGAATGTGAGCTATTTGCAGACTCGTTTAATCTCACTCAACTAGTCAACCAACCCACCCGTGTACCAGATAATCCTAATCATAATTCCCACCTACTGGACTTATTTTTAACAACCAATTCAGAAAATTATGATGTTACAGTGAGGTCCCCGCTTGGATCTTCTGATCACTGTTTGATACAGGCCACCTGTCTATCACCTACCACACCTTCCCACTCTGAACCTGTTTTGGTGACTAAATGGCATTACGATAGGGCAGACTGGGAGGGTCTTCAAGGTTTCTTTATTGATATTCCCTGGACCTCTTTCTTTTCTAATGATGCACACTCCACCTTGAGCCACATACAAGATTTTGTAAAAATTGGAATGGAAACTTTTATTCCTCATCAAAAGTACAGTAAAAGATCTAATTCACCTAAATGGTTTGACCATAATTGTGCTAGAGTAACTGAACAAAAAGCAATAGCCTACAATGCATACACAAGATCAAAAACACATGAAGCCTTTAATTACTTTAGAAACATCAGAAATCATGCCAAAACTGTATTAAACCTAACTAAATCAAACTTTCTCCACAAGCAGGCAAATAAACTTTTAAATAATCCAAATGATAACAAAATATTTTGGTCTACTCTTAACTCATTCAAATCCAACTTCACTACTGCTTCATCCATTCCACCATTAAAATCTCCGACTGGCAATCTTGTAAGTGACCCACGAGGTAAAGCTAACCTTCTTGCGGATATTTTCTCCACCAACTCAACCTTAGATGAAATAAATCAAGATGTCCCTGTACTTAATTTTAATTCGCCTGAAATTCCCTCTCTTAAGATCCACACCAGACATGTCAAAACTATTTTGCAGAATCTCTCAGTAGATAAGGCTCCTGGTCCAGATGAAATTCCTCCAATAGTACTTAAGAATTGCTCCTTGGTGCTCGCTCCTGTATTGGCAAAAAATTTCCGTCTGTGTACTCATACCTCATGCTTCCCAGTACCCTGGAAAGAAGCAAACATCCATCCAGTTCCTAAAAAAGGTGCCTCTTCAGATCCATCAAACTACAGACCAATAGCTATAACTTCCACTCTTGGTAAAGTCTTTGAAATTATATTAAATAATCACATAATTAAGCATCTTGAGAATAATAAATTAATCAGTGATAGGCAATATGGTTTTAGACGATGTCGATCAACTGCAGACATGCTTTGCCTTCTTACGCATCAAATCAACCAAGCTACAGACCAACATGGTGAAACACATACAATAGCACTGGATATATCAAAGGCATTTGATAGAGTCTGGCATCAATCCTTATTGTCGAAGATGTCACACTACGGCCTTGCATCATTAGTTCCACTAATTTCTTCTTATCTTCATAACAGATAACTATGTGTAATGGTAGATGGTCTTTATTCTCAATTTCACTCAATAAATGCTGGTGTTCCCCAGGGATCAGTTTTGGCCCCAATTCTATTCCTCATTCATATCAATGATCTCATATCTACCACTCATAATCCAATACATTCCTACGCAGATGACTCAACACTCCACAGTTCCTTCACATTTACCAATTCTTTCACCCAACCCGATCTTATAAATTCAAAAATAAACACTGCAATTTCTCTGAACCAGGACCTTTCTAGAATTGATGGATGGGGACAAAAGAATCTAGTTTCCTTTAATGCACAGAAAACCAAGTACATTAAATTTTCTAACCGACAGAATCTCACTGACTCCCATATATTTTTTAATGATGTAAATATTCCCACTTCCCCTAGTATTGACATTCTCGGTGTAACATTAACTACTAACTTGAGCTGGACACATTATGTTAGAGGCATTGCTAAGAATGCCTCTAAAAAACTGGGACTCCTGTACAGAGTTCGAGAATTCTTCACTGACGAGCAGTTGGCCGTGATATATAAAAGTCATGTGCGTTCTCAGATGGATTACTGTTCACCTCTGTGGGGTGGAAGTGGAGTGGTTGCATTGAGGCAGTTGGACAAAATTATAATTAAAGCTATTAGATTAATCAATAACCCTGCAATCACACAGGACCTTCCTACATTATCCATACGAAGAAACGTTGCATCCCTTGCATTATTCTACAGATATTTTCACAGCAATTGTTCCGAGGAACTTGCTTCAATTGTGCCGCCTCTCCACATCTTTCCCCGTAGAACTAGGGCAGCTGAGAGCGCCCATGAATTTACACTTTCTCCTCCACAATGCAGGACTTCTGCTTATCAGAATTCATTTATCCCCAGAGCTACTACTCTTTGGAATTCACTTCCCTAGAATTGCTTTCCACAAACTTACAATCTACAAATGTTTAAATCCAGTTGTTACAAACATTTTATGAATGGAGGATGCCTTTAGGCACGTGGACCTTTTTGTTTTATCTGTGTTTTTCCTTCCTCCGTTCATTGTCTCTTTAAAAAAAAAAAAAAAAAAAAAATATAAGTAAAAGGAACAGTCAGAGTAAGCTATGGGTATGGCAGAGATCGCTCAGTTCTCACTCGGATAGACCAGCCCATCACCACATGACTAGAACCCAATCCTCTCAGCATCAGCTAGGAAAGGCCCTAGAAAGCCGCCTTTGGCGGGGGGATAGCTGCCCTATTTCAACTCCTTTCGGGGTTTGGGCACCCGCACACCCGCACATTTTACCATTGTTAACTCTATTAATGCATGTACACTCGGATACCATAGTCTCTAGCCCACTCATACAATTTCATGGACTTCACCTATTTTTAATTATGGAAGTCTATCTCTGGAAACCAATTTATGAATATATTTTTCTATAAATCAACTACAAAACTATATATATTATTTATTGTTATAATTACATACAGAAAAAAACAATTGGGTCCACAAATTCTTATGAGTAGGCTAGAGACTATGGTATCCGAGTGTACCTTACTATTTTGTACTTCTACTATGTCTTTCACTATTTATTACTTTTTCTACCGATATATCTTTTACTATTTCTTTTTAAATTATACTATTTTTACTTCTATGTCTTTCGCTCTTTTTACATCTACTACCTCTTTTATTATTTGTACCATTATTTTTACTTTCACTATTCATTTGTTACTTATATAATGTGTTTTTACCACGATATTGCGTATTTTACAAAAGAAGATACTGCCAATACACTTAACTGTGTTAGTTGTCGGACACGATCATAACATGTAACATTAACAACAATGAAATGTTCAGTACAATAACTCTTCCAGTACTTCATTTTCTTCCGCAAGGGCACAAGGAACTGGGGTTCTCGCAGAGCGGGTCCAGTCCTGACGCTATTCTTGACATACAGTGTGCTGGCTTAATAATCCAAGAGGGTTGATAGCCTCTGAAGGCCTATTTTAACTAACCCGCAAGGGGAAGGGACTGGAGTTATCGCAGAGAGGCTCCAGTCCTGACGTTATTCTTGACTTACAGTGTGCTGGCTTAATAATCCAAAAAGGTTGATAGCCTCTGATGTCCTATTTTAACTAACTAAATCCGCAAGGGCAAGGGACAGGTGTTCTCACAGAGAGACTCCAGTCCTGACGTTATGCTTTACTTACAGTGTGCTGGCTTAATAATCCAATAGGGTTGATAGCCTCTGATCGAAGTCCTATTTTATCTAATCCGCAAATGACTGGGGTTCTCGAAAAGGGACTCCAGTTCTGAAAATGTACTTGACTTGCAGTGTGCTGGCTTAATAATCCAGAAGGGTTGATAGCCTCTGAAGTCCTATTTTAACTAACTTACTAACTTCTGGTTACTTGCTCTCCTTTTCCTCAGCACGACCAAACCACATCACAAACGTATTCCCTTCCGTACGATGAATAATTTTTACCTTCTATTCTTGCTAAAATTAGACGATTTAATGCTGTTTTAAAAGTACCTACGTTATTCAGAGGGTTTATTGAGATCGCATTTATCCAGTTGAGCCCTAGAGATATAAGCTAAAGAAAATCGTCTAATGGTAACCAGAATATGATTAAAATTACGCCATAGTGCTGAAGGGGTTAAACAGCATGTGAGGTATATTATAATAACTCCGAATCATGAAAAGCAGGGTTCTGGGGTGACAATGAAAACATATGGATTTTGGATTACTTTGAAAAGATTAAGAAGTTATATTTCTCATCAGTAATTATACTATTCTTTGATCAATTTAATTTATCCATCCATCTCTCTTCCCTTGTAGATCACAACATATATTCAGTTGACAGACAGCCTGCGAAATTTTGAATGGATATCGTTGCTTTAACCCTTTGAGTATCAGCGACGTGTGTTATATTTTATTCTAGCTATATTTAGACGACACTATGCAGCTTAGGAAGGATATGTGGTAGTTAAAAGGGATGGCTGAGATAGTTTGAAGCCCAATTACTGCTAGAGGTCATTCATAAGCTGAATGCAATCATCTAATAGTCACCAGCATATGATGAAAAGGAAGTCCCCGGTACTGCATGGGTTAATTCATCGGCAGTGGTAATAACTAGCAAACACTCCAGAAGTATAAATCTATTTAACTAAAACTGCTGAGCTCTAGTGTGTGTGTGTGTGTGTGTGTGTGTGTGTGTGTGTGTGTGTGTGTGTGTGTGTGTGTGTGTGTGTGTGTCACTCAATGATGTACCATTGGGTAGTTGATCTCCTTCATCGCACAAACACATAAACTTGACTTATATGCTTTACAATGTTCTCCTTTCACGGACACGCAGCTATCGTCACAGATATCCAAGGTGGACTGTGAAATGAATAATATCAAAGGGTGAACAAAACCAAAACATGCAAGACTAAAATGTACCCTGATTAGGATTTGTTATAGCTCTCCCCACAGAAACACCGAGACACGACTTGTATTGTCTTCTAGTCAAGCATAGGTTGGTAATCACGAACAGTCTTTATGGACTCTTCTGAGTGGACTAAAGTCACTTCTGGAGTTCCACAGGAATCTGTCCTTGGCCCACTTCTGTTTATCATATACTGTATGTCAACGACATAGATACTGGTCTGTAAGTGTGATCTCCAAGTTTGCAGATGACATAAAACTTGGAATGAATGTGAAAGACACCAGAGGGGTTGAACAGCTCAGGATTGACCTCAACAGACTGGGTGAATGGTCGGAGACATGGCAGATGCCTCTAAACTTGGAAAAGTGCAAGGTGATATATATCGGCCAAGCAAACCCCAAGTCAGGCTATTCACTATTGGGAATGCCTCTGGAAGTGACTGACATGGAAAAGGATTTGGGTGTTCTGATTAGCTGTGACCTAAAGTTTTCCAAGCAGTGCATTGAAGTAGAGAAGAAAACTCAGAAGTTATTGGGCTATATTAGGAGACAATTTAAGTGTAGAAATAAGGAAATAGTCCTCACACTTTACAACGCTCTGATACGGCCTCTCCTGGAGCATGCTGTTCAATTCTGGTCTCCAGCACTCAGGAAAGATATAGAGCGACTATAAAGAGTACAAGCTAGAGCTACAAAGCTTATTCCCTTTCTTAGAAGAATGAGCTATGAGGACTGGTTGAGAGCTCTTGATCTCTTTCCGTTGGAGACACGCAGACTACGAGGTCAGCTCATTGAAGTATTTAAAATACTTAATGGGTTTGACAATGTGGATTATAGACAAATGTTTTGCCTCAATATGAATACAACACGCAACATTGCTGGAAATTAGAATTGAAAAGGTTCAGCACTAGTATTTGTGGAAACTTTTTCACATATAAGATCTGTTCTACCTGGAACAAACTTCCCTCCGAAGTTGAAAATAGTTCTTCAGTAGAGCAGTTCAAGAAGAGAGTAGATAGTATTTTGCACACTCTGTAAAGAGTGTAGTGCACTAAACAGTCTCTCTCCTTCCACTTCGAGTATCTCCTCGGAATAGACCGCAAGGTCTCCGAGATACTAACTATCCCTTGTAACTCCTTGTAGCTCTCTATATCACTCACTCTCTATCTCTCTCTCTCTCTCTCTATATATATATATATATATATATATATATATATATATATCGGGTGGGTAGGAGAAAGGCTGTAGGTAGATGATAAGTTTAGCTGGAATTCCTGTTTTAACACCAAACCTCTTTTGCCGACTTACTTCGTGCCTTGTAGTAAACACAGAGAGACTCTCCAGTTTGCCTTCCAAAACACCTTCTCTATTTATTTTTACACTATGCCTCTAACACATTACATACTACACTATCTTTTCAAAATTCTATTCAAAACGGCTCCATTACGACCTGCCTAAGAGTCCCCAGGGGACTCCAATGCAAAACAATTATATTTTACTCATGCTTATTCTACTGTTTTCCGAAATAAGGAGGAAGCATTCAAACAGTGCTGTCGCCTTCAAACTAAATAATCTTATACACTTATGTTTCTGCCCAGAATCAAACCAAATCATTCTGTTCCAAGACTAGCCAAACATTCTTTCATCAATAACAAATGTAAAGAACTTTCCAACTCTAGCTCTTCCGTAGCTTTCTGGCCAAAAATATATCCTACAATTTTGCTTTCCCATTCTTTCCTCTATTTATCTAGTCTGACGGCACCACCATCACTTCTTCTTTTGACAAAGCTGAACTTTTCGCTCAATCTTTTGCTGAAAATTCCACCTTAATGGATTCCCGTGGTATACCTCCCTCTACAGCTCTATATTTCCTCCCTCTACTTTTGCCTAATATCTTAATATCTTCTTAGGATGTACTTTTTGTCCTCTCTGGGCATAATAGTAAGAAGGCGAATGGACCAGATGCTGTTCCTCCTATTGTACTCAAAATTGTTTTCCTGTGCTGACTCCCTGCCAAGGCAATCTATTCCGTCTATGTCTCTCCTCTAACATCTTCACTTCTTGCTGGAAGTTTGCTCTCATTCAACCTGTCCCAAAGAAGGGTGACCATTCGCAACCCTCCAACTAGTATTCAATTGCTCTCATTTCTTGCATCTCTAATGTATATAAGTATATTGTTAATTCATCATTTCTTATTTAAGGCATTTGTCTTCCCATAGTCTATTTTCAGATCACCAGTTTGGTTTCCTTAAAGGCCGCTATACTGGTGATCTTCTTTCTTATCTTACTAACTCTTCATCATCATCCTTTCAGGACTTCAATGAGATCTTTACTATTTTGCTAGACATATAAAACAATCTTTGATAGAGTCTGGCGCAAATTTATAATTTTTAAACTACCATCTTTTTGTTTATATCCCTCTATCTGTACCTTTATCTCCAAATTCCTTTCCGATTATTCCATAGCTACGTTTGTGGACGGCCATCGCTCACTTCCTCAACCTATCAACTCTGGTGTTCCTCGGAGTTCTGTTCTGTCTCCAATTCTCTTTCTAATAATCATAAATTATCTTTTCAACTGTACCTCTAGTCCTATCCATTCCTAGGCCGATGACTCTACCTTACACTTTTCAACTAGATTTACACAACGACCCACCATGCAGTTATTTAAAAAACTCACGTGATGAGGTTATAGCATACCTATCTTCTGATATGTCAACTATATCATATTGGAGCAGAGAGAACCTTGTTGCTGTCAATGCTTCCAAAAGCCAATTTCTCTATCTATCTACCAGCCAAAGAATTCCACACGTTTATGTCTTACTCTTCAACAATACTACTCAATACAGACTCCCATTTTCTTATGTTCTTATGTTCTTAATACACAAATCATACCTTCGTCTTCAGTCAATACTTTCAGAGTTTCTTTTTCTTCTGACCTTTCTTGGAAAGATCATATTACCACTCTTGCTCAAAATACTTCCCAGAAGTGCTCATCTTTCTCTGTAGGTTCTTCACCCCCGCACAGCTTCTTTCTCAGCACAGTGCGTCCATGAATCGAGTGCTGTTCGCATTTTGTCTCATCAACTTGTCTCCACGTATTAATTTTCTACAGTCGCTCTCTACATGCCACATGGCTGCATCTCTATCATTTTTCTACCTCTATTACAAAATGTAGTGTTCTTCAGAGCTTTCTCAGTCTATACCCCCTCCCTTGCGGAGAGTGGGTGGCACCAGGATCACAACACATTCCAATCCCTATTCTGTCCAACTCTCTAACCCAAGAGTGAACTGATTTTCCCAGTCTTTCTTCCACTCAACTAGTAAACTTTAGAACTCTGTCCCTCAATCTGTCTTTCCCTCATCCTATGACTTAGACTGTTTCAAGCTCCGTGTATCCAGACATTTTCACTCTAACGCACATATAAATTGGCTCTCTATCATTCTTTCAACTTTTGGGGGACACTGCTGTGCCTATTGTATCATTCATAATATATATATATATATATATATATATATATATATATATATATATATATATATATACAGTATATAGGCCTATATATATATATATATATATATATATATATATATATATATATATATATATATACATATGCAGTGTAAAGTAGTGATGACAGGCTTTATATAAGAATGAAAACAACAATTATAATGACTGGATGGTACCCTAATCATTGCGAGTGTCCAAAAACTGATAAAACAATCTTTACTAAAATTCAATGTGGTAAATAATTAACACGAAATTATGCTTGGGTATATGTAGTATATGTTGTGGTCATTCCTGTTCCATGTATATTTATATAATTGCATTAATAATTGTACATAGTCACTTACATAACGCTACAGGCATCGTATATGGTATACAATGGGTTCTTCTGATACAGTAAAATCACTATCCATGCATTAATCTATGTGTGCTCCTTGCAGGACGTGACGACGGTGACGGAGTCGTTCGACCCCCACGAGGGCAGCTGGGTGAAGATCGAGGTATACCGGCTTCTGCAGGAATGGCTCAGGAACCCCGAGGAAAACCTGGGTTTGGTGGTCACAGCATTTGACTCTCAGGGCAGGCAGGTAGCTGTTACGGACCCTACTGAGACACCTACCAATGTAAGGATTGCTCTCTCTCTATCTCTCTGTGATGGAAAATTGGCTCAATGAAAGAAAGCAAAGGGTAAAGCATCGAAATGGACCAATGTAACTAGCAGGGTACCACAGGGATCGGTTCTAGGACCAGTTCTCTTCTTAGTTTATATAAATGACATAGATGACGGCCTCGGCTCCATGTCACTTCAACCAGTAGACCATTTCAACCAGTAGCTCTCAACCAGTGCCAAATTAACCCAGACCAACCAAACCAGTGCCAAAATATAGTACTAACCTAACCTAACCGTATTGGTTGATCTGGTACTGGTTGAGAGCTACTGGTTGAAATGGTCTACTGGTTGAAGTGACCGGTCACCGAGGGCCTCACCTGTACAATCTCAAAGTTTGCAGACGATAACAAAGTTGCAAATACTGTACTCTCAAACGAACATGTACAAGATATGCAAAATAACATAGATACGCTGTCATGTTGGGCTCAAATTTGTCAAATGAGTTTTAATTCGGATACATGTAATGTACTCCAGATCGAGACCCGAAATGAGAAAGCAAACTATTCAATGAGTGGCACTCATTTAAGAGTGTAGACAGAGAAACTGATCTGGGAGTAACACTATCGAGTAAATTAAAACCCAGTCAACAATGTTCAGTATTTGTTAAGAAGGCAAATAAAATAAATGGCTTTATAGGCAGGTCATTCGAGCATAAATCCAAAGATGTAATCCTCACAATTTACAATTCCCTAGTCCGTCCTCTTCTGGATTATTGCGTTCAATCCTGGTGCCCCTACTACCAAAAAGATGTTGATAAACTTGAACGAGTTCAACGTAAAGTTATACAAATTATACCTAATCTAAGAAACAAACCATACGAGGAGCGTCTTAAAGAATGAAGTTTATTTCCTTTAACCAAGCGCAGATTAAGAGGTGACCTAATTCAAGTTTTCAAAATCATCAAAGGCATCGACAATATGAACTGTAATAAGTACTTCACGAACAGCCAATCAAACTACATGCTGGGAAATGGTTGCAAAATCGTTGGTAAATCTTTTAACTCACACGAGTCTAAGAATTTCTTCTTCAATCGAGTTGTGAACTTGTGGAATGGGCTTCCTCGAGATATTATAGGCTGCAGCACCGTTGATTCCTTTAAACATCGCATAGACAAGCACCTTACCTTAAACCCGTGACTGATAACATTTGTAAATTAATGACTATTTTCTCATATATATCGAGGATCACTTGCAGCTGTGTTATGTTATCAACCCAAATTGTTCCCTACTGACATCCTCTAACCCTGCCAGGAAATGTTGGTCTTAGGGCAGTGCTTCCCTTTCCAATTGTCCCTTACCCACACTGAACCACTGTTGGACACTTTGAACAGCAGTGATTTAGAGGGCAAGCAACCTCGAGGGGTCGCTATACCTGTTGTTGCTTGACTTCCTTTCTACTCCCTTGTACTCTCAGAGTGTAGATGTGTGTGTGTGTGTGTGTTTGCTGATTATCTCAAAAGCTATGAATATATATTGGCGAAACTTGGGCAGTTAGTTCATCGTATACTCAGTTTAACTTGTAGTCACCATTGAATAACGCTCTCACCCTCAACACCCCCTGTAAACAGATTCCTACCTGCCTAATCATATAGAAATGTGGACTCAAGCAACAAAAATCCACCCAGAGTCCAGAGTATGCATCCTCTCTGGTGTCAATACTCATTTACTCAGTAGCAAGTGCCATGAATTACTGGTAAAGTGTCCAATGTGCTTTTATACTACCAAGTTTGATATTTGAATTGTTTCCCGTGGACACAACATTATAGACTCCCATACAAAGACTCTATTTGCATCATTTGGCTTTCAGAACTCGCAAATGAATGCTTGTTGAATTGGTGTGGCTTCCTTCACTCACTCAAACACACACACACATACACGCGCACACACACATTAAACATATGTCCCCTATAACATTAACACATTACATGAGCTCTATGTAATTTTTTATCAGTTCCGTACAAAGCACATAATATGATATTGTTAGTGAAAGACAGATTAATTCCAGAGTAGTTGTTGATTTCCTTCCCTTGAGTATGCACAGTAACATTTTTCCCTTCCGTGATTTCATATACACAGTTAAGATGTATGAAGATAAATATGTACATCGTTGCTATTATAATGTTAATCTTCCAGGCACCGTTGTTGGAAATCCACACAGAAGAGATTCGGCGAAATAGATCTCGGCGCTTCAGCGAGAAGGGCCTCTGCAAACTGAATGAGACCAGATGCTGCCGCCGCCCACTGATAGTAAACTTCGTCGACCTGGGCTGGGACTTCATCGTGGCACCCAAGGTGTACGAGGCCTACTTCTGCAACGGCAAGTGTCCCTTCCTGTACGCCCATAAGTACGCCCACACCACTCTCCTGCAGAAGCTGAACAAGCCCAACGCCAGAATCGGCCCCTGTTGTGGCTCTCGAAAACTCTCGCCTATGAGGATGCTCTACTACGATCATGACCACCAGATCAAATTTGACGTAATCTCGGAAATGGTAGTGGAACAATGCGGCTGTTCTTAAGTTCCCCACTTCATGTCGCTTAGGTCGTTCATTTTTACAAGTATCTGTGATGGAGAGTAGGTTTTTATCCACGAGTTGTATTCCTGTACTCAGTCCAAGTTGGTCCTCATTAGCTCGCCTGGCTGAGATCATATCAGATTCCTTACTCCTCCCCAATGCTCAATATGTTAATCAACATTGTAACGTAAAAGAAAAACAAATAAATGTCCATCGTAGTATTTATTTTGGTAATATTGGTGGAAAATAATTTTGCCCCCTTAAGAAAAAAATGAAAAAAATAAATACATTATATCAAACAAATACAAAACAATCTGTGGTATCTATCTGATGGTAGTATAATTTAATGTCGGTTATATGGAATCAATAGTTTTTACTTTTGCTTAAAAAGCTTTTTTAGTTATTAATTGCAAGTCGATTTGGAATTATTCTGATACAGTATGCGAGTTTTCCCCTAATAATGAATACTTTAGCAAGTGGGAATGTAAGCAATAAAGCCAAATACAAGTGAATAACTGAGCCCAGTAGGAACCTCTCTTGGACTAGATGCTAGAGTGCCCAAAGTTGGGCTTCGCTGCTCTTCTGCTCAAAGTACCCAGACGATCAATACCTTCTATACTATTATGCTTCATAAATATTTTACGTTTGATATACATCAAATATATCTTTTCTCAACTGAAATTTCTTTTCTCAGCTTTAAATATTGTCACTGGTCTCTAGAGGTCTCGTTACTTGAGGCCAAAGCAACAGTATAGGAATTTGTCTTCCTATATCAGTGGGAGCACATGACTTTGTAAGCTACTGTTGTAGCTTTTCCTATGTGTCAAAAGCCCAGGAAATTACAGAGTTGTAACTATATAAATTATCAACTAATCAAAAACCAATGCAATTAATTATAATATTACTTGTTTAATTATAGCTAGTGTTCTCTCGTAGTCCTACGCCTGGCAATAGTAAGTTACCTCCCTCCATATACTGTATATATATATATATATATATATATACTTATGATAGAATTAGGATATTCTCGTAATGTACTTGTCGTGTTTCTCTACGTTCCCCTCGTCGTCGTCTGGGTATCTCTGCAACTTGATAGACAGCTCTGCACGGCAGCTATGTCAACAGCTCCATGCATACTCAATATTACTCATGTGTTCACCTACTTGTCAATATCGCTTAGGCCTGTGTAGGTGTACTATTTTTCTGAGTATTTAAAGTACTTTAGAGACTGAAGAAGCTGAAATGATATTGACAATGCTAGATCATACGTACTATAAATGAAACTTGCAGTGCTTTCTTCATTGTTCATTTAGAATAGCAAAGCTAAACCATCGCCATATCTTCTTCCCCTGTTCTCACCCCAAACTTTATGGTAAGAGAATAGGTATCTTTTCTTAAAGGTGTGTTTAGAGGGTGCAAATCACACCCGTAGGATTTTCTCAAGCAGAAAATGAACTCTGCATGTAGGAGTCTGGCTTGATTCTCCTGGTATACGAATACATTGTATATCTGCGGAAAAAAAATAACATTGGCAGACACTGGCAATTGTTATATACTAAGGAAATAGAATAATAAATACATTCATTCCCCTCTACTTTGTCATCATATATTATTTTGTGTTCTTATTTACCATATGTTATTCAATCAATTTTATATACTGGATTAGATTTTCTCCGAATGCAGGATGTTCGGAACACATTAAGATAAATTTATCATCAATCATTCATCAACCATGTACTTATTGATAGATTATATTGAACCAGTTTCCCCTCCCTTCCCACCCAACTTTCTTCTATAATCATTCCTGTCAGGATTTGAAAAATAATATACTGTATATACTGTATATACTGTATATATATATATATATATATATATATATATATATATATATATATATATATATATATATATATATATATATATATATATACTGTATATATATATACCAGTATATATGTATACTGGTATATATATATATAATATATATATATATTATATATATATATATATATATATATATATATATATAAGATATATATATATATATATATATATATATATATATATATACACGACATAGTGTTATAATGATATGACGGTAGCTTATAAAAGTGAAAATGGCCAGATAATTATTCATGGTTCTCCTTTGGTGGCATCAATTATTGTTCATGGATGTGAAAATCCATTGTTAAGTTTATATGCATTTCTAATATATTATATATATATATATATATATATATATATATATATATATATATATATACTTTATATATATATATATATATATATATATATATATATATATATATATATATATATATATATACATATATATATATATTCATAACATACCGTTATCGGTATACTTACTGATAATATTTAGTTTGTTTAGTAATAAATAATTATTTCGCGTTCATATTGTTTACTAATCATATTATTATTGCTTCAATCAAGAATCAATTAATATTGTGCTTGAGATAAAATATTCACATATACTGTAATTTCAGTGCAGGGTAATCTATGTGAATAGGCTTCACAAAATTACTGTAAACACTTGTCCAGTATTTCTAAGTACTTGATGCCGCCACTAGAGGGCTTGGTAGTGGCCACTGGGTTCCAAAAACATACATCTGGATGGTTCAGTACTCACACCGTACTGGGAGTAGAGTGAAAGGGATAATTATCAATTAGGTGTACTATATATATATATATATATATATATATAGTATATGTGTGTGTGTGTGTGTGTGTGTGTATGTGATGGAAACTTCGTCCAACTCAACTAAGCAGCATGTAATTTTTGCATTTGGTTGCCAAACGTCAAAATTATTCAATTCACTACCCGTGTACCATCCAGATATTTGATAGGGATCAGTGGTAGCAACATCTGGTCATGTCGTTGTTCCCTGCAATGGCAACAGTGAGTGTGTGAGCGAGTGATAAACATAGGTAGCATTTTCTAGCCTTTTATAATGTATATGCAGATTTTTCCTTCCTAAAGTTGGCCATGAAATTTAAAAGTTAAAACTAAAAAAAAAAAGTAGGAAACGATAACTATTAGTTTAAGAGATTGTGTTAGAGATAGTGCAGTTGATAGTGCAGTTGATAGCTTTTTCTATATACACTCTATTTTCTTGTATGCTTGGTCGGAGATGTGAATAACGGGAAGCATTAATTAAGGGGAGGTTTTTAGTGTGTTTCTTAGACTTCCATCAAGCTTGAAATTACACCCCCATGACCCCCTTTCAAGATAAATTTGTACATTTTACGGTAGAAAAATGCCCCGGCCAATGGCCGGTTCCTTTTAAATTACAGGCTCGCTATCGCTCGCCAGGAAAAAATAGACACCTTAATGGGACGAAAGGTCTTAAAAGTGACATAAATGGGGTGAAAGTTTTTAAAATCGCCAAACTAATGGGGCGAACGTCTTAAAATCTCAAAAAGCAATGGGGCTAAACATGAGGGAGAAAGGGGTAAAGAAAAAAATCCCTCAAGTGGAAATCTCCCCTTATACTGTAGGTGTATAGCGCTACAGTCCTCAACTCTGCTACACTGTTATATTTGTGTGTGTAATACAGAACACACGGACTGTTGTAAAGCTGCCCAATAGTATCAGAGTGTAATAATGGTCAAGTATAGCCATTCAGACACATACACTGAACTAATTTATGGTTTGGGAACATACTGTAGTTGTGATTAGTATTATAGATGTGTTCAGTAGTGAATAACACATTTTACTGATATCATTTAAAATTAGTTCAAATTATTCATCGTGGAAAGCGCAGTAAATTTGTTATAGAGCTTATGTGTTCTAGTATTAACACACAAATGTTCAGTGTATTTTCCCAGGAACTTGGAGACACTCACTTTATCAACGTAGTACGAAGTTGAAAGCATTGCGATATTTTATTCGATAAGATACTATATATAAGCTCAAAAAGTCGTTAATGTTAAAGACATATTATTTGTTTTGCAGTTTAGTATGCCTCAGCAACTGTATTGTAAAAAGCTTGATGAACAAGTTGTCCATTTCCGATTAGTCTGAGTGTAATATTCATAACTTTGTTTTTTAACTTACATTCAGTTTTAATGTATTTCCTCTGAATTTTGCCTTTCTTAGCATATCATCACTTTTTGGTAATGCACATCTACTAAAGTGGTGTTAAGAGCTTTGAATAGGTCACTATGAGCCAAAAAGTTAAACATTTCTTTAATTAATACACGATTTTAGTACAAGAGGTTGTCTATTTAATGAGTTAAATCGGCTATTCGCGTCTGGAATATTACTAATCATTACAGTTTCTTTCTAAAAGAGCTTAAGCTTTACATTATTTCGTTTGCATCTGATACACCTGCAGATCATTGTTGACAAATGGTGTAGTGGAGTGAGTGGCTCTAGGTATTTGGAGTAGCGCTGCCAGACAAGGGGATATCACACTCGATTATTACAAAATATGGGAACCCTAGCGCGTCATGAAGCATCGGTTACTGGGAAGTATAATGTAATATGGGAACCCTAGCGCGTCATGAAGCATCGGTTACTGGGAAGTATAATGTAATATGGGAACCCTAGCGCATCATGAAGCATCGGTTACTGGGAAGTATAATGTAATATGGGAACCCTAGCGCGTCATGAAGCATCGGTTACTGGGAAGTATAATGTAATATGGGAACCCTAGCGCATCAATCATGAAGCATCGGTTACTGGGAAGTATAATGTAATATGGGAACCCTAGCGCGTCATGAAGCATCGGTTACTGGGAAGTATAATGTAATTTGGGAACCCTAGCGTGTCATGAAGCATCGGTTACTGGGAAGTATAATGTAATAGGGGAACCCTAGCGCGTCATGAAGCATCGGTTACTGGGAAGTATAATGTAATATGGGAACCCTAGCGCATCAATCATGAAGCATCGGTTACTGGGAAGTATAATGTAATATGGGAACCCTAGCGCGTCATGAAGCATCGGTTACTGGGAAGTATAATGTAATTTGGGAACCCTAGCGCGTCATGAAGCATCGGTTACTGGGAAGTATAATGTAATATGGGAACCCTAGCGCGTCATGAAGCATCGGTTACTGGGAAGTATAATGTAATATAGGAACCCTAGCGCGTCATGAAGCATCGATTACTGGGAAGTATAATGTAATATGGGAACCCTAGTGCGTCATGAAGCATCGGTTACTGGGAAGTATAATGTAATATGGGAACCCTAGCGCGTCATGAAGCATCGGTTACTGGGAAGTATAATGTAATTTAAAATTCTAGTTACTAAATTAAGGGGAGACTGGCCGTGTGTTTGGTATATTAATTAATGTATTCATATATTGTTTTAGTTTCCTTGCTAGACCTCCATCAAGCTTAGAAAAAACACCCCCTAGACCCCCCTTCAAGATAAATTTGTAATTTTGTCGGTAGCAAAATGTCCTGGCCGAAGGCCGGTTCCTCTTAAAATTGTAGGCTCGCTATCGCTCGCCAGGAAATAATTGACACCTAAATGGGACGAAAGGTCTTAAAATTGACAACGAAATGGGGCGAAAGGTGTTAAAATCGCCAAACTAATGGGCCGAACGTCTTATAATCTCAAAACTAGTGGGGCTAAGAATTAGGGAGAAGGGGGTCCAGAAAAACGGCCTGCCTCCCCGTAATTTGTCCTTGCCTGTAATGTGTTCAATGAAATTATGATATATTGCATTGCCATAATCCAGGCTAGAAGGAAACTGCCATTGGTATTCATATCCCGAATTAAAATCCGAAGTGTCTTTCCTAAGCTGACGCTAAGTAGAGTAAAATAATGTTGTAAATATACTGAGAGTTCATTGATCCAGCTTTTCAAAATCAAATGTACTAGAGTATAACTGATTAACTAGACAGGATTATATTCATATTAGAGCATTGCATGAAATCAAGTTTTTGCTGATAAATTGTAAGTCCTCAGTTCCCATATTACAAATACCTGGTGTGATAGCTCCGGAAGTTGTTTGTCATTTTCTCCTCGCTTTTGCCTTGAAGGAATAACCACGTCAGTGTTTTTTCTGTACAAAGCAGCACTAACATGAATTTACGTAAGGAAATTATTTGTAACGTGTAAAGTACAAATGTAACAATTTGTAGTTAAGAACTCTATACAATTAGTCTAAGAAATACGCCAATTCTAAAATATTTGTTTCTTCTGTCCTGTAACACAATATACGTGTGTCTGCGTATGGTAGAGTTTAATAATGACATCTGGTGGCTGTTTATTGCACCTACAAAACAAGCGTGGAACACATCAATAACAAAATATAGAAACTTACTTAAAATAGAAAAAACAAAAAACTAAATAAAGAGAAAGAAAAGAAGTAGTCCAACAAATCGAAAAGAACATATATTAAATTAGAAATACTATAATTGTACAAATGTCAACGCACACCGAGAAAAGCGAATATCATTGC
The DNA here is from genome assembly GCA_032716605.1 of Paralithodes platypus. Taxonomy (NCBI): domain Eukaryota; kingdom Metazoa; phylum Arthropoda; class Malacostraca; order Decapoda; family Lithodidae; genus Paralithodes; species Paralithodes platypus. Next base: position 12,937,075 of record CM064495.1, read on the forward strand.
AAAATGAAAATATAATGAATAACTATAAATAGAATGGGAAATTAATAGTAAAATTAAAGTTCAACTGACCCTAAGACGAAATGGAAACACTGGAGATAAAATACACACAACACAAGTGATACTGAAAGTAAACTCATACATTGAACAACTTACATCGAAGGGTATATGAAATGTGTGACGAATACGAAAGGGAGCAAGTAAATTCCAAATATATATCTATCTATCTATTGCCGGACGCCTTACTCCCCTTACGAGGGTGGCCATACACAGAATGCCCCCAAGCGGACCTATACCCTGTGAGAGGGACAACCCGAGCCAGTTTAGTGAAGGACTTACAGGATTGACCATTCAATTCCAAATAGAAGTGACATAAAAGTCGGTACGAACGAGAGTGAGGGAAGGAAAAGCACAAGCCTGAAATAGTGGAGCATCAGTAAGAGGTAAATTGAAGTGAAAATAAACATGCACAATGCAGTAGTAAATATGAAACGAGAACAACAAATTGAAGATAGTGTCAGCGCGAAACAAATTTGATTGAGGGATATTTAAATATAAACGTAAATGATAAAGAAACTGTAATCGAGAAGTTGTAATGCTTGAAGTTGAAGAAAGGTACAGTATAGAAAATAAATACAAACATGATTATATGAAAATGGTGAACGAATGGGAAAATTCACAAACCGATAATAACGCAAAAACAATTGATCTAGGAAATATACGATAATATATAAATGAGATAAAAGAGAAACCAGTGATATAAACGAGTGTGAAATGGAAGTAAGGCAGATCAATTATGAAATACTAGTCAATAAAACAGTAATAAAGTATGAATCAAATTCAGACAAAGAAGGTATACTAGAAACAGGAGTAACAGAGAAGTTATAGCAAGGTCCAAAAGTAAATCAGAGTTTCCTTCAAGAATAATATATGTTAAGTAATGAATGTGCAAATAATGAACATAATTAAATTAGTGTAAAAGGGAACAATACAATAATGAAATACAGTTGAGAAATACAAATATTTTCTTCTCGACATATGCTATGTACGAATATGTCTACAAAATAAAACCTAGTTATTGACGTGAACCAGAGTATAAAAAACCTCTTTCTCTCTCTCTTTTAGAATACCTGAATGTATAACATATAATTATACGAGCATAAGATCTATAATATCAGTTTGTGTGTGAGAGAGAAAAGAGAGATAGATAATCAAGTTAGGCTTTATATTATTTATCTACATATTTTTCCTTTTGTGTCAGGCAAATACAGTCCAAGTCTATCTATCTATCTATCTATTGTCCAAGTCCGACCCATACATATATTTTCACCATCAAGACCAGTTGATCAGTAGCCAAAGCAACTCCTAATACTGTTCATCTTGTTAGTATTCATGTTAGTGATAACCAATTCTATTTTTGCGTATATGTTATACATAATATTCGGTGTTGGCAATTGGAGTGGTCTCGCATGAATTAATAGAATTGCTACTTTATTACTTCAGTGAATTAATGAACAAAATTAGATTTAGTATGTAGTTCAATTATATAAGAGGAGCTAATTTTAAACGTAAAATTTATCTAATAAGCTGTAAGAAAATAGATACACTGGTTGAAATGCTAAGCCATGATACTAGCAACCAGTCTGCCAAACAAACCAAAGCAAAGGCTCAGAATTCTTACTTTAACCAACACAAGGGGATTTGTGTAAGAAGTGGGAGTGCGGGTGTGTATGTGAGTGTGTGTGTACGTGTCTGTGTCTGTGTGTGTATGTTCTCTATATCTGAATGTGTGCATTATCCTGTACTTGGCGTTGTCCACGAAGCAAGGGAATCACTCGTGTATGTAAAAACAAAAACAAAATGCATTTGTCAAAGTTTCTAAAACAAATATTTGTTAACAGATTAGGGGGGGTCACCGGCATTTTTATCTTTCTATCCTTATCTCTCTTTCCCTGGCTTGTATCCATTCGGCCACATTCAGCCAACTGATTTAAGACGTTTATCCCCATCCAGGTGTCGATTTTTTCCTGGCGAGCGATAGCGAGCAAGCATTGTAAGGAGAAATCCGGCTTCGCCGGAGAAATTTTTCTATCGAAAAATGTACAAACTTAGCTTGCAGTCAAAATAAAGAACATATATATGCTGGCTCGCTCCCGCTCGCCAGGAAAATATTGTCACCTAGATGGGGTAAATCGTCTTAAAACAGTAGGCTGAATGGGACCGAATGGATACAAGCCAAAGAGAGAGGGAGAGCAAGATAAAACAAAGTGAGGTGGGCTCCCTTAAGACAAAGCGTGGTCAGTATACCTTCACGTGACTCACATCAAACATTGCAATAATAATATTGGCTATAATATATGTACCACAATCTAGCAACGTTATCATTTACGGTTCTGTCTGTATGTATATCTCAATGTATACTTGGGGGTCTGTCCGGGTTATGTGTGTTTCTACTTGAGTGTTTATGTTTATACATATGCATATTAAAATGAGTATGTGTGTGAGGACGTGAAAGAATGTGTGTGTATGTAGATATGCGTGTATTTGTGTATCTTTCAGAATCAATGTATTTATATTTATTTTCCCAAAGCCTAAATTCTGAAAGTAGGCTTATAGGAATATGTTGAGATATCTGCATGTGTTCTGAAAGTAGGCTTATGTGAATGTGTTGAGATATATGCATGTGTTCTGAAATTAGGCTTATGTGAATGTGTTGAGATATCTGCATGTGTTCTGAAAGTAGGCTTATGTGAATGTGTTGAGATATCTGCATGTGTTCTGAAAGTAGGCTTATGTGAATGTGTTGAGATATCTGCATGTGTTCTGAAAGTAGGCTTATGTGAATGTGTTGAGATATATGCATGTGTTCTGAAAGTAGGCTTATGTGAATGTGTTGAGATATCTGCATGTGTTCTGAAAGTAGGCTTATGTGAATGTGTTGAGATATCTGCATGTGTTCTGAAAGTAGGCTTATGTGAATGTGTTGAGATATCTGCATGTGTTCTGAAAGTAGGCTTATGTGAATGTGTTGAGATATCTGCATGTGTTCTGAAAGTAGGCTTATGTGAATGTGTTGAGATATCTGCATGTGTTCTGAAAGTAGGCTTATGTGAATGTGTTGAGATATCTGCATGTGTTCTGAAAGTAGGCTTATGTGAATGTGTTGAGATATCTGCATGTATATATGTATATAGGAACTCTGTGCGAACATATCTTTATTTGAATTCATATAATCGAATGAATGATGCGACACCAGAGTGCATAGACTATCAAATTACTCTGTTTAATGTTATGTTATTCTTTTCCCAAGGAAGTAACGGAAAGAGACTGAAATAGAGCGAATGTGGCCAGAGAGAGTTAGGGGGAGGGTGTCCAGTTGTCTGTGCGGAGAAAATATAGAAAGGGCTCTAATGTTAACATAGAAAGACAATGTATTGAAGGAGTTTTGAAATTGTCAAAATTGAGGGATCACACATTGGTGCAGAAATCTTAGTATTTTCTGCTAAGCTATTACTTTTCTTACTTCTTATTCAAACCCTTTTTCGATATTCTTTTCTGACCATTCGCTATTATTTGAGAGAACAGTAAATAGTTGTGTCCAGGATGAATGCAAAGTCATAACATCAAATCAAGCTCTCTCTCCTTTCCGCAGCCACTCCAATTTGCCACTGACAAATAAATTAGACTGAAGATTTTGTAGTTATAGTGGTAGCATATTGAAAATATATTGCAATTCATACCCATATACCCAATGTAAAGGAGGGCTTACCCATATCCACGAGATAGTTATTTTATCAATTTCAATTTAAGATTTAGTATGAAGCTTAATTGTTTAAATATGTTTTAATATGTGATTCAGTATAACTAAATATCAAGTAGGCGTTACTTCAATGGCCACCAGATGTTCAATGCCCACAACAGCCTCATACTAAGATGCTGCCCAATTTGCTTACAAATGCGCCATGTTGTTCCCCTAGTACTGTTAACTTACCTTCATTATAGTAAGTGTAAATACTTGGCCATTTCAGTACGGCATATTTCGTAGGACCCATTGCCAAAATATGTTTATCAGGTGCTTACAGTATACTCAGTTATTTTCGCCAATCATAAAGAAGTTTTCTATCTGTTACCTATATTCTTTCATAGTCTGGGTAAAATTATATTAGTATAATTATATTGACACCATTGTTTCCCAAAAATAATAGCGTCTGATAAAAATAGACCCTGATAAAATAGTGCTAATTTGCAAATATTATATTACTTTATCTGTTCAGTTCAATATTCTATTAATTATGTCAGTGGAAAATATTTAAGGCGTTAATCACACAATGTGATGTTGTAAGGACAGTATGTACAACGATAAATTATCAGTATACTGTATATATGGGTAACTCAATAAACGAAGAGAAACACAAGGGACTGGGGTTCCCGCAGAGAAGCTCCAGTCCTGACGTTATTTTTGACTTACAGTGTGCTGGCTTAATAATCGAATAAGGTTGATAGCCTCTGAAGTCCTATTTTAACTAACTAAGAGAAACACTTTACTAACATTGATTCGCTTATAGCTTCTTAAGGTAAACCACAGCAATGTATGTCATTGACGTGAAGAAATTTCAAGCAGAACCTTGACAATGTAGTGCCATGTCTTCTATGATATATCCAATGAGTACAAGGAATCAACATGGAACTCATGTATACAGATGATTGAGCTCTACCTATAGATCGCTATGAACAGGCAATAATCAAATCAACTTATCTTTCACAAATGTAGCCTACTCCTTTCCTGCAACTATTTTCGAATTATGAACTTGGTGCGAAAAGAAGGAACGTGTATATATGATGTCCATGAGAAATACCCTGATGATGTGTGTGTGTGTATACCGGTACGTTCTCTGATCTCACTAGAATTGTCTCCCTTGCTACTGGATGTATAATAATGTACTCGACTTTCTCACAAGACTACATACAAAAGAGTTCAGTATAATCCGGAATCCTAAAAATGTCAGATATACCTATTAGAAAAGTCCTGCATACTCAACTAATTCTAGAAGTTATATATACAGTACATAAACTAAACACATACTTAATTATTTTATTCTCAAGTCAAGATAGGCCACACCCACAAATCTAGGCCCCTTCCACTTATGACGTCTCTTTATCGTCACCCAATACAAGTGTGTGACAGTAGTGGAGTGGGAGACTGAGGACTACATTACAACATGGCCATAAAGATACATCATCTGACTCATATTGTCCAGAGACATTAGACCTTCGGAACAAAATGAAGAAGTCAAAGAGTCCGACCCCCCTCCCCCCAAAAAACAGTGCATGCGGGAATGTGATGTTCGCCCTAGAAATGGCAACAATAGTCATATGTCTCATAATAGGTATAGTTTCGTCCTTAGTGGGACGATGTAATGAGTTCTCTATAACATGTTTTCGTTGGACAAGGATGAAACAACACATCAGCTGTGTCTAAGAATTGTTAGGTGTGTTTTTTCTTATCTTGATATAATTATGATATACTGCGGAACACAAAACTTGGGCAATACTAGGAGTTCGAGTGATACTAGGAAATGATATGTTTGATGTTCTAAAGGTCTTGTATACTCCAGCCATGTTATAAACTTGTAAATTGTACCCGAGTCTTGCTGAGAACAAAGTTGGTGATAATCGTCCTGTATGTAAACCCGTGTGATCACAGAAACTTAGATACGTAATATTGGTACTGGTGGTGGAAGAAACGCTAATATTAAGGGGGCCCACCTCGTTTTTGTTTTCTCTCTTTCTCCCTCTCTCTCGGGGTTGTATCCATTCGGCCCCATTTTGCCTACTGTTTTAAGACATTTATCCCCATCCAGGTGTCAAATTTTTCCTGGCAAGCGGTAGCGAGCCAGCATATTTAAAAACACAAAATTGACAGCAGGCTAAATTTGTAAATTTTTCGGTAGAACAATTTCTCCGGCACAGCCGGATTTCACCATACAATGCTGGCTTGCTATCGCTCGCCAGGAAGAAATCGACACCTGGACGGGGATACACGTCTTCAAACAGTAGGCTGAATAGGGCCGAATGAATACAAGCCAGAGAAAGAGAGAAAAGGAGGGAAAAAAATAAGGTGACTCCCATAACTAGTTTTATGGTACTGTAAGAGAGGCAGCGTTCGAGGTAGTGATAGTGCATGAATGATAAACCCAGCAACAGTGATGCTTGTCAACACTAGGTCGATAGATAAAAAAGCCGGTATCACACGAGCGCTTTTTCACTCAACATTTATCCTTAAAACTGGTCTGGCAGCTTATGAGGTCAACATTTAGAATATTTCGGTTGGTTACCTAAATTCATCTATCAACAGTCTAGTTACCGATACCGGTGCAAAATATTCCAGAAATGTTGCCAGCATTTTTGTGATCATCGAATGTTGACTATGAACGCTCTCGTGTGATACCTGCTTTATAATAGTGTCAGTTATTGTAGATGTAACTTCAGAATCATAGTGATGCCTGTAAAAATATAGTGATAATAGTTAATAATAATAGCAATAACAGTAGTTATAACTCTAGAGATAGTAGTCCTAGCAACAGTGACGCTTGTAAAAATAATACTAATAGGTAATAATCGTGGTAATTATAGTAGTCTTATATTGCAGAGGCCTATGGTCCCTTCATTGTGATGAGTCTACTCATCCCGACCAATAACCTTTCTTGACTTAAGGGGGGTGACCTGCTTTTTTTTCTACTTTTCTCTCTTTTTCTGGCTTGTATCCATTCGGCCCCATTCAGCCTACTGTTTTAAGACGTTTATCCTCATCCAGGTGTCGATTTTTTCCTGGCGAGCGGTAGCAAGCCAGAATATTTGTTAAAATGTCTTTTGGCAGCAGACTAAATTTGTACATTTTTCGATAGAAAAATGTCTCCGGCGAAGCCGGATTTCTCCATACAATACTGGCTCGCTATCGCTCGCCAGGAAGAAATTGACACCTGCATGGGGATAAACGTCTTAAAACAGTAGGCTGAATGGGGCCGAATGAATACAAGCCAGGGAAAAGGAGTGAACAAAAGCAGTTCACCCCCCTTAAGGGAAGTGACTTGCTTTTTTGTCTCTCTCTTGGTTGTATCCATTCGGACCCGTTCAGTCTACTGTTTATCCCCATCCATGTGTCGATTTTTTCTTGGCGAGCGATAGTGAGCCAACGTTTTATAGAGATTTCCGGCTTCGCCGGAGACATATTTCTATCGAAAAATTTACAAATGTATCCAGCTATCTAACACATCATCCAAAATATGGTGGCTCGCTATCGCTTGTCAGGTATAAATCGACATCTGGATGGGGATAAACGTTTAAAAACAGTAGACTTAATGGGGCCCAATGAATACAACCCACAGAGAGAGAGACAAAAAAGCAGGTGACCCCCCTCAAAAGGAAGTGAATAATCGACCAACTTGTTTTACCATTTGAGAAGAGTCAAAAGCTAAATACGTGTGGCGATTCCCAGCCCGTTTGCTCAATTCCTTCCTGAGTTATAAGAGAGTATGGGTCACAACATTTAGACTCATCATGATAAACAGACTATAGTGATGGTACACCTAATTACAGTGACGATTGTAAAAACCAATAATAATAAGTACTACGTGTCAATTACAATAGTTCCAATTTCAGAGGCAGCATGACAATCAATAGAGGTAAATATCACACTTGCCAGAAAGAAAAAAACAAACAAACAGTAATTAATTGCAGGTGATTGCTTGACATTCAGCACCATGACCTATTTTCATCATTTTATGGTTACCATTAAACGTTTTTCTTTAGCTTAAAAGGACTTTTGGCATTCAAAAGGGTATATTCGATCCCAATAAACCCTCTGAGCAACATAGGTCCATCTTAAATTGCATACAAGCATCTAATCTTTGCCAGAATCAAAGGTAAAAAGGCGTCATAGTGCTGAAGGGGTTAATTTAAAGTAAGAAGGCGTCACACTGGCATCTTTTAGGTGTTTTACTAGCCAGTATCCGATTTCGGTTAGTGATTTTTCGATTAAAATACCGACAAAATTAATGTTAGTATTACTAAGTTATAAACTTGAAATATTGAAGATCATACATTAACCCCTTTTGTACCAACGCCATCCTCTTAATTTCATTCTGGCTTTTATTAGACGATTTTGTGCAGTTTAAGAAGAATCTGAGGTAGTAAAAAGGATTAAGCGAGATAGATCGAACCCTGTTAATTACTGGTGGTCCTTTTTATACTGAATAAATTCGTCTAATACTAGCCTGAATAAAGTTAAAAGGACGTCGCTGGTACAAATGGGATTAATCAGGCATCTGAAGGCAAGACAAGCGAACATGTAGAACAGAGGTAGCCAGAATGGACCACAAACTAGAAATATAACACCGAGAAAAGTGGCAATGAAACGCCAAACGTCCATGAGCCAGGTTGTAGATTGCACGGTACTGTCAAGGAGGGCATTCAGCTGCAAGGTATTTGTATTAACCCCTAATTTACGGTCGCTCGCGCTAATAAGTCATGTCCCAGCTGTCATTACGTCTGGCTTGCTTTGTGCTGTATTAATGTCTGTCAGATGTTGAATAGGGTGGGTAAGTGTAGGAACATGTTTGTATATTTCACTCGATACAAAGCAATGAAGCTTAGATATTGTTGATACCAATTATTGATCAAAACATACTTGGTGCCGAGACATCACTTATTAGCGCAATTGTACCAGTGACGTCTGTGTTTACTTTATTATAGCTATATTTAGAAAATTTTGTGCAGATTAGGAAGGATTTTTGGTTTAAAAAGGGTTAAGTGAGATAGTTCGAAGCCTGTTAATTGCTGGAGACCCTTTTTAAGCTGATAATACTGTTAAAAGGACGGCACCGGCATTGTATGGGTTAATGCTGTGCAAGTCTTATTTCGATATGATAATTACCTTGAATAAGGAGTTCCCATTATCACTTAGAGCCGTATGTTAGCAAATGTGCTGAATGTTTGACCCCCCTTGATTGAGTCGTGTAATTTCGCGATCGGGCCCATTGACTATCGGTAGGGAGTAACTAGCAGGAATGGTCTAACAAGTCGAATACTGGAGAACTCGCCCCGAAAACAACTCAACCCGAAAACAACTCGCCCCGACTTTTTCTAACCCCGAATTAACGAAGTCGCCTATGATTATATGTTGTTATTTTTTCTTAAACTAACCTAATCTAACCTAACCTAACCTAAACTAACCAAAACAACGCAAATTACTCGTACATATGCGGGGCGAGTTGTTTTCGGGGCGACATATCCAGTAACCAACAAGTAAGGTAAAAGGTTAAGGTCAAAATGTAAAAGTTAAGGGACAATAGACTAGCTTTATTACAAAAATGCTCTTGGATAAGGCAGCCATCCAAGGACAACATTTAAGCTAAACACATAAATAAAAAAGGTCAAAATATTACAATTATCAGTTCACATATTACTTCTGAAACAAAAGCTAAGGTCAAAATGTCAATGGTAAGGTTAAAAGGGTCAAGTTTTAAAGTAAGAGGTCACACTAACGCCTTGAGGATCATGACGCGTTTTGACAATGTATTAATGCTACCATTAGATGATTACAAACAGCTTAGGAAGAATGTGTGGGACAATAATTATCCCTCTGACTTCTACATGCCATTCCTAATCTGAATATAATAGTCTAATAATAGCCAAACATATAGAAGCAAATTGCGTCTTGGATCCTCAAGGGGTGTTAAGGGGGGTCACCGTTTTGTTTTATCTCTCTCTCCCTCTCTCTTTGGCTTGTATCCATTCGGCCCCATTCAGCCTACTGTTTTAAGACGTTTAAACCCCATCCAGGTGTCAATATTTTCCTGGTGAGCGGTAGCGAGCCAGCATAGATTTGTTTTTAGTTTGCGAGCAAGCTAACTTTGTACATTTTTCGATAGAAAAATGTCTCCGACAAAGCCGGATTTCTCCATACAATGCTGGCTCGCTATTGCTCGCCAGGAAGATATCGACACCTGGATGAGGATAAACGTTTTAAAACAATTGGCTGAATGGGGCCGAATGGATACAAGCCAGGGAAAGAGAGAAAAGGAGAGAAAGATACAAAAAAAGCCGGTGACCCCCTTAAGATGGCGACCTCTTGTAATTTAACTCGATCACAATAATTGGGACGCTATATTTTCTGTTTTTTTCTGGTTAACATTAGACGATTTTACTAGGATGTGTAAGATCATCTAGGAAGTAGTATATAGAGGTAAAGTAGTATATAGAGGTAAAGTAGTATATAGAGGTAAAGTAGTATATAGAGGTAAAGTACTGTACGTCTCAATAATTATCCCTCTTACTCCCATTCCTTCCTAAGCTTAAGGGGGGTCACCTGATTTTTTTTTCTTTCTCTCCTTTCCTCTCTTTCTCTGGCTTGTATCCATTCGGCCCCATTCAGCCAACTGTTTTAAGACGTATATCCCTATCCAGGTGTCAATTTCTTCCTGGCGAGCAATAGCGAGCCTGCATTGTATGGAGAAATCCGGCTTCGCCGGAGAAATTTTTCTATCGAAAAAGGTACAAATTTAGCATGCTGTCAAAACAAAAAAATATATACTGGCTCGCTACCGCCATTAAAATATTGACGCCTGGATGGAGGTAAACGTCTTCAAACAATAGGCTGAATGAAGCCGAATGGATACAAACCAATGAGAGAGGGAAAGAAAGATAAATAAAGCGAGGTGGGCTCCCTTAATAAAATCGTCTAGTGATGGCCAGAGTGAGGATGGCGTCCTCGATTATTGAAAGGGTTAGTTTTATCAACCTTTTGTCGTCAACAGAATTAAGGGGGCTCATTTCGTTTTTTTTTTTTTTTTTTTTTTTTTTTTTCTCGTTCTCTTTCTCTCTCCCTCTCTCTCTGGGTGGTATCCATTCGGCCCCATTCAGCCTACTGTTTTAAGACGTTTATCCCCATCCTGGTGTTGATATTTTCCTGGCGATCAGTAGCGAGCTAGCATATTTAAGTACATATTTTTTGACAGCAGGCTAAATTTCTACAGTTTTCGATAGCAAAATGTCTCCGGCGAAGTCGGATTTCTCCATACAATGTTGGCTGGCTATCGCTCGCCAGGAAGAAATCGACATCTGGATGGGGATACACGTCTTAAAATAGTTGGCTGAATGTTGCCGAATGGATAAAAGCCAAAGAACGAGAGAAAATGAGAACAAAAGCAGGTCAGCCCCCTTAATAGTGAGGTTCTTCCCTAGACTGACTAATAATATTGTCTTTCGGTAGGTAGAATGAGATGATAATCGTCATCTGGATAAGTGAGTTAAAATTTGTTTGTATGATAGATGCTTTTATGGCCGATTTCTATAGGTTGGCTCGTAGACCTTTACTATATAATTATTATAAACCAATAACAACTAAGAAATTATGTAAATTATCTTCTATTCATGTCATTTCATTAACCCCTTCTGTACCGGCGACGTCTTTTGTATTATATGCCAGCTATATTTAGACGATTGTGTGTAGTTTAAGAAGGATCTGTGGTTGTCAGAAGGGTTAAGTGAGATAGTCCGAAGCCTGTAAATTGCTGGAGGCCCTTTAAAGCTAAATAAAATCGTCTAATAGTAGCCAAAATCAAGTTAATTAGATATCCCCGGAAAAGAAGGTTTTAATCCATTGTATAATTTAAAACCCAAACATGTCCTGTATAGTTAACCCTTTCAGTATAAACAAAAACGCTTGTTCACTTTATTCTGGCTAACCTCAGCCAATTTTATTTATCATAGGAATGATCTCTACGAACCGATTGGGTTACAAGCTATCTCCATCAACCCTTCAACTTCCACAGATCCTTCATAAGCCCAGTAAAATCGCCTAATGTTAGCCAGGATAACAGGACAGAAGGCGTCATGATACTGCAGGTGTTAAGGGGAGGAAGACCGTTTTTCTGGATCCCCTTCTCCTTAATGTTCAGCCCCACTAGTTTTGAGATTATAAGACGTTCGGCCCATTACTTTGGCGATTTTAACACATTTCGCCCCATTTCGTTGTCAATATTAAGACCTTTCGTGCCATTTAGGTGTCGGTTTTTTCCTGGCAAGCGATAGCGAGCCTGCAATTTTAAGAGAAACCGGCCTTTGGCCGGGAAATTTTTCTACCGAAAAATGTACACATTTTTCTTGAAGGGGGGTCTAGGGGGTGTTTTTCTAAGCTTGATGGAGGTCTAGCGAGGAAACTAAAAAAATATATGAATAAATGAATTAATAGACCAAACAAACTGCCAGTCTCCCCTTAAATTTTCTATGGACACTGTTTTGCCCGTAAGATAATAACCTGGTCCTCCCCCCTCCATACTACTTGGTCCCTGTGATATGGTGAGTCTTACCTTAATGTAAAGTAATCATTTTCCTGTCAAGTTAACCCCTTCTGTACCGTCAACAAAATGTTTACTTCATTCTGGTTATTTTTAATCGATTGTATTCAGCTTAGGAAGGATCTATTTCAATTATAAGGCTTCGAATGATCTCAATCAACCCTTTTAGCTACCACAGATTCTTCCTAAGCTGCATAATATCGTCTAAATATAGCTAGACTAAAATACAACAGACGTCGCTGGTACAGAAGGGGTTAAGCTAGGATTCATATATAATTCTATCATCTAGTCCAACAAGCAATTCAGCGCAGAATTAAAAAAACAATAAAACATGTAATCCGGTAGCCTCTGTGTTTTTGTTACCTTCCATAGCTGCATGTTACACAGTAAATAATCAAAAGTATAACACGTGTAAATACAATCAAGTTTATTGATAGTGATGTATCACTTACTGTATCATTTGATATGCCTTCCTATCACTAAAGATATTCCTTTACAGAGTATTATTCCTTTGGACACTTCAATTGGCTTTTCATAGCCTTACGAAAATCATCAATAGTGGAGAGGGTTAACAATTTTCAGTATAGTATTGACACCTTTAGTTTATTCTAGCCATTACTAAACAATTTTAATAGGTTTGGGAAACGCCTGTAGGAGTCAAAGGGTTAACAATTATAATTTGTCTAATGTGAATGGTAGAGGATTTTTCTTAGTTGAATAAAATCGTCCATTACTGGCTTTTGAAAATATCAAAACTATGTCGTGTAGGTAAAGGATATGTCACAAGCGATATTCCCATATATTTATGCTCAACAGATATATTATGGATTTTTAGTACCAGAGTCAGAAAGTAATCTTACACTAACTAAAGGGCCTTTCCCACATGCACGATTTTCGTTCGGCGAACGCCTCCTGACTGATTTTCCGTAGAATAGCCCCAATTATCGGGCTTGTGACCGTATTTTTTACATCAAATTAACGACTACATGCGAACTGTCGCCAAGCAGCCTTCGACATATTTTCGACAACAAGCTGCGGACGTTAGGCGACAATAAGCAAATCATAACAATATATATGCTATATCCAGCAGTTGGTCTAGTTAAAGTTAAGTTAAAGTTGATGGGAGATAGACAGGTCTCTTAAGAATTAAAGAGAAGGAAAGGAGAAAAGAAAGAGCAAAGTGAAAGAGTAAAAGGTGGAGGGCTGTACTCCATGCTATTGTTTACAGTTTTCTGTCACCCCACTGGGCCTATATAAAAAGGGCCTCCTGCAGCCTCACGTTCAGTTTCACCCAAAATTCGAAATCAACAAGTAGCGACTATCCATTCTCTGCAATGGCGAGCGGCTAACACACAAGTTAAGAGTTGAAATTGATATAATTGCAGCTTGAGATAACGAGGCAGTAGTGTGTCTGTATGGGGTTATATGTGAGGAGCTACTTGAATAGGAAAGGGAGAAGAGAAAGAAGAAGAATCGTTCTGTTTGGATGAAGAAATGGCTTCTATGCCGAGAAAAAGTTTGGTGTCTATAAGAACTTCATGAAGGAGATGGAAGAACAGGATCCAGTAACTTTCTAAAACTTTATGGGAATGGAACCGGCTATGTTCAGAGAACTCCTTGAGAAGGTTGGAGCTGTGATCGCAAAGAAGGACATGTATTAGAGGAAAACCCATCTACCAGGATTACAGTTGGCTGTCACGATGTGATACCTTGCTACTGGGGACAGTTACAAAAGTCTTGCTTACATTTTCCAGATTGCACACAACACTATCTCCAAGATTGTGCTAGAAGTATGTGAGGCTATTGTAGACCTGTTTATGGAAGAGGTATAAGATTGTTCAAGCACACCAAAAGAGTGGAAGCCAGTGGCTTATTAAGAAGCAGACAAAAAATACGATTTGCTGATAAATCGGACATGGTTGCTGACCATGTCCGAGGGTATCGCAGACCATTCGATAGCACTCTGTAGAATATTCTACTACCTATCGCCAATTCGGCGACTGTTAGACCGACAACCTTAAACCCCTGTCAAATTTGAATTACGTGGTTAATTAATCACATGAATTAACTAATGCATATGGAACAATACTGTCAAGTTCAGCATACTCACATTCAGCCAAGGTCGGACATTTGGTCAAGCTGGCATACCAAATCAGACGGGTCATGTCGTTGACTGGTCATCCGACAAGTTATGTGGGTTCGCAGTGAATCGCCCACGGGTTGAGCTTGTTCACAACATTTTTTTTCTTTGCCCGAAACCCTGTCAAACACATTCGAATGTCGGCGACCGTTCAGTCACAGACACATGACCGACACTGCTCGATCGAGAAAAATTAGTGAACATATAACTCACTTTAATGCATTTATTTATTGCCGTACTAAAATGCTTAGCTATGTATACAATCAAATGCAGTATTAAGTGGTATAGATTAGATTGAACGATACTGATATACTAATGATTATATATTTGTTTTACTTTTTCTTGTGCCATATGCCCCAAGTCAGTATTTTTTTGTAATCAATGTTGACTGACACAGGTTTATCGTGTAGTTGTGTATCAGGTAACTGCATAGGGGATTGTAAATTATAAGCAAAGAGATTGAATACCCCTTAATGACAGCGGCCATACACTGATGTATGCCTCTCCTATGCCCTTCTTAGGCATTGTTAAGCTAAGTGCTCAAACAGACGAAATTTCCCAATTTCAACTCGTCGCCACAGGAGACGAAGAAAGCTACAGGGGAGTTCTTCAGTTTACATGTAGTGGACATTAAGACCGTGACCTTGAATTACTAAGTTTCTTCTTTTAAAGAGAACAATTAATTTAAAGGTGACAAAGAAAACTCGCCAAGATCACCGAATTTAAGGGTTAATAGACTTACTATTAAGATAAGTGAAAGTACTGTTATGTTTATTCAAAGAATGAATACCGTATACAATCATTGTAACATACCGTATACAATCATTGTAACATACCGTATACAATCATTGTAACATACCGTATACAATCATTGTAACAGACCGTATACAATCATTGTAACAGACCGTATACAATCATTGTAACAGACCGTATACAATCATTGTAACATACCGTATACAATCATTGTAACATATCGTATACAATCATTGTAACATACCGTATACAATCATTGTAACATACCGTATACAATCATTGTAACATACCGTATACAATCATTGTAACAGACCATATACAATCATTGTAACAGACCGTATACAATCATTGTAACAGACCGTATACAATCATTGTAACATACCGTATACAATCATTGTAACATACCGTATACAATCATTGTAACATACCGTATACAATCATTGTAACATACCGTATACAATCATTGTAACAGACCGTATACAATCATTGTAACAGACCGTATACAATCATTGTAACATACCGTATACAATCATTGTAACATATCGTATACAATCATTGTAACATACCGTATACAATCATTGTAACATACCGTATACAATCATTGTAACATACCGTATACAATCATTGTAACAGACCATATACAATCATTGTAACAGACCGTATACAATCATTGTAACAGACCGTATACAATCATTGTAACATACCGTATACAATCATTGTAACATACCGTATACAATCATTGTAACATACCGTATACAATCATTGTAACATACCGTATACAATCATTGTAACAGACCGTATACAATCATTGTAACAGACCGTATACAATCATTGTAACATACCGTATACAATAATTGTAACAGACCGTATACAATCATTGTAACATACCGTATACAATCATTGTAACAGACCGTATACAATCATTGTAACAGACCGTATACAATCATTGTAACAGACCGTATACAATCATTGTAACAGACCGTATACAATCATTGTAACATACCGTATACAATCATTGTAACATACCGTATACAATCATTGTAACATACCGTATACAATCATTGTAACATACCGTATACAATCATTGTAACAGACCGTATACAATCATTGTAACATACCGTATACAATCATTGTAACAGACCGTATGCAATCATTGTAACAGACTGTATACAATCATTGTAACAGACCGTATACAATCATTGTAACAGACCGTATGCAATCATTGTAACAGACCGTATACAATCATTGTAACATACCGTATACAATCATTGTAACATACCGTATACAATCATTGTAACAGACCGTATACAATCATTGTAACAGACCGTATACAATCATTGTAACATACCGTATACAATCATTGTAACAGACCGTATACAATCATTGTAACAGACCGTTTGCATAGCTGCATTTACAAAATGGAAACAATAATAAGGGTTCGGAATATTTGCTGTGCAATAGTACAGTATTCAAATGTAGATATGTGCATACATGTTTACACCTATGTGTCAGTCAGAAACTTATTTTTGTATGCATATATTTATGACAAAGCAGTTTTCACTCAGCTAAATTTGTGTTGGAAAAACAAAAACAAATCCCTCTTGTAATCATCTTATTACTCCAATTCTTAAGGTTTTTGTTCATTATTAAAGCTTTCATTGTCATTGTCCTTCCATCGGTCACTTTTATCAAATTTTCGTGCACACATTCCATTTCTTCCTATCAACTATTTTATAAATAATTCTGTATTTTTCGCAAAAAAACAACCTTAGAATTTCACACTCTTCATTGCCATCACGTTACATTTATCAGAATCTCAAAATTTCGTTCACAAAACTTCTACAAGAATCCTCTCTCATTATCATCATCATCAGCCTGAATAGTCTCACAGATAGTAATCATTACTGCATCATTTGCAAGCATAAAATTTGAAACAATAATTCTAATATCACCATGCATCATTGCTACTCCCACTCCTCTAGTGTTGGCTATTTCTTGTATTATAACCCCATCCATGTACATATTATACGTAAATTTAATGTGACTGACTTACAGTATTTTTTTGTTATGAAGCCGTTAATTAATCGCATGAATTAACTAATGCATATGGAACTACACCCTTAATTCAATCATAATATTTGTCCATTCATACATAACATTTCGGAGTGAACACACATTCATGTAGACAACTGCACTGTACATAATAAACTACCAGGGTACCATCACACATCTCATTTCTTGATTAGTTTGTTTGCCAAAAAAATAAAGATTTGCTTAATAACCATATTATGCACCATTCAGAACGTTGAGCAGTTTGTCATGTATTTCTTGAATAAACAGTAATTCCCAGTATGAAAGAAAAAGACCAATATTGCGCTAAGAAAGACAAATACAATTTAAATAGTTTATCTTAGACACATGAAATAATCACTCGGAGGATACTGTTTAAATTATTGGCCTAATAAACATGTAACATTAAGTTACGATGAGTGGCCCGGCTTCTGTGATATACATTGCAAAAGGGGTTTAGAGGAGATAAGGTAGGCTCCTAGCGGGGGAAGGGGGAGGGGGGGGGGGGACTCATACCCTTGAAATCGATAGGGAACGGCTTTATTATAGGCTTAATGTACATCTAAATATTTGTTAAAGAAAAGCCTCGTTATGGGGTTAGTATCAAGTATAAGAACATCAGAAACTTGCTCTTACCGGCGGATGGAGCGAACTATCCACTTGAAATGGTATGGGGACCGAGTTTATCCTAGGTCTAATGCACATGTATAATTTTGTTGCAATAGGCATCCCAGCTTTTAAGATACAACGTTTCTGAGTGGCTAATGAGTGAAGGTGGTATGCAGTGGTGGCTGTGGATTGCCTAGAAAACTATATAGGAGAAAAAAAGAAAGCAGCCAACATGCACAATCTTCCCCCCATGCGTTGGACAACAACAGAAATTTGCCCGAATCAGGTTTGGAGGGGATAGGGCAAATGGCATTGCCCGATTTCGTTTAGAGAAGAAAACATGGCAAGAAACGGTAGGCCTTAGAGTGCTTGAACTATATCAGCAACAAATATAATAAAACAAGCATTGCATTACATGTAATGAATACCTCATTCAAAAAGGAATTTCTTCCAAACGTTGACGTAAACCAAGTATCCTCCCTTATGGAGGATACAATTACACAGGCAGCCCTGCTTGTTTGCTAATGACGGTCATCACCTACACCAAACCCAGTGGGAGCTGCTTGCCACACCACATAACTTAGCGCTGCAGTAAAAAGCGAATTAACATGGATCTGAAAGGACAGAGAGGGGGTGGGGAGATAATGTCACAGCACTTGTAGAACTACATCACAAGCTACCCCTTGTAGGGCGAGAACCATGGCAATTCTGGCCCAACTCAAACACACCCATACAAGTGTTACCTCACAAGGCCTTTTTCCCGTCTGTGAATTTCTAACTTCCCCAATCTCACTAATATCCCACCGCTGCCACCAGTGTAAGGGGAGTTATTTTAGGGTTCTGATATTTTACTTTAACACTCAAGCCGCAGTGCCTGTCATATGATGGGCGAGAGATAAATGGCCTATCCTCCGGTGCCCGTCATATGACGGGCGGCATTCTGAGCACATTAGGGGCTCTGAGAGAGAGTCCGCGAGGGTATTTTCACCTCCGGTTGCGAGATCGCTACAGGATACCACTTGGTCGTACAAGGATGATTCACGTGTCATTGGAAAGCTCTATTATCGCCCTTTCACGGATACATAATTGTATTATGCTCTGGCTCTTGTTTATGCATGAAAAAGAGCATGGAATGAAGCTCGTTTTCGGTAAATATATCCGCCTAGCAGCTAGGTCATTTCAACAAACGGCCCCATCCTTAACCCTCTGAGTATCAGTGATGTGTATTACATTTTATTCTAGTTTTATTTTGACGATATTATGCAGCTTAGAAAGGATCTGTGGCATTTAAAAGGGTTGGTTAAGATAGTTTGAAGCCTTATTATTGCTAGAGGTCCTCCCTAAGCTATATAAAACCGTCTAATGGCTGCCAGAATATAGTTAGAAGGACGTCCCTGGTACTGTACGGGTTAAGGGGTTAAGTTATAATAGATAACTGGGTTGGATACTGACCCAATCTTCTCACAAGAATCCAAAGCCCCACTGCTGGGATTGAACTCGGGACCAACCAGTACTCTATCCATTGATTAAAGAGAGGTACCCCACTTGTCTGAAAGATTTCAGTGAAGTGAGACTGACATTCCATATCTGACACCAGTTTAAGATATATTACATCACCGCCTATTATGTATCCCTCCCCGTATTTCACTCTTCCCCCACCTTTGTCTCTCTCCTCCACCATCACTTGTCACCCCCACTTATGTGTCCCTCCATCACCATCACTTGTCTCCCCCACCTACGTCTCCCTTCTCCACCATCAATTGTCTCCCCCCCAACCTTCGTCTCCCTCCCCCATATCACACTTCCCCCACCTATGTCTCCCTTCTCCACTATCACTTGTCTCCACCACCTATGTCTCCCTCCTCCACCATCAATAGTCTCCCCCCCAACCTTCGTCTCCCTCCCCCCACCTGTCTCCCTCCTCCACCATCACATGTCTCCACCACCTATGTCTTCCTCCTCCACCATCACTTGTCTCCACCACCTATGTCTCCCTCCTCCACCATCAATTGTCTCCACCACCTATGTCTCCCTCCTCCACCATCAATTTTCTCCACCACCTATATCTCCCTCCTCCACCATCAATTGTCTCCACCACCTATATCTCCCTCCTCCACCATCACTTGTCTCCACCACCTATGTCTCCCTCCTCCACCATCAATTGTCTCCACCACCTATGTCTCCCTCCTCCACCATCAATTGTCTCCACCACCTATATCTCCCTCCTCCACCACCTATATCTCCCTCCTCCACCATCACTTGTCTCCACCACCTATGTCTCCCTCCTCCACCATTACTTGTCTCCATCACCTATATTTACCTCCTCCACCATCAATTGTCTCCACCACTTATGTCTCCCTCCTCCACCATCACTTGTCTCCACCACCTATGTCTCCCTCCTTCACCACCTATGTCTCACTCATCCACCATCAATTGTCTCACCCCCCCCCCCCCCCTCCCCCTTTCTCTCCTTCCTTCCCTATCCTCTCTACCCCACTGACCTCGATAGGCTGGAGTGGCGTGTTGGCAACCACTATTACTGTTACGTATATCTAGAGCTCTCTTGGTGTCCGGTTATTACATTAGGCAGCTATTTGGAGCATTTCATGGGTTCTTGGGTTTTTTATTGTCATTGAATTGTGAACTCTTAACATATGAATATTATTTTTTTTCTGATGAGATAGTAAATCGTTGCTCCCTTCGATATACCATGAAGGCGTATTTCTTTACCTATAGTCAGAGATATTTTGTAGCTTCGGAAAGACCTGTGGGAGTATTAAGGTTACCTTTAAATTGGTAGTTTTAAGCCTTATAATTCCTAGATGTTCATCCCAAGCCAAGTCAAATGATTTAAAGCTAGCCGGAGTAGGATTTTAAGAAGTGTCATGAAGTATCATGACTCATGATACTAACGGGGTTAAACTCTCTTATTTTAACGCTTATGACCAAAAACACACATATTTAACTCCTTCAGCCATATTATGTTCCAGTAAGTCCGAGGAGGCGGGAGCCCCAGGATCATTGCCACTGCCTCGCACTACACTCACAACAACACTGCGGCCGTTAGAATTATCGCAGGAGGCTGAGGTTGCCACCAACGGTTTTATCGTATGGTCACTTATCGGACTTACTGAGCTCATATGACGCAAAATCGTGTCATAAACTTATTGGAGAGGTATAGAGATAAGTCCATAGTGACGCGATCGCGTCATATGAGTTATTGGTTATAAGTTCCATATGACGCGATCGCGTCATATATGTCGCAAGGAGTTAATAAGATATATATATATATATATATATATATATATACATATATATACTATATATATTTATATATACAGTATATACAGGGTGTCCCAGGAGGAAAGGGCATAACTTTGGGAAATGATAAAACAAGGTATTCTAAGCATAAATTGTTCTATAACAAAAAGTCCAAATCTCAACCGTTAAAAAGATATTGAAGGTTTAATGTAGTGTCCTCCCCCACATCACTGTAATGGACTCTTCCATTTCAAATAGTTTCCTACTGGTCCATAGTGAGCTAATATGTCCATAATCATTTTGCAACTTGCAGAATTATAGTATCTTTACAATAACATGGTAAAATACTTGCAGAAAGATGGAGGTGTGGTAGACACTGGGACAGCTAGGCCAGCCTTATTGGGAAATACTGAAGAAAATATTTTTTTTAACATGCAATATCTCTATAACGGTCAAGATTTGGAATATTTTTTATAGAACATTTTAGGCTTAGAATATTTTGTTCTACCATTTCCCAAAGTTATGCCCTTTCCTCCTGGGACACCCTGTATATACTGTATACTGTATATCATAGACTCCTTGATATATAATTATATAAACTTCGATAATTTTATTTGAATAGTGGAAAGAACATATAATCTTACTATTTGTGTGTATACTGTTTACCTATAGATTGTTTTAAATATCGATATGTTACTGTACACTCGGTCAAAGAAGTATCTGCACCCCTACGCTGATCATCTGGTGTGTACAGCTTGATAAGGTTGGATATAGTTATATCCATGTGTCAGAGACGATCCTCTCTGACACATGGATATAGTTGCAAGCAGAGGTGCCAACCCTACCGAGCTGTACACACCAGATGATCATCGTAGGGGTGCAGATACTTCTTTGACCGAGTGTACACTACTGTTTATTGTTTTCTGCTACATCATGAATAAGCTACCCTCACAATAGGATACAAATTATTCAATTTCTAGTTCATCTTTTCTGTATATTTCTCTTCGCTTAGCCCTTCCCCCCTGCCCACTCTCTCTCTCTCTCTCTCTCTCTCTCTCTCAATAAGGGGGTTGGTGGGGAAGGAAGGGGTTAGATAAAGAAGAAGAGTTGGTGATACTTATTTCAGTAGAAGAGAATATATTGTCTCTCTTTAACATCTTATTGGCGGGCTAGGCGGTCTATTTGACCGTACCGCACAGCGGGGAGTTTTTACCCTAAATAGGGTTGTTTCCGTGCTCATTTTCATGCCTAAATAAGACCCAGAGCGTAAAACAAGTATCTATCCCTGAAAGGGCGTAAACAGAGCTTTCCAATGACACCCGAACCATCCTTGTACGACCACTGGTTCTCTTGCAACGATCGTGCAACACGAGTGCAAAAACCCTAAAATAAGGTAATTTCCTTACATAATTCCCTGTGTAGCGAGTGAGAAAGGGGAGAGGAAAGTAGAATACAGTTCAGTATGTCTACGGTGGTCGTGGGGAGCGGTCATAAGGTTACTACGCTCGTCCCACCGCTCAGCTCTCTCTCTCAGCAACATTACGTGCTGAAAATGGCGCTCGACAGCTGTCGTGCACCGCCACTTAGTCCAAATTTATTTCACTCGACATATATTGCGCGCCGCCAGTTAAGAGTTAAATAAAATGGTGAAGGTTAGGGGTAACTATTGCAGGGCTAGTAAATGGACAAGGCAAAGGAGACGATTTTGGCATTAGTGTACGCTGGTTTGGATTTTAATAGTTATTTTTGTCATGGACCATAGTCTATGGTTCTATGGCTCTATGCATTATGAAGAGTCTAAAGTTCTAAACATTATGATCCATGGTAATTTCGAAAAAGCTGGAACAAATAGACTACCTATTCCATGTCTATTTACTATATGACTCTTCCAAAATGGTCGAAGTATAGACTCGATTGCTCAAGTTCTTCTTGAGTTAAGAGAAGTTTGAGGGTCGGAATGTCTAGACTTGCCATAATAAAGCGACTAGGCGTCAACACGTAAGAGTCCGTCCACCTAACACACGATGTAATGGTTAGAGTGTTTAAGATCTGTATGTGATAACCAAGGATCAAATCCCGGTAGGATCACATGCTTTCATTAATTTTGTTGGGAGATGTTTGGTGTGTGAAGTGAAATTAATACAAACTAGTTAATCTATAGGTTCAAGAACATTTCGTAGCGAGGTCGGTCTATGTGATCTGTGCCCCATGAATATTCTTTCCTGTCGCCTAAGCATTAGGCTATTCATAGTGCAGTTGGGCAAAGTACATGATTAGATTAATATCCAGTATTCGATAAAGGATATGAATCATGGTCATGTGTTGTACTTATAACTGTCTTGATAGTGTAATGGTTAGTGTTTAAGACCTGTATGTGGTAACCCAGGCTCGAATCCCGGTAGGATCACATGATTTCATTAATTTCGTTGGGAGGTGTTTGGTGTGTGGAGTGAAATTATTGACAAATTTAACTTGGCTGGTCTGAGAAGCACTTAAAGCTGGCACTCTATAGGAGTATTATTCAACACTCTTATCCGCTCTACCATCAATTGCTCTCCTTCCAACATCTCTCTCTCTCTCTCTGCCATCACTGAAGTCACATATATGAAGAAAAACAGAGAGTAATTATTAATGGAATAGAATCAGCTTGGACTCCAGTGACTAGTGGAGTGCCCCATGGCTCAGTACTGGGTGCATTATTGTTCACAATATATATCAATGGACTATAGACAATGGCATCAGCAATACATTTCTATATTCGCTGATAACACTAAGATAGGAAATGCAATAATCTCAGAAAGCGATAGAATTATCCTGCAATCGGATCTAAACAAAAGCACAGAGTGGTTAGAAAATTGGCAAATGCCCTTTAACCCTTTCACTGCGGCCAATGTACAAGTACGTCATATATAATAATACTCTATTCTGCTGGCGACGTACGTGCATTTCATCATATTTCGCGCCATCCCCGTGGGAAGCAGTGAGCATGGGAACCACATTCAGTCTCTCAGTAGCTCTCAAGATGGAAGGAGGTCCAAATCACTCGTCCGATCGCGCGCACTCTACCGAGGCCGCCAGGCAGCATGCTCTTCACATAGAAGGCCCGGGCTGTGGGCTGCTCAAGGCCTCAGTGACACTGCCATAGACCGTGCTCTTCTCGACATTTCTGTATCTAGTGATGAAAGTGGTGATTCTGGATTAGAGAGTTCGTTCAATGCAATTTTTGTAGAAGTGGGTGATAAAGTGGGAGGCAGTCAAGATGAAAGAGAAGGGGAGAAGGTGAGGGAGAAGGTGAAATGGCGAGTGAAGGAAAGGTGGGAGAGAGTGAAGGTGTCACGTTTCCCGTCAGACATTAAGAAACCGCCGCTATTCCTCCACTACCCACACCAGGGTTGGATGTGGTTACAACACACACATCTACTGATATCCCTACTGCGGATGCCGCCCTCAGATATCATGAGGCGTCCCTAGAAGCATGGGTTGGTAAGTACCCACATAAATTTTTTGTATGTTTCTTTGATTGCCACACCTTTGTTTGTGTGTTGTGTTTTATTTTTCGTTTTTTCAGTGCTATAATTTTTTTCCCATAGCGTTCATCTCGTGCCGTCGATGAAGAGAATTGTGTACACCGAAAAGCAAGTTTGAAAATCTAAAGTGCATTGATTATTCAGTTGTATTTTTTTATTTTATGTTTGTGACTGTTATTTTGGGCAAGGTATGTGCTATTATTTTACAATTTTCGTTGCTATTTTTCACCATTTGAGTTAAATAATAGAGTACTTTCTCTTGTTAGCGTGACCATGCATACTAACGTGTCAGCTGCGACAGACATGTTTTTTAAACGCTCACAAGTGTAATAGATTTAATTTAATTTCTGACAAAAAATTATATATTTACCATGTAAAGCAATAATACTGCTCCATAGGCACACATTGTACTTGTATAACAAACATGTGAACATTGAAGAACTAGAAAATAGGTGTAAAGAGGAATTATCAAGTGAAATTCCGAATATTTGGGTTAGGTTGATGATCATCAATTGTGCAAGATTGTGAAAACCTGAGGCTCGATGGTCACTCTCTATGTCATAGCCTAGAGGACCAGCAGCTGAGACTCAACTCTACCCATTCTTATGCATGTGGTCCGATTACCATGTAACAGCTAGTGGTATGAGTCCTAACCTACAAGCAGAGCAACAACAGAAGACAGCAAGTTCTAGCAAGAAGTTCAGGTCCAGCCAGACACAGGCGAAGAAAAAGTGTAGAGATAAAAACCCAGTACGCCACTCACGAGAAAAAATAACTGACTCCCCTTCCGACACCAGGGAAATCATTAAAATATAATATATACTTAGTGTATCTCTAGCTGTTAGATTCCCTGCTTGCTTTTTGTATATTTCTCACCTTCCGGAAAACAAAACACACATATCCTATCCTTGTGTTCCCCTATTAAACTGTTCTATTATTATGAACGGGTATTCTATTTCGGTGTAATATAGAAAGTTAGATAACTGAGAATTTATTGCGAAAAACACTCCAACACCCGCTCACGCCCACCTTTTTCATTATCGATTTCCAAATAGTAAATATTATGTAATTCAGTGTAAAACATAAAATGAAGAGATATAGAGAAAAAGTGAACTCGTGAAAATAAATATATTTAATTAGCTTCGCTAAAACTCAACTCTGAGATATGAATATTTAAGACATTATTGTACAAGTTTTCATGTGTATAAAAATATGTGTATTTACATCTAACTAAATGTTATAGTTTGCTGAATCTAAGAAAATGCCTAACAAAATAATTACATAAATACATCCAACCATGTGTACCACGTATCTACTGTATTAGAGCATGTGACTAGACGACAACTCATACTTTCCTTTTTAGCTGTAACTCAAGTAAATTAAAAATTTCACCTAGCTTTGTGACTTGTGCATTTTTTTATATTCAGTTATAACTCGGGTAAACATTACTATCATTAGCATTGTGAATGACGTGTAATTATAATTCTATGTATTATTGTAACTCTATTGTGTGATTCATTAGTTCCTTGTGTATAAATACAAGTTTTGTTCTGTACCTATTCTATAACTTTCCTTGTGTTTGATTGTAGTTCTATATAAAAATGTTATATCTTTTTGTTAGTAGAACTCACCATTACCAGATTTGGTCATGCAAATTACTGGTGGCTAGCGGTGGTTCTAAACACGGAGAACCAATAACAATTGTTTTATATTTCTATCAGAAAACACAAACAAGATTACCGGACAGAATGGAGCAACAACCGCAACAACTATCGCACATTCCCATTCCTAGTTACAACTCCGAGCTATACGATATGGCCACTTACATGGAGATGGTGGAACCTGTACTTGACTTAGTATATCAGGAGGATCGAGAAAAAATAGCGATAGTCTTCACTCATGTAGGCAAGGCTGTGACACTGGTGACAGGCTGAATGAGACCAACCTTACATGGGAGGAATTTAACCCAGGGACTGCTCCTTCTGGAAGCACAGTATCAAGAAATGTGTAAAAACAACCCTTCAAATATTGTGTGAGTGCTGGGAAATGTCTCAAAGTTGGATGACACATAGAAAGTAGAGACATCTGTCCATACCACATCCTGCACTCCTGCCCCCCTTCATACTCCACCCCCTTCCCTCCCTCAACTTGACCTTATACATTGCACAGGTTCTAGCAGTTCATGGGTTAAGATAATAGTGGTGAGCAGTACTTGGATTCAGTGCAACCATCACTGGGTACAGTGGTACCCCTAACCCAGTTGTTCACTATTTGGTAAAGGAGTTGCTGAGAGTAATCCCTGGAAGCGTGGGAGATCACTTCTCCATCCACGAAGCAGTAGGGATAGAACGGGACCTCACCACCATTAGAAGGATCCTGGTGCAGACGGCTGCCAAAGAAGAGCAACAGCAACAAATCATTAACCTGCGGGACGCGAATATGCACTACGGGCTAGGCTAGTTATTTGTAAATTTCTAGCCTTCCATTCTGACAGAATTAGTTATATTTACGACATATAGCATTATTTCTTCTCCATGTGCGTAGATTTTACTTATATGATGAACATAATTATAAACCTCGAAGAGCGATAAAACCAGTGGGAAAAGCATTTGGATGGTGAACAACGTATGTTTTCGCCATCTGGTCGTATGTTGGGGCCGCAGACTGAGAGAGGCACATCCTCCCCTTCCAACGTCTCGTCTCGGCAACACACTGACTGCCGCGGGCGAGATCTCAGTGTTGTATAAAGTCTCTAACTAAGTGAGAGAAAAAACTATAAATGGAGGAAATATGAGGAAAAATAGAAGAGTAGGGAAGTGGGGGAGGGAAAGGGGGGGGGGAGACACATGAGGATGAGTGGTAAGAAGTACTACTTCTCATAGCATACTGTATATATAATCCTAGTGTCGTCACTGAAAATTATTAACCCAGACCAACCAAACCAGTGCCAAAATATAGTACTAACCTAACCTAACCTAACCTAACTGTATTGGTTGATTTGGTACTGGTTGAGAGCTACTGGTTGAAATGGTCTACTGGTTGAGTTGACCGGTCACCGTCGAACCTATAATGTGCACTCAATAACACTTTTCATCCACAATAATTGCATCTACTGAAATTTATTATATCTCCAGCGATAGAGGAAAGGTTAATCTAGACTATCAAAGTAGAAAACCCCATAAAACCTCATATAAACATATAGTATGGGTTTTGCTCTTTCTTGTCATGTATAACTCATTACAGTAGATGCGATTATTGTGGGTTTAAACAGAGCGATAATAAATTGCTTCTTTTTCGCACCATCCATTGGGAGCCTGATCAAACAAAGAGAATGATATAATTTAGTACAAGCTAATTATGCACTTCAAGGGGTTAATATTAACTAAACCTGACAACCTAACCTAACCTAACCTAGTATCTTAGGTGGGTGCTGCCACACCCTCAAGCTCGCAAACGTGTCAAATTACTGAAAATATATGTGTGAGAGTGAAAATACACATTATATGTTTGCGCATTCTGACAAAATGGTCAACATAAAACAGGTATAGTGTGAGGGCAAGCTTGTCCGCGAAAGCGTCGATGCCCACACATAGCCTACATGTAACAGTTTTATATTTTTATTTTATATTATTATAATTTTTTTTATTTTTTGGAGGGGGGGGGGATCTTCCTTACGCGGATTTCCCTCAGATAATGACTTATCACACATTTAAGTACATGTATGTAAAATAATTCAGACCACAAGAAAATGACACATAACTCTTCACTTCAAAACATTTTCGTCTTGACCTTCTGGTAACTTTCACTGCATACAATATCCCCGTTTCCGTCAATACGCCTCCTCTCCTGATGAATCTTTTCCACCTTGACAATGCCAAAGCAAGTTTTCTTGGCCATTTCACCCATGTAACACTACCCATCCATTCCATTGATATTTCATAACACTTCTTAGTCTGTCACAGTAAGAAAAGCACTCGGCTGCTTCACAATATATACCATGATTGTAGTCCCATTAATTTTTCAATTGGCTTGAATATTCACGAAAAAATGCGCTGCAGTGTTATACCCACAATGCACTGCGGTAAGCACTCCGTTCAGCGCCTCCGTCGACCACTTTAGTAATTTGATGGTAGGGAGAATGACAATCACAGTAGTACTTCCCATGCATGTTTAACATATACAAAAAAGATATGTTGATAAATTATCATACCAGATACATATTATATTATCTCTCTCTCTCTCTCTCCTCCCCTCTGTTCCATCCCTTCTCTCATCAAATCCCTCCTCCCTCCTCCCCCTCCCCCATCATCCTTATGCACCCTACGAATCTAATGAATAATATTGATCTGGGCTTTCGCTTCCTCTCTTACTGTATAAGCCAGGGCGCGCGCACACATCTGCTAGCGTGAGAGAGTGAAAGAGTATATACATTCGTGGACAGGCGTCAGATAATATATTAGTAACCTCTGACAATTACTGACTTACGAGTTTCGTTCCATAAGGAAGTTGGAGCTGTAGACAACGATATTTAACAGAATTTACAGCTAAAATACGGTGGTAGTGCATTCATAAATGCATAAAACCCAATTCAACATACCATTTATCCATCAGAAACGTACATTATTATTGCATTTCTGTTCAATATTGATGTTCACGGTTCCAACTTCCTTATAGCCTGAAACTCGCAAGTGGTCAATTAGAAGAGCAACAATTAAAAGTGTGTTGCTCATAAATATTATTTATATGAATATAAACAATATAATCACTTGTTTCCTTAGAGCAAAATAGAAGCCTATTAAAAGTTACAGGATTTGTTTTTAAATGTCATTCACAATAACATGTGGATACGTGTTGCCTACTCTAATTCATATTCAAATAATTTATATAATGCACTTTTTTTTGTCTTTACTAACTTAAGATAATCCAGTTTTTACTGAGAACATTGAACATTATATTTTATTTAGTGCTCAGTTCATCAAAAGGAATGGATTTTTTGTTGTGGTTTAGGAGTATGTGCATCTTAAGGGAGCCCACCTCGCTTTTTTTCTCTTTCTCTCCCTCTCTTTTTGGCTTGTATCCATTCGGCCCCATTTAGCCTACTGTTTTAAGACGTTTACCCCCATCCAGGTGTCAATATTTTCCTGGCGAGCGGTAGCGAGCCAGCATAATACTGTATATGTATTTGTTTTTTGACAGCAAGCTAAATTTGTACATTTTTCAATAGCAAAATGTTTCCGGCGAAGCCGGATTTCTTCATACAATGCTAGCTCGTTATAGCTCGCCAGGAAGAAATCGACACCTGGATGGGGATAAACGTCTTAAAACAGTTGGCTGAATGGGGCCGAATGGAAACAAGCCAGGGAAAGAGAGAAAAGGAGAGAAAGATAAATAAAGCCGGTGACCCCACTTAAGATGGTAGCCTATCCTACGAGTGATTTGAACTCAAATGTCATCTTCACCACTTCTCTGCCAGCTTATGAGATCAACTAATTAATTATTCTTGTTACGTAAATTAATTTACCTTCGGCCTAGTTTCCGAAAACAGTGTAAAGGATCACAGCAATGCTGTTGGGAAAATGTTGACCCTAGAAAACTTGAGGCTAGACTCTCGTGTGATGCCCTCCTCAGGGAGCTCCTTGCTTCACTATAAAGGCAGACTGGAGGATGTCTTACATTAATTACGTAGTAATTACATAAGCATTGTAGGCCTACACATGAAAGATATATAAAATTAAGTGTTTTGAGTCGATTAGTCCATTTTATAGGCTATGTGCCTTTGGCTTGAATTAAATAAGTGTATTAGAATACAAAGTTACAAACACATTTAGTACATTAGTGTTTCTTTATGTTAATGTGTATCACTGATACTTAGTATTTTATATAACAACAAAAACAACAACAACAACCAACAGCAACAACAAAGGAGACAATAACAAAGCATGAGCATATAAACATATGCATCGTTATATACACATACATATACAACACTTTATATATTATATATTACTTTGCTAAGAAGAATTATCGTTCAATCAATCTTCGATAATGCGGCTTAGTGTAGAACTAGCTATTACGATTAATTCAGTTTCTTGTTTGCTTAAGTCCCTAAAAAATAGATTGAGGATTACGTGGGGGCTATTAAATCGGATGAGAGGAAGACAAGAGAGAGAGAGAGAGAGAGAGAGAGAGAGAGAGGACATGGGCAGGGAAGGGGAGAGGATACAGATGTAGAGCAGAGCCATCACTTGGAAGAATATAATACTAACTACATTACAGTATCTGCCATTTGCATACCTAGTTTTGTAGTCACACTTGAGATTCGTTTCATACTTTTACAATTTCAACTTAACCCCTTGAGGATTATGACGCGTGTTGGCAGTAAATTATGACTATTGTTGAACGATTATATTTAGTAAGAACTCTTTGGAGCTAGAGGGTTAGCCGAGATATATTTCATCCTTTTGATTCCTACAGATCCTTCATAAATTACATAAAACCGTTAATGATAATCATAATACAGTTAAAAAATGCGTCCCCAAATACTGAAAGAGTTATTGATCTATTTATTGATCTGTCCATTGCCAGAAGTTTGAGTAGATGGCCATGAACAAATCGCCTCTAAGTGGCTCCGTCTGCCAGAAGGTACACTCTTACACAATTATGGGCTTGAAAAAGGTACTTAACATTCCCATAATAATCTACCTATTTAAAAGTGTATTGGTGGTCATAAACCGTGTTATACAAGGAGGGAAAAGTAAATCACCAACAATTTACCCATTGATTTAATATGCCTTTTGCGTACCCCTCATGTTTTAGAGCGTATAGCTGTCTTCATCAACAGAATCCGTGTGAGTCCGAAGCCTCCTATTCTCTTAATATAGCCATCCAGGATACGACGATGCACTTCATTGCAATCTTTCTATTATTATACAATTTTGTGCAGTTTAGGAAGAATCTCTAGGAATTGAAAGGGGTAACAAATGATCTCAATTAACCCTCCGCTTTCGAAAATTCCTTTGTAAAATGAAATAAATAATCCAATGATACTGAAAATAAAAGCCAGAAACGCGTATTGGTATACTGAAAGGGTTAACACAGGGGTTTTCACAGTGTTGGTAGACTTTTCCATCCACCAACCTTCCTGTATTTCAGAGTTGTTTATCACCAAATAACACACTCTTAATTAACATATCACACTCTTAACAAGGAACACACTCTTAGCAGGGAACACACTCCTAACAAGGAACACACTCTTAACAAGGAACACACTCTTAACAAGGAACACACTCTTAACAAGGAACACACTCTTAATAAGGAATACACTCTTAACAAGGAACACACTCTTAACAAGGAATACACTCATAACAAGAAACACACTCCTAACAAGGAACACACTCTTAATCAGGAACACACTCTTAACAAGGTACACATTCTTAACAAGGAACACACTCTTAACAAGGAACACACTCTTAACAAGGAACACACTCTTAATAAGGAATACACTCATAACAAGAAACACACTCCTAACAAGGAACACACTCTTAATAAGGAACACACTCTTAACAAGGAACACACTCTTAACAAGGAATACACTCATAACAAGAAACACACTCTTAATAAGGTACACACTCTTAACATGGAACACACTCTTAACAAGGAACACACTCTTAATAAGGTACACACTCCTAACAAGGAACACACTCTTAACAAGGAACACACTCTTAATAAGGTACACCCTCTTAACAAGGAACACACTCATAACAAGAAACACACTCTTAACAAGGAACACACTCTTAATAAGTAACACACTCTTAACAAGGAACACACTCTTAATAAGGAACACACTCTTAACAAGGAACACACTCTTAATAAGGTACACACTCTTAATAAGGAACACACTCATAACAAGAAATACACTCTTAACAAGGAACACACTCTTAATAAGGAACACACTCTTAACAAGGTACACACTCTTAACAAGGAACACACTCTTAATAAGGTACACACTCTTAACAAGGAACACACTCTTAATAAGGAACACACTCTTAACAAGGAACACACTCTTAATAAGGTACACACTCCTAACAAGGAAACACTCTTAATAAGGAACACACTCTTAACAAGGAACACACTCTTAACAAGGAACACACTCTTAACAAGGAATACACTCTTAACAAGGAACACTCTTAACAAGGAACACACTCTTAACAAGGAACACACTCTTAACAAGGAATACACTCATAACAAGAAACACACTCTTAACAAGGAACACACTCTTAATAAGGTACACACTCTTAACAAGGAATACACTCTTAACAAATAACACACTCTTAATAGGAACACACTCTTAATAAGGTACACACTCTTAACAAGGAATACACTCTTAACAAATAACACACTCTTAATAGGAACACACTCTTAATAAGGTACACACTCTTAACAAGGAATACACTCTTAACAAATAACACACTCTTAACAAGGAACACACTCTTAACAAGGAACACACTCTTAACAAATAACACACTCTTTACAAGGAACACACTCTTAACAAGGTACACACTCTTAACAAGGAACACACTCTTAACAAGGAACACACTCTTAACAAGGAATAAACTCTTAACAAGGAACACACTCTTAACAAGGAATACACTCTTAACAAATAACACTCTTAACAAGGAACACACTCTTAACAAGGTACACACTCTTAACAAGGAACACACTCTTAACAAGGAACACACTCTTAACAAGGAACACACTCTTAATAAGGAATACACTCATAACAAGAAACACACTCCTAACAAGGAACACCCTCTTAATAAAGAACACACTCTTAACAAGGAACACACTCTTAACAAGGAATACACTCATAACAAGAAACACACTCTTAATAAGGTACACACTCTTAACATGGAACACACTCATAACAAGGAACACACTCTTAATAAGGTACACACTCCTAACAAGGAACACACTCTTAACAAGGAACACACTCTTAATAAGGTACACACTCTTAACAAGGAACACACTCTTAATAAGGTACGCATTCCTAACAAGGAACACACTCTTAACAAGGAACACACTCTTAACAAGGAACACACTCTTAACAAGGAATACACTCTTAACAAGGAACACACTCTTAACAAGGAGTTGAATACACTCTTAACAAATAACACACTCTTAACAAGGAACACACTCTTAACAAGGTACACACTCTTAATAAGGTTCACACTCTTAACAAGGAACACACTCCTAACAAGGTACACACTCTTAACAAGGAACACACTCTTAACAAGGTACACACTCTTAAAAAGGAACACTCTTAACAAATAACACACTCTTAACAAGGAACACACTCTTAATAAGGTACACACTCTTAACAAGGAATACACTCTTAACAAATAACACACTCTTAACAAGGAACACACTCTTAACAAGGAACACACTCTTAACAAGGAACACACTCTTAACAAGGAACACACTCTTAATAAGGGACACACTCTTAACAAGGAATACACTCTTAACAAGGAACACACTCTTAACAAGGAACACACTCTTAACAAGGAATACACTCTTAACAAGGAACACACTCTTAACAAGGAATACACTCTTAACAAATAACACACTCTTAACAAGGAACACACTCTTAATAAGGTACACACTCTTAACAAGGAATACACTCTTAACAAATAACACACTCTTAACAAGGAACACACTCTTAACAAGGAACACACTCTTAACAAGGAACACACTCTTAACAAGGAACACACTTTTAATAAGGTACACACTCTTAACAAGGAACACACTCTTAACAAGGAACACACTCTTAACAAGGAATACACTCTTAACAAGGAACACACTCTTAACAAGGAATACACTCTTAACAAATAACACACTCTTAATAGGAACACACTCTTAACAAGGAATACACTCTTAACAAATAACACACTCTTAACAAGGAATACACTCTTAACAAATAACACTCTTAACAAGGAACACACTCTTAACAAGGTACACACTCTTAACAAGGAACACACTCTTAACAAGGAACACACTCTTAACAAGGAACACTCATAACAAGGAACACACTATTAACAGGGAACACACTCTTAACAAGGAACACACTCTTAACAAGGAACACACTATTAACAAGGAACACACTCTTAACAAGGTACACACTCTTAACAAGGAACACACTCTTAACAAGGAACACACTCTTAACAAGGTACACACTCATAACAAGGAACACACTCTTAACAAGGTACACACTCTTAACAAGGTACACACTCATAACAAGGAACACACTATTAACAAGGAACACACTCTTAACAAGGTACACACTCTTAACAAGGTACACACTCTTAACAAGGTACACACTCATAACAAGGAACACACTCTTAACAAGGAACACACTCTTAACAAGGTACACACTCTTAACAAGGAACACACTCTTAACAAGGAACACACTCTTAACAAGGAACACTCATAACAAGGAACACACTATTAACAAGGAACACACTCTTAACAAGGAACACTCATAACAAGGAACACACTATTAACAAGGAACACACTCTTAACAAGGTACACACTCTTAACAAGGTATACACTCATAACAAGGAACACACTCTTAACAAGGTACACACTCTTAACAAGGAACACACTCCTAACAAGGAACACACTCTTAACAAGGAACACTCATAACAAGGAACACACTATTAACAAGGAACACACTCTTAACAAGGTACACACTCTTAACAAGGAACACACTCTTAACAAGGAACACACTCTTAACAAGGAACACTCATAACAAGGAACACACTATTAACAAGGAACACACTCTTAACAAGGTACACACTCTTAACAATGTAAACACTCTTAACAAGGAATACCCTCTTAACAAGGTACACACTCATAACAATCAATACACAAACGAGCTAATGAGACCCACCTACCAACTGTATATTGTTGGTGGTCGAATGAATATTCTGAAAGTATGCATATTCTATTTGTCTACACTTGGCGGAAAATGTATTATATCCTTTAGCAGCTGATGTTTTTTATAAGTAATGGCAATATATGAAACTACCTGTACTATATCTTTGTGTCATACTAATACCAGCATATCATTATTAACAACAAGTTTCACTACACAATGTTCGCAATAGTTGACAAATTAAGATAGGTACATGGTAATTTACCGTCAGCTGAAATAAATCTGGATGGATTAACACTGGAGGTCAGATAATTATTAACACCACTAAAGGTGTACAACATGGCATCCATATACTGTAGATAACATAGGGAAATTCTCTCTATAAAGGGATCATCTGAGGGAGGAGGAGGAAAGGACGGGGAGGGTCTTGCATGATAGAATTTGATCCTATTAGTCTCGGCTGTTGATGATCCTTGGTCGCTATGACAACTGAAACGGTCCCGCGCGCCTGCACGTGGGTCACACATTTCATTAAAACATCAGTACAATTAGATTATAAAGTCGTGTTTTACTTGTTAGCACTCAATTTGTTATACTTCATTCTATATGGGATAACCTTAATTAAGCTTAGTTCAAAAGCTTCTACGGTTCCTTACATGCTTCGAAATATAAGATGTGTTCAGAAATGTTCTTAGCAACTTTATAGACTAGGAACACTACAAGTATAGTCATACTAGAAAGTCATGTTGCACCAACAGAACTTAAGCGATATTTATCTTTCTAGATCTAATATAAATATCTCCTCAACGTAACTGCATCAAATATACAGCTAATTTGTATTGTGTCCAAAAGGAATTTAACATAATTTGTATTCGAGGTAGAATGTGAAACTTATAGGGGTTACGCTAGGCTGTGTTTTGTCACGCTGCTCATTTCTGTGTCCTTGCCCTTTTGAAGCTTATGGTGGGTAGCTCCGGTGAGTTATCCAGCCTGGTACACTGGGGCCACCACATATTATCCAGATTACCACAGTTTACCTCGCTGGACAGATTGACTGTCGCAAATGGCCTTATCATTGCAGGCTTATATTTAATGCTGGGGGAATAAAAACATTGGGTGTGAGGAGTCTGCATATCTGGCTCACCCCGCTGAGGGATTGTTCTCAATTAAGTTCCCTCAGTTTTATTTCAAGTGTGCTAACCAATGCGCCACTGGACACCCAAGCTATGGGGTAAATACACATTTATAACTAGACATAGTCAATATGAATACTATGAAGTTAGACCTATGATTTTGAGTGTAACACCATAGTGGTATATTCCCTAATCATTCTTATAATATTATATAGGTCGACCGAAAATAAAACGCAACATAAATTGTCGAACTATATTTGTAAACCTTATGTAGCGAACTGGAGAGAGAGACACAACATAAGCTGCAAATAAATTAAAGCTGATGTCTACAATCACCCATAATCTATTGGTTTTTAATAATTTCACTCCAACACCAAACACCTCCAATGAAATTAATGAAAGAATGTGATCCACCGGGATTCAACCAGGTTCAAGAAAACTAGTATGTCAAATTATAAAACAAATTGTAATGATGAATTATAGTAAAACACACTGCAGGAAACTTCAGGCCGCATAAGTATGTATGATAACCTACTTAACACCTTATTGGCGGCCTAGGTGGTCTATTTGACCGTACCCCACAGCGGGTTTTATTGTACCCTAAATAGGGTTGTTTACGTGATCATTTTCATGCCTAAATAAGACCCAGAGCGTAAAACAAGTATCTATCACTGAAAGGGCGTAAACAGAGCTTTCCAATGACATCCGAACCATCCTTGTACGACCACTGGTTCTCTTGCAACGATCGTGCAACACGAGTGCAAAAACCCTATAATTAAGTAATTTCCTTACATAATTCCCTGTGTAGCGAGTGAGGGAGGAGGGAGGAAAGTAGAATACAGTTCAGTATGTCCACCGCGGTGGTGGGGACCGGTCATAGGGTTGCTACGCTCGTCCCACCGCTCAGCTCTCTCTCTCAGCAACATTACGTGCTGAAAATGGCGGTCGACATAAGTTGTGCACCGCCACATAGTCCATATTTATTTCACTCGACATAAGTTGCGCGCCGCCAGTTAAGGGTTAAGGAATGAAAAAAAGATCACCAATATATAGTTAAAAGTTAAAGTTGAAGGGGGATTAACCGGTTGGGGAGGCGAGATCTCTCTCAGGAATTGGAGAGAAGGAAAGGAACAGCAAAGTAGAAGAGTAAACGGTGGAGGACTGTCCTTGCTATTGTTTAAAGTCATGTATACTAGACAAATATTTAAATATACACAGTTACTGATGCAATGCAGATCATTAAAGTGTATATGTATTTCAAATAAATATTTCCTTATAAGCACAGACATTATTTTTATGAAGCTATTCAATCCTAGAAATGCATAAAATATTAATTTTTTTAACATTTAGTTGTAAATATCTCTAAATATAAAATAAACACACTTGCTAATTATTAAAAGTAAGATATTACAAAACAGTAGTTACTGACTGACAAATTAACCCTTTCTGTATCGGTGATATCTTATTAATTTTATTCTAGCTATATTTACACGATCTTGTGTAGTTTAATACTTATACTGCGTGCATATTTCCGCTATATTAGGGCTCATTCAGGCACTCCTGAATGATTGAACAAGTGTTTGAATGAAATTAAATGTATTCAGCTAAAAACTAGAAGAAAATAGCTTCAAAATTACACCAGAACGAGCTTCGGTACGCGCGGGAAGTAAGTTTCATAAAACTGTGATTTTTAACAGGATGGATGGGACTCGTTAGCCTTGGTTGGCAACCCATCTAGGGGAGACAACCTTATAAAAATCCGGGTGGATGGGACTCGTCAGCCTTGGTCGACAACCTGTCTAGGGGAGTAAACCTGATACAAATCTGTACTGCTTATACAGTATAAGTGTAAAGCAGGTTAGTGGATGGACTAGCCGAACACCACTGTAGACAAATAGTGCTAACAAGATGCATAGAGGGCCTTGGAGTTGGACGGATCCTAAATTGAGTGGTCAGTCCTATAAGTCCTTCAGTAAACTGGCTCGGGTTGTCCCTCTTATAGGGAATAGGTCCGCTTGGGGGCCTTCTGTGTTTGGCCACCCTCATTAAGGGGAGAAAGGCGTCCGGCAATAGATAGATAGATAGATAGATTTAGTTCAATGACCACATTCTAAAACTTTTAATGATTTAGATATATTATGATACAGGTAATTCATCTATTAACTTTTAATGATTTAGATATATTATGATACAGGTAATTCATCTATTAACTTTTGAATTGATCGCCTCTCCATTGCTGTTTGTGTGGATTTATATTTCATATAATTATTATGTTGTCATTTAGTGAATATATAGTTACTTAATAAGGTTCGAGAAAATTAATTGTATTTAGCCATTTTATAAATTAATCGGAGGTGTCGATTTAATGACATCCCATTTAAGTTTTCTAATTAACAACGGTTTTACTCCGAATTGTTTGTAAGATCAAATTCATATTATTTTTTGTTACAAATGCTTAGTTATTAAACGGTTTTAGATGACTAACATTCTTCTGTACAAGTTTTAATTGTTTAATTATTTAATTATTTATATATATATATATATATATATATATATATATATATATATATATTGCAAATCCTATGCAATTTGTAATAAGATAAATAAATTAACCCAACATTTTTACCCTCAAGTCTCTCTGAAAGTTATATTTAAACCAGCATTCACTCGCTGCTTCAGGTTCAAGGACCGAATACCTGACTCTCTTCAATCCTCGGTGGTTTACCAATATAAGTGCGGTAGCTGTAATGCGACCTATATTGGCCAAACAAATCGCCATCTATCAACCACGATTGTTGAGCATAGGGGTAGGTCGTCTAGGACGGGTTTTCCACTCTCAAAACCGTCTTATTCGGCTATTCGGGACCACTCTGAAGCAGCAAACTATTTTATTAACTCAGGAAATGTCTCCATTCTACACACAGTCACTGACGATGTTACATGTCAACTAGCTGAGTCCCTTTTAACTCGGTATCATAAATCCACTCTGGGTACTCAAGACTCCTCCATTCCACTACTATGTTATTAATGGTATGTTATGCTTTTGTATTTTTATCTCTTAGTTTGCATGTATTTTTATGTCAATTAGTTAGATTTGTTAGGTTTAGTCCCAGTATCAGTTACTATAAAGCTATTGTGTATTATATCAAATTTAAACCTTAGCTATTAATAGTTTGATTTTACTTCATTTTAGGCTTGAACATGACTCTCTGTATGGGGTCGAAACGTTGCCCAATAAAGATGTTCGTTACAGCGTTTGCTTTGCTGCTCATTATTCGCTTACGCTTTCCCAAGGACAAGAGTATTTC
Organism: Paralithodes platypus; assembly: GCA_032716605.1. Classification (NCBI taxonomy): domain Eukaryota; kingdom Metazoa; phylum Arthropoda; class Malacostraca; order Decapoda; family Lithodidae; genus Paralithodes; species Paralithodes platypus. The sequence goes on from CM064495.1 coordinate 12,977,159, forward strand.
TGATATATATATATATATATATATATATATTCTTTAATACATACGAGGTTGAAAGAAATGGCAATTTCTGCGTTGGAAATTTTATTATTCAAAGTTTCCAGGTCTCTGATGAGTTTTCGCTGGGTGGCAGGAAGTAGATGAAGGAGATGAGCAAAATTCATGGTGGTACAGGGTTACATTAAAGTACATGAAGATACAGGATATACGACGCGTTTCACTGGACAACCAGCATTATCAAGTAAGGAAGGAATGATATAAAAGGTAAACAGGAAGGGTATATATAGAGGGTGGAGGATCAGAGGAGGCGGAAAACAGGGGGCAAAAGTCTGCTATTGGTGGAAGGGTAAACTAGGAGAGAGAAAGGGGTTAACCGCTTCACGCATGCGCACTGGATGCGGGATGGTGGTCAGTAGGTGGGGTCGAAGCTGATTGGCTGCGTGTCGAGGGGCGTGGCCTAAGTTGTGTGGCGCCTGCAGAAGACGAAGCTGAAGGAGGTAGCGCGGGGGGCTGCGTCAAGGGCACCGGGGGGCGAGGAGGGGTGTTAGGTCCTGTAGGGTAGTGCCTTTTGGCAGAAGGAAGGATCTGAAGGTCCAGAGTTTGGTTGTTGATGTTGGGATGTAAGGCTTGGATATATAAAGCTTCGAGTATAGGTAATCTCCTTGGGTCACTATCTTTATCGAGTATGGTGGTGTGTTTCTCTAACTCGTTGCGTGTGAGGTGAGGGTGGTTAGGGGTGAGATAGTGGTCTTTGATGGCTCCAGCCTGAAGGTGAAGAGTTAACCGACGTGAAAGACGAGTCTGTGTCATACCAATATAGGAATGAGGTCCACAGTCCTCATAATTACAGGTATGTTGGTAAATGACGTGATCGTCGGTCATCGGGCTCTTTATCTTGGTGGAGGCTGGTTTGTTGCGGAGAACGAGGTTGGAGGTCTTGGGGGATTTGTAATAAATTATTAATTTGATTTTGTTTTCCGGGTTGGTTGGGTGGACATGCTTGGAGATTATTTCTTTTAAGACGGCCTCGTCATTTTTGTGTTCAGAGGACATGTAATTGCGGTAGAAGATCTTAATTTAATTGGGGGGGTCAATGTTGGGAGGGCTTTGGGTGTACCATTTTTCAAGATGGTGGTTGATGGTGCTGGAGATGTCGGAGTTGGAGTATCCGTTATTTACTAAAACTTGGGATAGTCTTTCTAGTTCCTGGTGGGTGTCGGCCCAGGTAGAGCAGTGCGTGAGGGCTCTCCTAACATAGGCGGAGATGGAGGATAGAAGATAACGGCGGGGGCATTCACTATCGCCGTTGAGGCATTGTCCTGTGTTAGTAGGTTTAATGTAGACGGTGGTTTTGAACCCATGGTCGTTCAGAGCTACGAGGATGTCGAGGAAGGGGAGTTGTCCATTGTTAGATTTTTCAAAGGTGAAGTTAAGTCCGGAGGAGGTCATGAAGCGACGCTGGAGTTCCTGTAGTTCGTGGAGGTCCTTGATTTGCACGAAGATGTCATCCACGTATCTACAGTAGACGGCTGGTCGTTGGGCAGCTAGGAGCTCTTCCTCGATGGTACCCATGGGTACCCATGGGTACCATCGAGGAAGAGCTCCTAGCTGCCCTCGTCATGTAACTATGTTTGCCGGCAATTCATGTCCACTATTCAACAATTCATTAAAGTGATCCCTCCATCTCTCTTGCTTCTCCACTAGCACTCGCTCATTCTTATCTTTCACACCCTTACTACTTCTTTTGTCACCCTTCCTAACTTTCTTAAGGTCTTTCCAAAAAATGTCGCTATTCTAAGACTGTCAATGGTAGGTCGGGGTTCGTCAACATTAGGTCCGTCCACATCCGATGCTGTTCGTTCATTCATCGTTGCAGTAAGTAGTTTTCATGGGTGGGGGGGGGTCGCAAGCCCACCGACCCAACTTCTTTAGTTGCGTTTTACGACACGCAGGAGGCACGTGGAGCATATTTAAAATACCCAAATTAAAGATAACCACCATGCCAGCCCAACAAGAAAAATGGAGGAGAACAACCGAAGGAAAAACTAAAGAGAAAGGAACAAAGAACCAGAGAATGCCGCAAGCCACCACACCCCGGACAAACAAGGAAGAAGCAAGGAACAAGAAAAGAAAACCACAACCAGAGAAAGAAAATTCACCACCAAGCAAGAAACCAGCAACAATACTGCCCATCCACATGAATAACAAATCCAAGACCAAACAACTACAAAATGGCTACCCCAAGCCCAACTGTGCCCCACTACTCCAGAATACCCAGGAAGCCAGAATTGCCACCATCAATCTTTCTCTACGACCCACACCAGGGAAAACAATAAGGATCAGGTTCGACCATAAGGGAGCTTAGAAGAAAAATATAATATATAGCCAAACGGAGAAGGACCAGCCTAAAGAAATAGCACCTGTTCAGATGCGCCGATCTTCCGCGAAGATGACTCACCACCAGCACGCAAACTTCTTGAGGGCCTACTTAATCCCCCTAAGTACGCCCCCTGTACTTATAACCTTCTGACCTTCAACCACCAGCCCTGAGACATAGCAGCCAAAGTCCTCACTATACCGACGAGAATCAGGTAGAGGAAGCAATTCAAGGGCTTGAATAAACTTACATGTAATAGTTCGAGCCAAAGAATTAACCACCCATTCAGGAGGTAATTGAAGCCATGGTGGATATTCTTTAGGGTCTGAGGAGTTCTTTTCCCTATTAGGTAAACTATTGTTTTTACATGCCATGGCATAGTGACAACATTAGGATCTCTATTAGGCTGCAAATTTGATATTAGAAGTAGCACCGAAGGGATGCCACAAACTGACTTCTAGTTTTAATCCTGCACTCTAACAAAACTATTAAAGTAGATCTTGCCATGGTAAGCATACTCTAATGGTTCGGGCTTTGCGAGATACCGTCTGAATAACGGCACTTAGCATATAAAAGTCCATACTGTATCTGTCCAACACCATGGTCAAGGACATATGCAGTAAAAAGGTCTAAGCACCGAACTTGGGTTCTTTGAACACTCTTATAACAGTCAGTGGCAGATCGAGCGAAACTAGCAAGTTCATGATCTTACTTATTTCCTAGCGTTAGCCCGTTACCTAGTCGCTGTGTCATGACACTAGAGACTTTGTATTTAAGACCCTAAGTCAAAGTACCAGAACAGAACTTCATCACCGATTAGTATAAAGGTCAGGATAGACGAGCAGCCATAACTCAGGACATATCCTAGTTCAAGCTCGCGTTAGTACGATGGTATGCACCCTATGTCGTGACATTAAGGAACTACCATTCAAGACCCAAAACCAACTTATCCATCTGTATCCCTATCCACATCATCCACACGGCAGGACCACCTAAGCGGCTCGACGGAACATAGACGAAAGGACTTGGTGACTCTCACCTCATTCCATCCTGTGCCTGCAGCTTCAGATCTACAGAGTGTTAGATTAGGAGTGCCATAGAGGGTATCTTTGATCTCTATACCAGTGCGACCCCGGTGTATCACTTACGTTCTTATCAATGTAATAGAGTAACGTGTTAAACTCTATTAATTTCCTACACCAGTGCAACCAGGTGTATCTCTTTTATTTATATGAAAAGAGAAAAATGATAACCAATTCTCACACCAGTTCAACCCAGGTGTATCTCTTTAACTAACAAAAGAGAGAGAGAGAGAAAGAGATATAAATCAAAGTGATAATTAAAATACTACACCGGTGTCCTTAAGGTGTGTATTAGTATATGATCTAAGAGAGAGAGTGTCAAGTGTATTCCTAAGTTACCTCGTGGATTATCGCCCGTGCTAGGACCAATTTATATATATGTCCAATGTATTAGTGTATTCAAGTGTTTTCGCTCTACTTATAAGCTATTAATAAAAGTTGAACTATAATCGTACTCAGTGTTATATTTTACCCTTTACTACTTTTGTGCATGTGTTGTGTGATTTTAACTTCGCCAGTCAAGTAGAACCTACCAAGCACCAATTAAAACCCGGTAAAAACCCTGGCATAACAATATTCTATTCCCTTACCCACAGGGGAAGGTTAAAGGACAAATTAAACCGATAATTTTATAGTATACATTTCAAAGTATTAGTAGTTCACCAAACTGAATGTGTTGTTTGTCATATACATGTAAAATGTACTCAAATATTTCAGTACACATAATTTCAAAGATTAACGCCGTTGTCACACGAGCGCTTTTTCCGTCAACTTTTACTACGGGCAATTGTAGTCTGTAAACTTCAACATACGATTTCCATGAGAATTATACTATATAACATAATCTACCTTCGATCTAGTTTCCGATTACAGTTTGATAAAGCTTAAAAAAAGTACGAGAATAAACTTGCTTATCGAAAATTGCCGGAAAATGCTCTCGTGTGACACATGCTTAAGGTCAAGAGTCCACGTCAATGGTGAAAATAATATATGAGTAATCTCTCCTATATTTAACAATAGACTTTCACTAAGTTCCTGGTTATGCCCAGTTTTTTTATGCAAAGGTTAGTTAAGAAATGTATATATTCTATAACAAAAAATCAGCTTACAAGAAAAGAACAATTCCAAATATTTGAAGAAAAGGCATATTTTCCCTAAACTTAACCATCCTTCCTCCTCAATTTGCCCTAATTCAGTCCTAATTTGACATCAGACTGTATTGTACACTATGCTCGTTTAATTATCATATATGCAGGTACTAGTTGTGTGTATGTAAAAGAGAGAACCAAAAGGAAAGAACCAAAAGTTACATACATAATTATACACAGATCATTTCGTCCCAGGGTAATGATCCGCTCATAACAAATATTGTTCAATTATTCATTCCCACATACTAAGACGGTGGAAGGACAGGACAACAAAGCAAAAGGGAGAGAGAGAGAGAGAGAGAGAGAAAGAGAGAAAACAAAAAAAAAAGAAAGAAAGAAGGAAAGAAAGAAAGAAAGAAAGAGGGAGAGAGAGAGAAAGAGAAAGAGAGATAAGGGGGATTGGGGGGGCTCCGTCACGCACATACGGTATAATATGATGAGTAGAAGACCAGGTTGCTTAGTTGCTCACCACCCCTCCACCTGACCTAACTCACCAGTGTAGTCTCTCTCTCTTCCCATCACCAACACCACCACACGTCAACATATCGCCTTTTTATCTTTCTTGGTTGTATCCATTCGGCCCCATTCAGCCAACTGATTTAATACATTTATCGCTCTCCAGCATCTTTTAGACAAATCCGGCTTAGCCGGAAACTAAAAATTTAGCCAGCTGTCTAACTTATTATCCAAAATATGGTGGCTCGCTATCGCTTCGCCAGGTATAAATCGACACCTGGATGGGGAATAAACGTCTTAAAACAATATGCTGAATGGGGCCGAATGGATACAACCCAGAGAGAAAAAAAAACAGGTCAAGCCCCTTAACTAGACCTCAAAACATCATCAATATATATCGCATATCTCAAAATCTCATGCATTTCATCTTTATATAACTTTAAATCTTCATCACCACATATCCATCACAGTGTATGTCGAGAATATTATGTTTCAGCTGACGGTAAATTCGATCCCTTTGCAGCTGATTTTTCGATACCTATTGGAAACATATGGAAGTACTGTGTCTCTGCATCATATAAATATCATGTTTTCATAATTAACTACATATTTCGCTACAAAATCTTCCAAACAGCTTATTAATCAAGACGACGACATGACAATTCACCGTCAGCTAACATTAAATAGACTATAGCTCCTTCATTCCACATCACCATAACCTTAAGCCGGTATCACACGAGTGCTTTTTCACTCAACATTTATCCTCAACACTTGTCTGGCAGCTTATGAGGTCAACATTTAATATTTTTCTGTACTTTCACTTTACTTATCATCGATTCTTCTTTCTATCAATACCTTCTTGCCATTTCTCTTACATTTCCACTTCACTTCTGCTTTTTCCTCTTCTCTCTTTTCCAATCCAGCTACTCTCTTTTCCTTCTCTTCTCTGTTATGCCTTGCTTCTCTTTCCTTCTATCCTTTCCCCTTCCCACCCCTTTCCTTGCCTGTCTTCTCCCATCTTTTGGAGCCTCTATTCCTCCTACCCTATCACAACCTCGCACTTCTTACGTTATGTATATATTTAACAGCCTCATCTTCAAAACAAAATCTAAAGAGTCTATCACCACTATTACCTAACGTTCTACCATTAGACTATATTGGAACTGCCATATGAAATGTTAGTTTCAGAATTCTCGTTATTATCGATTCCACTACACCCCTCCACTCACTCTAAGTCTCTCTTCTCTCTGGAAGTTAGTATTGAAAAGGTTCAGCACTAGTATTTGTGGAAGCTTCTTCACATTATATGATTTGCTCTACCTGGAACAAACTTTCCTCAGAAGTTGTAAACAGTTCTTTAGTAGAGCGGTTCAAGAAGAGAGTAGATCGTATTTTGCACACTATACATATAATGAGTGTAGTTCGCTAAACAATCTCTCTCCTTCAACTTTGAATATCTCCTCGGAATTGACTGCAAGTTCTTTGAGATATTGTTCCTTGTAATTCCTTTCCTTTTTGTTCTCTCTCTCTCGCTCTCGCTCTCTCTCGCTCTCGCTCTCGCTCTCTCTCTCCCCCGAAGAGGTAAACAGTTCTTCAGTAGAGCAATTCAAGAAGAGAGTAGATAGTATTTTGCACACTCTGTAATAAGTGTAGTGCACTAAACAGTCTCTCTCCTTCCACTTCGAGTATCTCCTCGGAATGGACCGCAAGGTCTCTGAGATACGAACTATTCTTTGTAACTCTCTCTCTCTCTTACCCTGTATTATTACCCAAATTCATCTATCATCAGTCTAGTTTCCGATACCAGTGCAAAATAATCCAGAAATGTTGCCATAAATATGTTGATCATCGAATGATGACTATAAAAGCTCTCGTGTGATACCGGCTTTACACTCAACATCAATTACGACCTGGACATAACCCATACAGCCTTTATCTAGACATATCCCTTCTGCCAAGGCCACAGTGTTCATTGCACCATGTGGGAGATAAATGGTCCTCTTTAGGTTTTTTGTCCATGTCCTTCTCCTAGTCATCAACTACCAACTTTTATTCTCGCTTGACTAGCATGAGTCATTCTTGGTATTACGAATTTATCTGTTCTCTGCATATGACCGTACCACCGTAAAGTACTTCTCGTAGTCCATTCAAAATTCATATGGGAAACGTGTTGTATACAGTATATAATGGCAAACTAATACTAGCATTTCGAGCGTTAATTTATGAAGGATAATTAATTTTGCTATCACTAAGTTTCTTATTTACTGAAGTTTATAATTGCTTGTTTCGTACATTAAAGTGTCAGTAGTATCTACGCTTTACCTTCCTGTATATCTTCACTAATATTCTGTCGCTCATGTTCCATTATGAAGTTTGCCATCACAGTGTTATATCATAATTGTATTTATGTTGCGGTGTAACTAGTTGCTATTGCAATCTCGTATTGTTTTCTCTTTGTCAAAGGACAAAGTACGACCAGCTTTGATTTCCAGTAAAATATATTGAAAACATAAATTAATTTAGCATATCGTGGAGTAAATTTTTATTCTGTAGTTTTCTTTGGTCAATATGAATAGGACGTTTCTTCGTCAGCATCATGAATATTATTATTAATACCGTTTTTAAACACAATCTTTAATTATTTATTGTCTTTGTCTTTATGACTGAGGGCCGCAAAATACTATAAGCCCTGCTAAGGACGGGGACGCAACAACCGGAACTGTAATATTGCTTGCCACTAGTGATGAATGTTGAATGTTTACTGCACGAAGCTGAGGCCTAATGGCCAATGGATTGACAATGTTGATATGTTGTATAATCAGCAGTAATTATTATAGTCATTGACCTGTTAAGGGGACCGACCCGCATTTTATCTCTGGGTTTTATCCATTCGGTCCCATGCAGTCTACTGCTTTAAGACATTTCTCCCCATTCAAGTGCCGATTTTTTCCTGGCGAGCAACAGCGAGCCATCATTGTATGGAAAAATCCAGCTTCGCCGGAGAAATTTTTCTACCGAAAAATGTACAAATTAAGTCAGCTGTCTATAAAACATATTCCAAAATATGGTGGCTCGCTGTCGCTCGCCAGGTGTAAGTCGACACCTGGATGAGGATAAACGTCTTAAACAGTTGGCTGAAGGGGGTCGAATGGGTACTACCCAGAAATAAATATAAAAAAAGCAGGTCGATCTCCTTAATTAACAAGACTCCATGGTCCGACAATAGCACAGAACAAACAGGTGGTAATGTTGTATCCAGAGTGGGTAGTAACGCTGGAGGACAAAGCGTTGGATACAGTCACATTGATTTATTTATATATGTATGTATTTATCAACTCTGCGAAGCAGAGTGGTATCGCGCAAACAGATCCCGCCCGTATACTGTGCACCACCAGCCAGCCTGTCTGTCGTCGTCGTCCGTCGTCGTCGTCGTCGTCCGTCTGTCTGTCCGGAAACTCCTCGTAGACCGTTTGATGAATTTTCACCAAATTTCACAGGTATATCCATTTGGTCAATGCGATGGTCAGTCAAAAAAAAAAAAAAAAATCAGTTTAACTTAAAGGTTAAGGTCAAAGGTCAAGGTTAAAAATATGGTAAATATTTTATATTTTTTAGTTTTTACTCAAATGTCTTCATTTTCACTATACAAGTTACTGGTAATTTTAATATCGTACTGATCAAATTTTAGGTAAATATTCTAAAGGGTAAGGTCAAGGTCAAAGGTCAAAATAAGTTTGTCACTAGTATTTCTTATACTAACTGTTAGATTCTCACTAGACTTACCATGTATATTCGGAATACCTAGGCCAAGGTCATACAAGAAACTGCACAATTCCATATGAAAGGTCAAGGTCACAGGTCAAGGTCAAATAAAAGGTCAATATGCTATGTTCTTTACTTTTCATGCAAACTTCACAACATTTGGTGAGATAGTTGCTCTTTAAATGAAAAGGAAAATAATACATAATTATGGACACACATATTATAAAGGTCAAGATAAAGGTCAAAGGTCAAGGTCAACTATTCTATTAATATATATGAAACTAACTGATGGGTTTTCATGAAATTAGGCATGATTATTTGATTTTCCAGGGCAATGTCAATGAAAAAAAAAAACTCTTACATAAAGGTCCAGGTCACAGGTCAAGGTCAAAGGTCAACTTTTACTATTAATTTTACTTTTTACTCAAATGTCTTCATTTTCACAATACAAGTTACTGGTAACCTTGATATTGAATTGCCCAAATCTTAGATAAATATTTTAAAGGGTAAGATAAAAGTTCAAGGTCAAAGGTCAAAATATGTTTTTTACTAGTATTTCTTATACTGTTAGACTCTCACTAGGCTTACCATGTATAATCGGAATACCTAGGCCAAGGTCATACAAGAAACTATTCAATTCCATATGAAAGGTCAAGGTCACAGGTCAAGGTCAAATAAAAGGTCAATATGATATTTTCTTTACTTTTCATGCAAACTTCATAAAATTTGGTGAGATAGTTGCACTTTAAGTGAAAAGGAAAATAATACATTTTGAGACATATACAGTTCAAGATAAAAGTCAAATGTCAAGGTCAACTATTCTATTGATATATATGAGACTAACTGATGGGTTTTAATGAAATTAGGCATGCTTATTTGATTTTCATGTACTCTTACATAAAGGTCAAGGTCAAAGGTCAACTTTTATTATTCATTAAAAAAAAAATACTCAAATTTTGGAAAATTGGCTGTGTTATGGCTTATTACTTAAATATCATATATATCAAATTTCACACAAATATTGTAAAAGTTAAGGTCAGAGGTCAGGGTCAAAACAAGAGTATTTGTCATTTACCGTAAACTCCTCCTAGACTGTTTAATGTATTGTCACCAAATTATACAGGTAAATTCAGTTGGTCAATGCGACGACCATCCAAATATATGTATTTTATTTTAAGTCAAAGGTCAAACGTCAAGGTCACAGTAAATGATCACTATTTGTAATCAATATGTTTTTATACGAATTACACCATATTCATAATGCTAGTTAATATGAACATTGCTGTTAAGCTAAATAAATCCTGGATAAGAAATTTTAAGGTCGAAGGTCAAGGTCAAAGGTCAAGGTTAAAGTTCGAAATAGGATTTTACTAGTATTTCCTTTTTAATGTAAGATTCTCATTAGGCATATCATACATATTCGGAATGCCTAGACCAAGGTCATACAAGTATAAACATAATTCCATTTGATAGATCAAGGTCACAGGTCAACATCAAATGTAAGGTCAATATGCTAATTTCTTTACTATTTGTGTAAACTTCACAAAATTCGTTGAGACAGTTGTGCTTTAAGTGAAAATTCAAATGTTAATGTTTCAGACATCATGAAGGTCAAGATGAAGGTCAAAGGTCCAGGTCAACTATTCCTTTTAATACGTCTGAAACTAACTGATGATTTTTAATGAAATTTGACACACTTATTTGATTTTCTAGGGTTACATCAAAGCAAACAACAATATAATCCTACATAAAGGTCAAGGTCACAGGCCAAGGTCATAAGTTAACCTTCATCATAAAAAATACTAAATTTTCGATAAGCTGACGACTGTTAATTGCACTTTAATTAAATATCCTATATTTCAATCATATATATACAGTATATACAGTATATATATATATATATATATATATATACAGTATATATATATATATATATATATATATATATATATATATACATTATAATACTTAAGGTTAAAGGTCAAGGTCAAAGAACAAAAGAAGAGTGTTAATAATTTTCTTTAAACTCTTCCTAGACTGTTTAACACTTTGTGTACCGGTGACGTCTTTTTTATTGCAGTCTAGCTATAATTAGACGATTTTGTGGAGCGTATGAAGGATCTGTGGTAGTAAAAAGGGTTAATTAAGATAGTTGAAAGCCTGCTAATTTTATGGAGGCCCTTCATAAACTAAATAAAATTGTCTTAATATCCAGTATGAAATGAAACTAACAGAACTGTACTGAACGGGTTACGTATCGTCACCAAATTTTGCTGGCAAATTCGGTTGGGCAATGCAACGATTATCCAAATTTTGCTGGCAAACTTGGTTGGTCAATACAACGATTGTCCAAATTTTGTGTTTTAGTTATTCAAAGGTCAAGGTGAATGGTGAAGGGCACAGATTATGGTCACTATTTCTTTCTTATATATATATTCTAAATTTGAACTACACCATATTCAAAATGCTACAAAATAATGTTACGCTGACCTTATTATAGATAAATATTCCAATGGTTAAGATTTAATGCGATCATAAATGTAATTATATATATATACTCCCAGGGGGACATTAACCACCAACAGTCAGGACGAGTGTCTATGCTTTAATCCACTGCACACAAGTATTCTCTATCACGCTGTGGTATAGTGGATTAAAGTATGGGCACTTGTTCTGACTGTCGGTGGTTAAGTCCGGATGTGAGTATAAAAACATTTATTATATATATATATATATATATATATATATATATATATATATATATATATATGTGTAGATATATATATATATATTAGTGGTTGCATTGAGGCAGTTGGACAAAATTCAAAATAAAGGTATTAGATTAATCAATAACCCTGCAATCACACAGGACCTTCCTACATTAGCCATACGAAGAAACGTTGCATCCCTTGCATTATTCTACAGATATTTTCACAGCAATTGTTCCGAGGAACTTGCTTCAATTGTGCCGCCTCTCCACATCTTTCCCCGTAGAACTAGGGCAGCTGAGAGCGCCCATGAATTTACACTTTCTCCTCCACAATGCAGAACTTCTGCTTATCAGAATTCATTTATCCCCAGAGCTACTATACTTTGGAATTCACTTCCCTCGAATTGCTTTCCACAAACTTACAATCAACAAATGTTTAAATCCAGTTGTTACAAACATTTTATGAATGGAGGATGCCTTTAGGCACATGGACCTTTTTGTTTTATCTGTGTTTTTCCTTCCTCCATTCATTGTCTCTTAAAAAAAAATATATATATATATTATATATATATATATATATATATATATATATATATATATATATATATATATATATATATACTGTATATATACTGTATATATATATTATATATATACCGATTTTACCTAAGAGATTCAATACTACTTACAGAATTCTAGGTCGCAGAGTTGCGTATGCATTTTTTTTTTGGGGGGGGGGGTAATGCGAAAACTGCACACCTACTTTATTTTTATTTCTTTTAGAACAGAAGTCGTCGATATTATCTGTTTACAAAACAGAATGCAGTACTAGGAAGAAACATTATACAAAATATTGAGGAAAAATAATAACATGACACATATTAGAGTGGTAATTCCTAAGCCTAATACGCAAAGATAAGGTGGTCGTGTCGTTGGAGGACGCATTTAAATCTTAATTGGTTGTACAATTAGTGTGGGTGGAGGAGATGGCGGTGGCAATGTACTGAACAGCTATTTTTGTACATTGCAAATTAATAGGACAAGATATGTACAGTAATTGCTATATTTGTCGTCCCTTCACCTGAATGTCAACAATAACTTCATGTGCAACTGAAGTGTGTTGCAAATAGAAGTTTATAAATACCAGTATGTAAACGAGAAAAAGATAATTAGTCAATACGATGATATTGCATAACAAGAGATAATAAAAGAATGGTGAGACGAATATGATAAGAGAAGGAAATTTGAACAAAAACGCATATACTGTGAGCAGAGAGAGGTGGAAATTGGACAGTGACAAAACAGTGAGAACAGAGATGGAAAGGCAGAAATCAAGAAACAATGACAACATAATGAAGACATAATTATGAAGCAATTGTAGAAAAAATACAAAATATGAATTAAAAAAAACTCGATGATATAAGTTAAGATAAAATATATAAGGAAAAGGATACACAAATAATTATGAACAAAGCCATGGACGAGAGCGAGAAGGATAGAATGGTCCAACTAAACATTCCAAAACATAAACAATATATACACAAGCAAGGGTACGGAGAGATAAGAGTATAGACAGACAAAACAAGGAAATAGAGGAATAAATACTAAACATGATGCAACCCCATATCCTAGTAACAGGAGTGGGAGATGAGATCCCCAAACACACAGGCACTGATGACACCATACCCCAAGAAAAGAGTGGGTTGGGAGTTGGTGGGGTTGGCGTGGGTGGGATTGGCTTGGGCGGAGTGACTGGGTTGAACATACCAACCTGGGAATCCGGTCGACGCCCCTCCTTCCTGCCCAATGACACGGAGATGAACCTGCGACCCAAGGTTCGACGGCTTTCCACTTATGACCTCAGCATCAACGAGACCATCAATACGGGCCCCTTTGAGCCTAAGGTCAGCGGAGAAGTTTGTTGTAAATTGATGAGTAACAATCTGAGAGATTCTTCCTTAGCTGAATAATACTATATATAGGCAGCTAGAATAGAAGAAAGAGGTCGTGATGTGATTTGCAAAGGTTAACTGTTTGCTTGTTATAGGTTGGTGCAGACAGTGATGTTGACTTGGAGGACAGTGAGCCACCCCCGTGCCTGAACATCATCACCCAGTGGTTGGCTGGGGATGTTCAGTACATCACAGACTACCTGGACCACTGGCCGGTCTTCTCCCTGGTCCTACCACTTAAGTTGATCAACGCAGTGCTCAGAACTTTTGGGGCGCCCATCCTCGCCAACAATCCCTTCAGTGGAACCTTGGTGCTGACGGCACTTCTACTGGAGACCCCTCTGGTGGCGGTCTGGGCGGTAGGGGCTGTGGGTGTGGCCCTGTTGATGGCTCTGCTACTCCGGCAACCTCAGCATATAGTGGCCAGTGGCCAGGTGACCCAACACGGCTTCCTTTTAGGTCTACTGGTGGGGCACTACCTGGTCTCACACCCACTCAACCCAATAATTCAACCAGCTCTCACACTGGCACTCTCAGCAGCACTCAGGTCAGGAATAAGGCTCTCAGTATATCCTTGCAGTTATTATCTATGACGTACACTGTCAATTTCACTTAGATGGCTATAACGATTTTACTTTATTCCTACAATGAATTATCATTAATTAAGTGTAGGTCCCAGTTTACAGTTTTGCAATTTATTTATCACAATGTCTGCATTCATGTTTTCATACATTTATTTATCATTTTTGTTCTCATCAAATTCACCACCAAGTTGTAAAATCATTATTGTCGATAATTAACAGAAATAATGTTGAGGATGGCAAAGGAATTCAAACACGTTTAAAAACCGCACCACACGCAGGATACCTCAATCCATTCTCCCTCTCTCAAAATTATATTTGTTTATTTTCTACCATAATGTTCTTTACATCTAATATGGTGTTGTTTTAGATTTGGGTAACTCTTCTAATGTTTCTCTAATGTGTCTTTGTTTTCCCAAATTAATTTCTAAGTACATTTGACTTACTTTTGTAACATTGCTTACCTTTATTCCTTAAGTTACTTCTTCTTACCTATGTTAACTATATGTTTGGCGTGGCAAATGCGATCCACACTTGTGATGTTAGTAGGTGTGGATGCTTGTGTTTCCACATCCTTTAATGGAAATGCAGTATATGTGGGACAGCTACGCTCATTATTCCAGTAATTGTACTGAACTTGAGAATAGAGAAAGCCACAATCCCCAGTCAATACTTCACCTCCTCCCCATTAGACATGCTGGTGTTTCAAGTGGCTCGAGGGTGGGATTTTCCCATAGGTGTTCCTGCTAATGCAGCCATTGCACCTGTGTTACTGTCCACATGGAGACCTGGGGGCTGTAGTGATAGCACATTATTATCGAACTCCCTCGTGGGCATCACTCAGTGATGACTTTTAGCATCTAATCTGAGCACTTATTGTTTTTTGTGATGTGTCATTTGGAGTAAGGGGTCGGGCGCAAGTTCGACTAGATAATAGTCCATCAGGCGCCTGGCCCGGGGGGACGATTAATATGAAGGGTGTGCCTGGAAGTGTGGTGGGAGGGCTTGTGGCTTTGGCTCCGCTGCATGTCTGCCTGCCGAGATCGGAACCTCTCCGGGTGGTCAGGGGCCGGGGGAGTGCTGGAGCGACCTTGGTAACCCTGGTCTCTGGGTCTTCTCCTGGGTGACCTGGATGTGTGTGAATTTGTGTTTTTTATCTGTGTTTATTTTTTGTTTTATGTTGTTTTTGTGTTTTCCCTGTTCTTGCTCTGTCTTGAGTCGGCTACCCCCAAAATGGGGATTGGGCCTGAGCATATAGAATAGAATAGAAATAGAATAGAATAGTCTAAAAACCAAGCAACCCTTTCAGTGTTCTGGTGGGCAACGCGATCTCGACCTGGCTCTCCCAGACGAACCTGCCAGGACTGACGGTGGCCTATGCGCTGGTGGGCTCGGCAGTGTGTGGAGGATTTGGTTATCATGACTTCGCCTCCGGTGCTGCCCTCAGCCCCGTTCCAAACAACACACTCGCACAGGAACTACAGTGGTCCATGGTGGGTATTTTTACATTAAGTTGTCATATAATTTTTTGCATTCAGGGAACACCTACTGTTATTAGATAAACTCTACCTAATTCAGGACTGGTCTAATGTCAATAGTAAATGTAACTAATACAATTGTTTTGTGGGCTTAAAAGCCCATTACATAACATTTCATGACTTCGTTTCTTACATAGATTAATTTGGTGCTATATTATCAGTACATGCGTAATAGATAAGCCTCTTACTTTCAATAAATACTGGAGTAAAAATGCGTGAATTATATAGTAGTGGGAATTATATGATAGTACTCCATCAATAATGTCATATCTAAAGATTCATATAAATTTGTCTAGTGATCTAAACAAGAGGGATCTCGCAAAGTAAGGGTAAACTACGGCTTCTCATCTTCGTCTTTCTCTACTTCCAATTCGAGGTCCGGATGTAGTTTCGTCGGGGCGCCTTCGCAAGGGTCACAGACTTAATCGGCTGGGCTTTCTGTACACTCGGCAAAGTCCCAGGTTCCTCGCGGTGCAAGGTGTTATTTCTGTGTAAGGCTTGGGTAGGCCAAAGTAGGGAAAAACGTCAGATAAGAGAGCATTGGCAACTGATGAGGTGGTGTGTTCTTTGATGGGGAAGACAATGATATATGTTAGTCAATGTAAGTGGTGACATAACTGTATGAATGATGAGCGGGTTGAGGGCCAAACACGTCTAGGCCCAACAACTGCCATGCTTTCTTTGCTGGGAAGGTGCCAGAATACCTTTTTGTTTGAAATATGTCCTTTCCTCTTGCTCAGGGCATGCATGCTTCGGTGACGCATTTGGCGGTGGCTGCAGGGTGAGGAGTCCAGTACGTCAGGTTAAACAGCATAAGTAGCTTCTTGTATCCAAGGTGAATGCCATTACCCAAATGTAGGTTATTCATAGCCTCATCTGCCTGTGTAGGGTCTATTATATAGTTTTCGGATTCTGCGAACAGACGAACCCCTAAGCTTTGGGCTGACTTGAATATGACTTAGGGAAGCCAATAGGGCCGGTTCTTGTTCTCCCAGGAATAAAGTTTTTTCTTTCTTTTTTCCTATGTGCATGAAGGAGACAAAAGGCAAAGCTGCCTGTAACAAGTGTCCCCTCCAAGGTTGAAAAATATATATAAAGACAAACCAAGGTGCGTTATAGGTAATTGGAAAAAGTGTGGGGTGCTTTTTAAATGTAGTGAAATGAATAGCAGGAGGAGGTGTTTTGAGAGTTAGCCGGATTACTCTCTGTGTAGGTGAGGCACAAATAGAAACACTGGGGGAAGCCAGGTAAATGAAACAGGAGTTCCAACAACTCCTTATGATATGCCTATGTAGCCTCCCCTTGTACTAACATGCTGTAGCGTCTCTTGGTGTAAAACATCTTGGGGTGGGGTGACTTTGCATATTCGTACTAGTTGTTGATCGAGGTGGTGGATGGGTGTAGGCCCTGTAGGGTATGAAGGTAGAGCGATTTCATTAACCGGAAGTCTGGATACGGTGTTGGCATTGGTGTGAAATCTCCCGGTCCGATATTTGGATGTCGAAATCGAACTCCTCGAGAATTTCTCCCAATCTTATGATTAAAGTGTTAGTTGTCTGATCATCGCAACCACTGCAGAGAGCGATGATCTGTGATGATGGTCAACTTGGCACTGGATAAATATGATCTGAAGTGTTGGAGGGCTCAAATTAATCCTAGACATTTTCGTTTGGTGGCGGAGTAATTGACTTTTGATGGTGTGAGGGTCCTCTCGGCACAGGCATTGATGTGTTCGTGATTGTCACAGGTTTTAGACAACACGGCGCTTATACCAACAAAGTGACACGTCGGTATATACCAGAAACAGCTGGGAGTTATTTGGAAAAACCACGATGGGTGTCAACATTAGGGCATCTTTTAAAGTGCGACATGCGGTGAGACGTTTTGGGGTCCATGCAAATGGCTCACTGTTTTGAGTAAGGTCATTGAGAGGTTTAGCTATGGTTGAGCATTCTTCCACAAACCGACAGTAATAGGATGCTAGCCCAAGGAATGAGCGGTACCACTTTTACGTCGGTTGGGGACTGGATGTTGCTAATCACCTCAATCTTGTCTGAATCGGAGGAGATGACTTGTTCTGAAATTAAATGGCCTAGGTAAGCGACTGAGGGTCTGCCTAATGTACATTTTGATGATATCAGTTTAGGTCCTGTGGTTTGGATGTGGGGTATGTTACGTCCTGGGATATATAAACACTGGGCTCTTTCTATTGGACTAGGTATGCGGCAACAAGCAACAACGGAAAACGCTAGATCCAACCCTTATCTATAAACCCAGGCAACAAACCACCCTAAACCGTCAAAAGTCCTGCCTGGACAACAAGGTATCCTATGACTCGGTTACAGGGTGCACGCACTATAGACTGCTGATAGTCAAGCAGGCTATATAAAAGATCACACAACTAAGTTGATTTAAAGCTTCAAGGAAAAGATAGATAACGGAATTAAATTGCAGAAACAATTTAATAACAAACTAGAAGAAAGTACATTTAATGTTACGTTAATTAATACAACTAATCACCCCTGCGTGAAAGAAGGTGAAAGCAACAGTCCTCAAAACATCGTACAGGTAGACAAGATGCAGGTTTCTAAACTGCATGCGGCTACTGTAGGATCTGATGCTTAGCAAAGAAAGTAAGTTACGGATTTAGAGAACTCTTAACTCATAAGCAGGAATAAATACTAGTGATAGGCCATACAGTGTATAATGGCATAGGTATAATTAAATAAAGGCAGCAACTCGCAACATAACCACATACAGGTGTGCTTCTCACTCTTAGTCAGGCAAGCCTGCTCGGACAGAGTCTCTAAGCCACACCCTGACTCACAATGCTCACAAAAACGGTAAACTGTGGCACAATAACAAGCATACAGAAATAATAAACCCCTAGCTGTTAATCTGCCAGGTGGCAGAGGTCTAGCCGGAAGGATATAGGCTTCGGATACCCGGGCTGAGCCACCTGCTCGAGCCTAGGGACGTTCCCAAGTCTGTGCGCCAAATTACTCTAATTGAAAGGGTGCTCTCTTGAGAGACTCAGATCGCAAGTATCTGACTCTCTCCTGGCGACCCTAAAACAAAAGCAAGACGTGCTAGCGCAGTGCTGAGTGGACTAGGCAAGGGCCCTCACACAACACAACACTAGACACACAGGGACACAGACAAGAAAATGCCCCCAGACTCCCACGGGTATCCTAGTAAAGTCGTGCGGGTCCACAGGACTCGCACCAGCAGACTTTACTTAAAGGATCGCAAAAAGCCTCCCCTCCGGTCTAGCCCCTGCTAACCTGACACAAGAACACACTAGCAAGCATGAAACCACCAAATATGAGACAACAAAAAAGCTTCCTAGGTCTCATTAACAATTACATCTCTGCATAAGGCCCTAAATCCTATCTAGTTATCTGAGAGCTCGTCGTTAATACAATAATAGATATAAGGTCTATCAAGGGGATGGGATAATTAAATAGAGTGGTGAAGTAGTGGAAGGAAGGTATACAAAGTAAGAGAGAAAGTTTCTAAGTGGGGTTGAGAGGGATAGATATCAAGGGGGTCCGAAGGGTACGACAGTGAGGTGAGCTCTGAGTCTTGAATCTGTCTGGACCCCACCCTAGGCATGCAAAATACATCCCATGCTATTGGCAACACTCAACACAGTTGCCGGGTCAAAATCCTCTACCCCTTGCGTGAGTCGAAACTAAGCCTAACGTTGCAATCAAATTGGCAACATCAGGCTCGTCCCAAGCTAGACTCTCCGCGCGAAGCAACGTCCCCCAGCCGGTCTCTCTCTCCCGCTCGTCTCCTCCCACTCTCACTAGACTTACATCTTATATATTATAATGAAACAATCAACTATCGAGAATAAAATATACTAAGATGCGTTGGTTAAGAATAAGGGCAGCTTCAAGCTGTGAAACAACATAAGAATATCCCAGACAATAGTTACATTATCGTAGGATATATACTAAGGAAAAGCCGGCTGGCCGGCTGCCGCCAGCCGGTTTCTAAACGGTTGGGCAGCCGACGCGCGCGGATGCCCGCACGTGGCTACTATGCAGGAGCGTCACAGGTAGGACTTCCACCAGTCATGTTAAATGTACTTCGCGGTTGCGGGTGAATACAATGCCGTTGTCCAGGTAAGCTAGACATGTTCCCCAAGGGAGGCTGTATAGAGCCGCATCCATTAACCTGAAAAATGTGGCAGGACCATTGCATAAAAAGAAGGAGAGGACATTGAATTGGTAGTGAAAACCACTACTTGTTGAATATACGTTTTGTTCTCTGTGGGGCCCGTATAAAGGGACTATAAGTCTAGAGTGAAGGAGATCTTTGCACCATACAGGGAATCTAAGAATATATCTATACGAGGAAGGGATGGTGGCATCATTTAACTGTCATTGCAGTGAGTATATAAATATGATGCTTTGTAGAAGAGTGGTGTTGTATATATTTCTGACGGTACACTCGGCGAAGAAGGTACTTAATAATGCATATGAATACGCCCTGGTTCCTCATTGTGCATGTATGCTGGTGCAGTGTATCACCGGGTGAGAGTTCAGAGGAAAACAACTCTCCAGAACAGCTTGGAGGGCGTAGCAATACAAAACCATTTGGAAGACGCAATAGCTTTTCAGTCTGAGGACGTACTGGTGCCTTACTCGGAGGACATAGTAAGTGTACTTTGTTAGGGGGATATAGCAAAGAAGTGAGTAACCAGCAGAACAAACTCTCCATCCGGTCCTGTATCCTTTTCTGGTGCTTCTTGCTGATGGTGGGCTTCCGGGGAAGAGGGGCTACAGGTATCCCTAGGAATTCATCAGATTTATACCATTTCTTCTCCTTGGTGTCAGGTAGAGGGTTAATTAGCGCCAGTGAAGGTGGTTGCGCAGGGAAAGGAAATTACTGCTCTAGGTGTTGTCTTCGTTCCCTGTTGTCCCGCTGCTGGTCCGAAGAATACAGCTTGGTTGTAGGGGTAACTGTGTTGGTGTTGGGTGTTCTTGTAGTTGTCGGCTGACCAGGTGATGAGGTAGCAATTTGTAGGCTGGCGATGTGCTCGGATGTCGTAGAATCCAGCATAATAGATTTGTTGCTGAAAAATTCAGTATTTTGGTCTAAATAGTTTGTAGATATGTGATTTAAATAAACTTTTTGTGCATTGGGAGTAAACTAGAATTGTATCTCCATAAGGTAAACCATTCATGATATTACGATGGTCTTTCCAAATCAACTAGTTACAAATATCTTGCTTTATTTTATGATACCGAATATAACACATACAGTAGTCAGTTGGAATAGGTATAACTATATTCTACATGGTTATATTTCAATCATGTGGAATTTACAAAGTCAGTTAGTCAGTGTCCATTGATTAGCATTTTTATAACATAGCTTTGAGATTACTATGTATTTACCTATTGTTTCTGAGATTATATGAATATTACTAATTACCTCCTCTGAAAAAGGTCTCATGCACTCTTGATTTAACACCTACCAACTCCATGAATTCCTACATTCTTACCCCCATCCTTGCCCAAGGTAGATGTCCTGCTCAGGTTCAGTAATTATGTTGTTGCTTGCTTGCTTTTGTATTCCCTTTTACGTGTTTTGTCGCTAGCATTATGATTGCCTTTCCCAATGTAGCATGTTAATGCCGGCTGAATTTTACCCGTCTATATCCTTTTTAACTTTACTTTTGTGTTCCAGGTGGTGCAGGGTGTGGTGCGGGGTGCGGGCCAGGTGTTCGGGTGTTCTGGTCTAGCCTCCTCCGGGTTGGTTGTGGCTGCCATGTTGCTCTTCTCACCCATCCTCTTTTTCCAGGCCACACTGGGAGCTCTCACCGGTACCCTCTGCGGTCAGTTTCAAGTACAGGGAAAGAAACCCAAGATAATTTGTTTTATTTCCTTTAATTTCTTAACTTAACAAATTTGCACACCAGCAATTATCACCAGTATGCTATGTAGCCTCTTTAGTGATCATAAAATTTTATTACGATGCAGTGGATGAAGCATCTATATGGGATTGACATACGATGCAAGTAATATTAATTGTAAACCAAGTCATTATATTACAATGATTCGGACTGTAAAGACTTGGCAACTTGTTGACTTTCTACTAAACACCAAGATTGTTTATGTCTTGAATAATCAGGGCAAAATCAAACTTAGAATACTGAGAATATTTGTAATCTTTGTAAATGATGGTTACAGCTTACCTCCATTAAATTTAGCTGTAGGTCCTAAATCCCTATCCATTAATTATGGGAGGCTAGTTAGCTGAATTAGCTGAGTGTCAGATGGATTTGTTCAGAATTGAACTTGAGCCAACAGATTTGGAGTCCGTAGTGTTAACTATTACACTACCATGACTAAACTAGACTCTGATGAATGCATTGTATTGTTAAGTTGATGCCAAACGCATTCTCAACCACTCGGCGTGCTCTAGAGAGGTGGTAGTTATAATATCCGCTCCTCTTGGGTACCGTAAGGCAACGGCTTCATCAACCAGGCGCGAAGCCCGAAGGTATCGTCACCCACTATGAAGTACGGGACTGGCTGATCCCTACCAGGTAGAGGCTCAGCATCTGGAAGTCCCTCACGGCCCTCCTCTAGTGCAGCACGCAGTGCGGTGTCCAGAAATACACCACCATCAGACGAACACCCGTGGGCTCCAACATCAAACATAGAAAAATCGATAGTCTGCTTCAACTAGGGCCATCAGTACTATCGGGTGGAATTTCTTATAATTGAAGTACTTTGAGCCACTTTTGGGAGGACACTTGATGTCAATGTGTTTGCCATCCAGGGCACCGACAGCGTGTTGAAAGTCCCAGTGGAGTGCTAATTTGTCCGCCACCGCTTTCCACTCCACAGGTGTCTTTGGGCATACCTTCACCTCCTTCATATACTCGGCCACAAGGGCCTCACAGGTTTCAGGAACGAACTTGGAGATGGTGTTGGGCACCACTCCGAATCCAAAATGGTCACGGTGTGTATCTCTAGAGGCCAGGAATTGCAGCGTTATTGCAAACCGCAAACCTAGTTCCACACTGTCATGAAAGGAAGTATTCTTCTTAGCAATTCTAGGTCCAACACGAGCATGCACCTCCCTGAACATGGGGATGGGGAAGGGCATCCTCAGGAAATATTTGAAGGTAGCACTATCCTCCTCTACCAACTCCACCATCAACTTATGATATATCCTGTGATCCTCTTGTCGTATAAGCCAAGGCCTAATCCACCACTTCCTCATGCTTGCTTTTTTCTTGATTTTCGTTTCTCGTCTCCTTCTTATCTGTGCCGCCAGGTACTCTATCTCTACAAATTCTCGCTCCAACGACAGAGCAAACTAGAAAGGAACATTGGAGGTTGTAGGGAGTAGAACCATGGCGCTGTGGTGTCAAAGCTTGGTTGTGTGGTGCGTCCGAGATTATGAGGAATACTGCTGAAGAACCGAGCTCCACCAGCATATTTATACCATACCCTACTTGCCACCCCAATTACCAAATCAGCTGAGGTCGGTGTGGGATTCACGGGAGAACGTATATTGGACAGTTGTCGGTCATTCGCCATATTCGCACAACCTTTGCGATGTTATCGCATCACTTTGTACAACATTCGCAAGAAAATCGCAGTGATATCGCAAATGTCGCCATGACCTATCGCAGCATTCGCTTTGATTCCCCTTTAATTGTCGTACACAATTCGCTATTAAGCCTCATAAGTCGCCGTTATCGCACAGTACTTGTACTTCTTTCGCATGGCTATCGCCTGTTTCACTTCTTGGAAACCGGTTCGCCAGCGAAAAATTAACATAGACAAAAAAATCCATTCGCCGGGCATTTGCCGTCGCCTATTCGCCTAGTGGGATTCCACCTTTAGTAGCAGCCCCACGACTTGCCTGAAGGAAGGGTAAGTGCTATCTAATACTGTCAACTGATTCCCGTTATTTTCAACTGATTAAAGGTCAAATTAGGGGGTTCTAAGTTATGCTAAGCTACGATTTTCCGCGGCACTTATTCCATATACTATATTAGCCCTTTGGAGCATGTAGTGGGTGAGTTACATAGCCTGGTATGCAGAGGCCATTGCATATTATCCAAATTACAAGAGTTTACCTCCTCGGATGGGATGTTACAATTAACCATTAACTCCAGGTTCCCATATACTGATTGGTAAACAGAGGCATTGGGTGTATGGAGACCACCCAACCATCTCATCCTGCTCGGGGAATGAACATGCTAACCAATGAGCCACAGTAACTCGATGCCAGAGGAGGGTTTGTTAATAGCACCTCTGTGAATGTATTTAAAAGGAGATTGTTAACTCCTCCTCCAAACCTGATCTTCTTTTCCTCACCGAAACCCAGGTATCTGACACAACTTTCAGCAGCCCCTTCTCTGTATCCTCCAACTTTCTCTATCCTAGTTTCAAAGCCAAAGGTGGATGTTGTGCATACGTGCACAACAGACTCACTTGTTCTCGTGTTCCCGATTTCGACTCCTCTGAATTCTCAACTTTATGGCTCAAACTATCCTGTCATTCTCATACTAAATATTTCTGTGCTGTCTATCGTTCCCCTAACTCTACCGACTTTCCCAAATTCTTCGACTATGTAAACTCTAAAGTGGAACACATTCTATCTATCTCTCCCTTCTCTGAAATCTCCATCTTAGGAGATTTCAACGTTCACACCGCCAATGGCTCTCCTCTCACTCTACTGACCAACCTGGTGAAGAAGCCTACGTCTTTTCTATCATAAACGACCTAGAGCAGCAGGTCCAGCAACCCACCCGTATCCCGGATCGCTTCTGAGATCGGCCCAACATTCTTGACTTATTTCTGGCTTCTAACCCTTCCTCTTATACTGTCAATCTTTTCTCTCCTTTGGGCTCCTCCGACCATAAACTTATCTCCGTCACCTGTCGTATCTCTTCAGTACGGCCATCCGATCCTCCCAGCCGGCGGCGCTTGTGGCACTTTGGCGCTGCCGACTGGGAGGCTCTCCGGCAGTACTTCTTTGATTTCCAATGGAATAAATAATGCTTCCGTGGCCGAGGACCCTCGGAGAGTGCTGAACGCATTACCGAGGTAATCCTCTCAGGCATGGAATCGTACATTCCAGTTTCTTTCTCTCAGTCTAATGCAAAAAAATCTTGGTTTACTCACGCTTGTTCTACTGCTGTCCACAACAAGGAGGAAGCATTCAAACGGTACCGACGCCTTAAAACTTAAGAATCTCATTCTTCCTATCTTTCTGCCCGGAATCAAGCCAAATCTGTTCTTCGACTTGCCAAGCACTCTTTCATCAATAAAAAATGCACTGAACTATCCAACTCTAGCTCTTCCCAAGCTTTCTGGCATCTAGCCATAAACCTCTCCAACAGCTTTTCTTCCTCGTCTTTCCCTCCCCTTTTCCACTCTGATGGCACAACCATCACTTCTTCCTCTGACAAAGCTGAACTCTTTGCTCAAACTTTTGCCAGAAACTCTACCTTGGATGATTCCGGTGCTATTCCTCCCTCTCCACCCCCCTCTCTCCTACTTATGCCTAATATCCTAATCTCTTCTAAAGATGTACTTTAATTCTACCCTCTCTGGGCTTAATACTAAGAAGGCGTACGGTCCAGACGGTGTTCCTCCTGTTCTTAAAAACTGTGCTTCCGTGCTGACCCCCTGGCTAGGCAAACTCTTTCGTCTCTGTCTCTCCTCTAACGTCTTTCCTTCTTGCTGGAAGTTTGCTCTCATTCAACCTGTCCCAAAGAAGAGTGACCGCTCTCAACCCTCCAACTATCGTCCAATTGCTCTCATCTCTTGTATCTCTAAGGTTTTTGAAATTATTCTTGCTTCCAAATTTCTTAAGCATTTTTCTTCTTATAATATGCTCTCAGATCGCCAGTATGGCTTCCTTAACCCTCGTCTAGCGGGAGGTTTTGGGTTATTTTGGGTATATTCAGGCCCTCCTGAATGATCAATCAAGTATCTGCATGAAAAGAAATATATTCAGCAAAAAACTAGGCGCTACAAGCTTCAAAATGAGACCAGAACGAGCTACGTAGCACTCGTCGTTTTGATGCAGTGGTACCACCAACATGGGAGTTTAGTGTATAGTGGCATATTTTTTCCAGCTACACTCACTACTGGCTACACTGCCGGCCTCTCGAGAACAGAGGGAGCGTGAGTCAGTGGGCGGCGGTAAGCCCTGGGTGTCGGCCGTGTGGCCTGCTGCGCTCCCGGCCATTTGCACTCGATTTTAACCCTTTAAAAGCCTTAATAATGCTCCTAACTTGCTGCTTTTTAGATACAGACTTAAGTCGGGCCCCGCTCTTTAAGTGTTAAGGGTCGCTCTACTGGTGATCTTCTTTCATATCTTACTAACTCTTGGTCATCCAACTTTCGGGACTTCGGTGAGACTGTTTCTGTTGCACTAGACATATCGAAGGCCTTCGATAGAGTCTAGCACATCTCTTTAATTTCCAAACTGCCCTCCTTCGGTTTCTGTCCCTCCATCTGTGCCTTTGTCTCTAATTTCCTTTCCGGCCGTTCCATAGCTGGGGTTGTGGACGGCCATCGCTCATTTCCTCATCCTATCAACTCCGGTGTTCCTCAGGGTTCTGTCCTATCTCCTATTCTCTTTCTAATTTTCATAAATGATCTTCTCAACTGTACATCCAGTCCCATCCATTCATATGCAGACCACTCTACCTTACACCACTCAATTAGTTTTCCAGAACGCCCCAGCCAGCAGTCCCTCAAAAGTAAGCGTAATGAAGCCATAAAATACTTATCTTCTGATCTAGCTACTATTTCCAATTGGGGTAGAGAAAACCTTGTTGCATTTAATGCTTCCAAAACTCAATTTATCCATCTTACTACCCGTCAGGAACCTCCAGAGGACTATCTCTAATCCTTCAACAATACAAAAATCAACCCTTCATCTTCTCTCAATGTTCTCTGTGTATCTTTTTCTTCTGCTCTCACTTGGAACGACCATATTACCAGCCTCGCTAAGGCAGCCTCCCAGAAGCTGGGTGTGCTCAACCGCCTCAAGGGGTTCTTTACCCCTGCACAGCTTCTTGCTCTGTACAGGAGCACAGTGCGTCCTTGTATTGAGTTTTGTTCACATGTGTGGGGAGGATCCTCTCACACCGCACTCCTAGATAAAGTAGAAAGGAAAGCCTTTTGTATCATTAACTCCCTTCCACTCACCAGCTCTTTGAAATCTCTCTCTCTTCGCCGCAATGTTGCATCTCTCTCGCCATTCTATCGCTACTACAATAATCAGTGTTCCTCGGAGCTTTCCCAGTGTATACCACCTCCTCTACATAGGGTACGTAGTACCCGCCTTGCAATACAATCCCACCCCTACTCTGTGCAACTCTCCAACCCAAGAGTGAAACGCTATTCTCAGACTTTCTTCTATTCAATGGCTGAGCTCCGAAACTCTCTCCCAGAATCAGTCTTTCCCTCTTCCTATGACTTAAATTGCTTCAAACTCCGTATGTCCAGGCATTTTAGCTCGAACGTCCCTTGATTTCGACCCTGTCACTCTTCGAAATCTGGGGGAGGCACTCGCTGCAGACAGTTATGCCTTTTGTCTCCCTCATTCACATAAAAAAAAAAAAAAATACTGTCCCAGCGACGTTGTCCGTCAGTAAAAAATGTCACTCGCCAGTACCAGCGACTGACGACGTCCGTCAGTAATATGCGGTCCTTGTACCGAGCGGTACCTGGCACCATGACTTGTAAACACTGCTATGAGACCTCGACAACAATTGTCAGGCTGTATCTAAGGTCCCATGGGCGATCTGGATCAGTACTCGTCCAGCTTTCGGGGTGAGAAGATGTTCTCTCTCAACTTTGAAGCCATTTTGGCCACAATGCTTGGTACTGGAGGGTACATTTATAGTAATACCCTCTGGTACCGTGGGAGAAAATAGCACCTCTGTGAATGTATTTAAAAGAAGATGGTTAATAGCACCTCTGTTAATGTGTCTAAATAGCACCTCTGTGAATGTATTTAAAACGAGACTGGATGATCAAATGGATGAAAAGAGATTGTAAGTACAGTCATTCTCGCCAAGCACTTGGCTTGTGGCCTGCTTTTGGTTACCCGAACCGTGTGTGTAGCTTACTTGTATGAAAAGAGTAGTAGAATATAGAGGGCATGTGTAGGTACTGTACAGTATGCATTATTGCTTCACCATGTATATATCATGTATTTCACTGCTTGGGTCGATGTTAGTTTTTGACACGTTCAATCCATCAGGATGTTCTGAACTGGATTTTAGAACTTGACACAGTCTCCTGGATGAATACTGTACCAGTTAACCCAGCAGCTGCAGGGAGACTCTTAAGAGGTCTTACTGGGCGACTGCGGGGAGACTCTTAAGATCCTAGGCCTAAAAAAAAAAAAACTTAAAACACCCCAGTGGCACTTAAAAAAAAAAAAAATGGTGTTTAAGTGAGAAAATTCCCCTCCATATCTCCAATCACTCCTTCACATGTGTCAATGTCCCCTCCTTCCCCCCTTTCTCCCCACCCCTTCAATTATCACCTATTTTCCCTGTTATTCCCTTATTCATTGGTATATTTTCGTGTCACCATCTCCAGGCCGGTTCCATGGTGTTGTCATGTGACTAGCGAGTGTGTTGCGTAAGGGAGAGACTGGGATAGTGTCAGGGAGTAAGTCAGTAAGGCTTCAGCCCTCGAGAGGAGAGGGTGTACGGTGTACGGCCGGCTGGCTCACAATTGATGAATGAACCGCTCGGCAATAATTCGCGATTTTGACCATCCAAGCACTATTCCCACTTGTTTTATTGTTACATGTTAGTATCTTCATATTAAACGTAAAATAGGCGCATATGGATAAGTATTAATTATATTTATGGTAAATTAACTATTTTAGTGAGGAATTAATCAGAATACCTACGCACAGGGATATGGTGTATACTACAGGGGCTGCGCACTTTACGAGTTAAATTAATTTATATAGCAGTGCATGTTGAGTAGCCTTGACTTATTGTAATTTATGATACATTTTTACACTCCTTGTGATTACAGTAGACGAATCTGATGTAGATATTCTCTCAATATGGACGATGTCTCATGACAGATAGTAATAATTTGACCATGATAGGCCCAGTGGCTTTACATTATCGGTAATTATGTTATGGTATGTT
Source organism: Paralithodes platypus (assembly GCA_032716605.1). Lineage (NCBI taxonomy): Eukaryota > Metazoa > Arthropoda > Malacostraca > Decapoda > Lithodidae > Paralithodes > Paralithodes platypus. The sequence continues at coordinate 13,005,936 of CM064495.1, forward strand.
AGGGCACCCAGAATTGCATAGCCCTAAATATTTGTGTCAATGACATTGTGTCCTATTAACTTTCAGGATACATTATGTTAATTTTATTCTAGTTATTTATCAGACGGTTTTATAAGGTTTACAAAGAGTTTGTGGAAGGTTTAAGGACAATTGAGATAGATCTAGCCATTTTAACTGTTAAAATTCCTTTCAAAGCTGTATAAAATCGCCCAATAATAGCCAGAATAAAATGAAGGATTGCGTTACGGTATACAGTACTTAATTTCAGACTAGAGCTTTAGATTTTCCCTAATGACTACTGTAAACCTTCTCACCCCAGGTATTCTGATGGACAAGCCCCCCTACGCTGCACTATACTCTGGCTTATATGGCCGCCACAGCCTCCTCACCAGCCTCTCTCTCGGTGGTTTCTTCTTCGTCCTCAACTTCTACTCCTCCCTGGCTGGTACTTGTGGGGCCATTATGTCTTCTCTCATTTTTCACGCCCTCAACAAGGTAAACTGTTTTCTTTCTTTGTTACACAACATCTTGGTCTGCTTTTAACCTTTGGACTGCGGCCAGACTCTTAAAAGGTTCTACTGGGCGAATGCGGACAGACTCTTAAGATCCGAGGTCTAAGAAAAAAACTTTTAAAACACCCCAGTGACACTCAAAACAAAATAATTTGTGTTTAAGTGAGATAATTCCCCTACATTACTTGCTACCACTCCTACACATGTGTCCCCCCCCCCTTCCCCTCCTCCCCCCTCCTCAATTATCAGGTATTTTCCCTATTATTCCCGATATTTATCGAGTATTTTCGTGCGAGGACGGGTGGGAGAGAGGGGGGTGGATGGAGAAGTGTATCTCCGACCCTCTAAGCCAGTCTGAGGAGCTCCCCTTGTGCTCAGTACCATCCGAGACAAGAGAGAGTGAGGGCGTTTCTCTCTCGCCGTTCAAGGTCATATTACAACCTTGGGGCTAAAATATATGATTTTCACCAGCCAATTGCTGTTGCCACTTGTTTTAGCTTTCCAATGTTCAAATGTTCATATTTTCATATTAAAAGTAAAATAGGCGCATATGGATAAGTATTAATTATATATATGGTAAATTGACGATTTTAGTCAAGAATGAATCCGAATACCTTCCCATGGCAGGCACTTTCAAATACCATAGCTGCACAGCTATGAGTTAATGAGTTAATGAGTTAATGAGCTTTGCTATCCTTTGATGGTGTCTTCCATTGGTGCCTAATCAGCCTAATACACTTAACCCATAAAATGACGGTTCTCAAATTATTATTTTTTTCTCTGCGAGCGAAAAAAAAAGAAAAAAAAAAGAAAAAAAAAATCAATTGAGGACGGTTACAGTTTATGGGTTAACAATATGAGATTTAGTTTTCACTGATATAGGTATAGAAATGTTTCCTCTCGAATCCACCTCAGTTAGAGACTGCCTCTCACAGCAGATCTCTGGAAGAGCCTTTGTCAACCTGTGGCTCCAGCTCTAAATCCCTTGTTTTGTGTACACATGTAGTGTAAGCATTTTTTGTTGAATGTTACTGTACCGTTGGAGTGACTGTGGTTGTCAGTATTGTCTGTAACCAGTGTAAATAACTCGATCTTGCTTATCAAGTGCTAGCATTCACATTGTAAATGCAAAACTGATCTACCATACATCTGATGTTCGCCATTGCAAATAGAGGCTTAGATGCCACTGGGATGAGTGTCAAAGACATTCAACCAGTAAAAGATCAACCTCGCTACTTCCCACATGTGATGTAAACATGTTACCCACCCTCCAAGCAGGTTCAATTGATTATATATTATATATATATATATATATATATATATATATATATATATATATATATATATATATATATATATATATATATATATATATATATATATGTAAATCATTTATTATAATTTGTGTAATTATAAATAGAAAGCAGCAGATAGAATATCAAATAATGATAGACAGAAAGCTATATGTAATAGAGTATATATATATATATATATATATCCTCTCACTCATGCAGAGGTCGCTGCCAGCTTTGACAGCACCACACGTCATTACAACATTGGTACTACTACACGCCAGGATCCGCGGGGGTCTGCTGAAGAGAGTTGACCTCATCTACCTCAGCTATCCAGAGATGCACCGTAGACTCTTCCGGCCAGGCAATGCTGTGGAGGATTGTGTGCCGTGACATTTCTGTAAACATTGTTAATATTCCAAGTACTGATAATGTTGTGAAGGACTGTGCTTTGCCCTGGCAATTCTGTGAAGAACTGTGATTTGTCTTGGCAATATTGTAACCATTTGCATCTTAGCAATGATGTGAAGTACTCTATTTAGCCGTGATAATACCCTGAAGATTGATAAAACTGTGAACAGTGACAAAGCTGAAAACTATTTTTTGCTCTGACAATGTTGTGAACTTTACACAAAAAATACTTGAAGCACTACAAATTTCTGGTAATACTACGAATACCGACAATGTTCTAACTAATCGTACATAGGCCTGAGAAAGTTGTGAACCCTGACAATAATTATCCTGTGTGGGACTATAATTTACCCTAACAATGCTTTCCCTTGTATGAAAGAGCGCCTTGTCCCAGACGATGCTCTCAAGAACTGAATTTTGCCCTCGCACACAGGCACGTGTATTTAATTGTGTCCTCATTTTATTCATTGCGCAAGTGAACTTTTTATCACACACATATAGTGTGTAACTATAGAAAACAGAGGTGTAGCATATAATTGAGTTAAATATAAAATATTAAAATTTACGTATTTGCACGTGAACTACATATTCAAACATATACGTATGCATGGCTATTGGTAAGTAATAAATCACCTATACATTTGTCACATGCATCTTGCAATTATCTGTTGTACATATATAGCAAAACATTTGTGTAAAACAACATTACAGAGATAAAAATCAGAGATAAATAATTTGCAAGCAATCTGAAAGAGGTTTGAAAACTTACCATAGAAGGTATATAACAAGAAAAAGGAATAGTCTATGAAACATATATTAACCTTTACCTTTTATCATACAGATTATCTATTAATAGACAGGTTTGCTAAGAAATGGAATAGAAAGAAAATTATAAATTACCATGTTCATTATTCATATATAGCCTACTTATATATTCTACAAAATTGTATAGTTAATGCCTAAGTTTATCTATTATGAATAAAAGTGTAATCATAATGGCAATATAGTAAACACTAGATGATCCAACCCTTTGGAGAGGTATTGCAGTATTCTTTGAAATTATATATAATATTTATACTGTATATATATATATATATATATATATATATATATATATATATATATATTTATTCCATTTTTTAAATTAGTCTCCTAGACCTCCTTCCATTAACCCATCAAGTGCGGGAAGACTCTTATGAGTTTTACTGGGCCACTGCGGGAAGACTCTTACGATCCTAGGCCTAAAAAAACCCATTTAAAACACCCCAGTAGCACTTGATTTTTTTTTTTTTTTTTTTTTTTTTTTTTTTTTTTTTCCCTTGGCCATGCCACATATCACTCCTCCACATCCCCCCCCCCATTCAATTATAACTTATTTTCCCTGTTATTCCCTTAGTCTGTGGTCTAATTTTGTGCTAACAATAGGGAGTTGCTAGCAGGGCGTGGTCATATGTGTTACCAAGTGTGAGAAAGAGCGAGAGATAAGGAGAGAGCCGTCAGTGTCTCTCCAGGCATCGTGAGTGGTGGATTTATGCAAGGCTGCCTCACACTTGATGAATGAAATTCTCGCTCTCATTTCGCGATTTTGACCAGCCAAACACTGTTTCCACTTGTTTTATTGTTGTAACATGTTAATATCTTCATATTAAACATAAAATAGGCGCATATGGATAAGTATTAATGATATTTAAGGTAAAATAACAATTTTAGTGATGGAAACAGTGAAATTGGTCCGCACCAGGACATGGAGTTCACTACATACGGTGCGCACTTCTTAGGTTAACAAAACGCTTCGCCAGATTCCCTACCAGATTAAATAGCATTCCTAAATCCCCCCTTCAAGCTAAATTTGTACATAATTCGGTAGAAAAAAGTCCCGGCCAGAGGCGAAGTACAGGTTGGTAATCGCTCGTTAATCGAAGCACTAATTTATAATGAAGGTGGTTCACTCATACCAAACACCTTAGTAATCCAGATTATAGTCTCTCATAGCTTACATTCACAAATGCAATATATACACGGTTGTTATTTATACAGTATAATATATATATATATATATATATATATATATATATATATATATATATATATATATATATATATATATATATATATATATATATTTTCTTTAATACATACGAGGTTGAAAGAAATGGCAATTTCTGCGTTGGAAATTTTATTATTCAAAGTTTCCAGGTCTCTGATGAGTTTTCGCTGGGTGGCAGGAAGTAGATGAAGGAGATGAGCAAAATTCATGGTGGTACAGGGTTACATAAATGTACATGATGATACAGGATATACGACGCGTTTCACTGGACAACCAGCATTATCAAGTAAGGAAGGAATGATATAAAAGGTAAACAGGAAGGGTATATATAGAGGGTGGAGGATCAGAGGAGGCGGAAAACAGGGGGCAAAAGTCTGCTATAGGTGGAAGCGTAAATTAGGAGAGAGAAAGGGGTTAACCGCTTCACGCATGCGCACTGGATGCGGGATGGTGGTCAGTAGGTGGGGTCGAAGCTGATTGGCTGCGTGTCGAGGGGCGTGGCCTAAGTTGTGTGGCGCCTGCAGAAGACGAAGCTGAAGGAGGTAGCGCGGGGGGCTGCGTCAAGGGCACCGGGGGGCGAGGAGGGGTGTTAGGTCCTGTAGGGTAGTGCCTTTTGGCAGAAGGAAGGATCTGAAGGTCCAGAGTTTGGTTGTTGATGTTGGGATGTAAGGCTTGGATATATAAAGCTTCGAGTATAGGTAATCTCCTTGGGTCACTTTCTTTATCGAGTATGGTGGTGTGTTTCTCTAACTCGTTGCGTGTGAGGTGAGGGTGGTTAGGGGTGAGATAGTGGTCTTTGATGGCTCCACCCTGAAGGTGAAGAGTTAACCGACGTGAAAGACGAGTCTGCGTCATACCAATATAGGAATGAGGTCCACAGTCCTCATAATTACAGGTATGTTGGTAAATGACGTGATCGTCGGTCATCGGGCTCTTTATCTTGGTGGAGGCTGGTTTGTTGCGGAGAACGAGGTTGGAGGTCTTGGGGGATTTGTAATAAATTATTAATTTGATTTTGTTTTCCGGGTTGGTTGGGTGGACATGCTTGGAGATTATTTCTTTTAAGACGGGCTCGTCATTTTTGTGTTCAGAGGACATGTAATTGCGGTAGAAGATCTTAATTTAATTGGGGGGGTCAATGTTGGGAGGGCTTTGGGTGTACCATTTTTCAAGATGGTGGTTGATGGTGCTGGAGATGTCGGAGTTGGAGTATCCGTTATTTACTAAAACTTGGGATAGTCTTTCTAGTTCCTGGTGGGTGTCGGCCCAGGTAGAGCAGTGCGTGAGGGCTCTCCTAACATAGGCGGAGATGGAGGATAGAAGATAACGGCGGGGGCATTCACTATCGCCGTTGAGGCATTGTCCTGTGTTAGTAGGTTTAATGTAGACGGTGGTTTTGAACCCATGGTCGTTCAGAGCTACGAGGATGTCGAGGAAGGGGAGTTGTCCATTGTTAGATTTTTCAAAGGTGAAGTTAAGTCCGGAGGAGGTCATGAAGCGACGCTGGAGTTCCTGTAGTTCGTGGAGGTCCTTGATTTGCACGAAGATGTCATCCACGTATCTACAGTAGATGGCTGGTCGTTGGGCAGCTAGGAGCTCTTCCTCAATGGTACCCATGAAAAAGTTCCTCCATCTCCGCCTATGTTAGGAGAGCCCTCACGCACTGCTCTACCTGGGCCGACACCCACCAGGAACTAGAAAGACTATCCCAAGTTTTAGTAAATAACGGATACTCCAACTCCGACATCTCCAGCACCATCAACCACCATCTTGAAAAATGGTACACCCAAAGCCCTCCCAACATTGACCCCCCCAATGAAATTAAGATCTTCTACCGCAATTACATGTCCTCTGAACACAAAAATGACGAGGCCGTCTTAAAAGAAATAATCTCCAAGCATGTCCACCCAACCAACCCGGAAAACAAAATCAAATTAATAATTTATTACAAATCCCCCAAGACCTCCAACCTCGTTCTCCGCAACAAACCAGCCTCCACCAAGATAAAGAGCCCGATGACCGACGATCACATCATTTACCAACATACCTGTAATTATGAGGACTGTGGACCTCATTCCTATATTGGTTTGACGCAGACTCGTCTTTCACGTCGGTTAACTCTTCACCTTCAGGCTGGAGCCATCAAAGACCACTATCTCACCCCTAACCACCCTCACCTCACACGCAATGAGTTAGAGAAACACACCACCATACTCGATAAAGAAAGTGACCCAAGGAGATTACCTATACTCGAAGCTTTATATATCCAAGCCTTACATCCCAACATCAACAACCAAACTCTGGACCTTCAGATCCTTCCTTCTGCCAAAAGGCACTACCCTACAGGACCTAACACCCCTCCTCGCCCCCCGGTGCCCTTGACGCAGCCCCCCGCGCTACCTCCTTCAGCTTCGTCTTCTGCAGGCGCCACACAACTTAGGCCACGCCCCTCGACACGCAGCCAATCAGCTTCGACCCCTCCTACTGACCACCATCCCGCATCCAGTGCGCATGCGTGAAGCGGTTAACCCCTTTCTCTCTCCTAATTTACGCTTCCACCTATAGCAGACTTTTGCCCCCTGTTTTCCGCCTCCTCTGATCCTCCACCCTCTATATATACCCTTCCTGTTTACCTTTTATATCATTCCTTCCTTACTTGATAATGCTGGTTGTCCAGTGAAACGCGTCGTATATCCTGTATCATCATGTACATTTATGTAACCCTGTACCACCATGAATTTTGCTCATCTCCTTCATCTACTTCCTGCCACCCAGCGAAAACTCATCAGAGACCTGGAAACTTTGAATAATAAAATTTCCAACGCAGAAATTGCCATTTCTTTCAACCTCGTATGTATTAAAGAAAATTTATTACCTGGCTTTACTAACATATATATATATATATATATACAGTATATATATATATACTGTACATATACAATTATGTATATACAGTATATACTGTACATATTCAATAATAATCATACTCTCAGGTATGCTCTGATGCATATTCGTTTATAAAATGTATTATTGTAACGCTATGTGTTGAGGATCATATTACATGAAATGATATACTTGTATTTCTGTATTGTTTTCCTAAAAGAAACTACTCAAATATTGCTTATATATTCTGTTTTGCGAGTAGACATAGTATAACAAAGAAATTCAAGAATAGCTCAAGATAGGTAAAGTGTTGCTATTATTGTACAGTTCCGAGCACATGCAACAGAGACGCCGTATAAACCCGTCTGTTCAGACACAGAGACTTGGTGGCGTGTCTTTTATAGCTTTTTTTTCTATGTGATTGAGGGAGGCAAAAGGCATAACTGCCTATAGCGAGTGCCTCCCCCATAGTTGAAAGAGTGACAGGGCCAAAATCAAGGGACGTTCGAGCCAAAATGCCTGGACACACGGAGTTTGAAGCAATTTAAGTCATAGGAAGAGGGAAAGACTGATTCTGGGAGAGAGTTCCAGAGCTCAGCTGTTGAGTAGAAGAAAGTTTGAGAGTAACGTTTCACTCTTGGGTTGGAGAGTTGCACAGAGTAGGGGTGGGATTGAGTTGCAAGACGGGTACCACGTGCCCTACGTAAAGGAGGTGGTATGCACTGGGATAGCTCTGAGGAACACTGATTATTATAGTAGCGATAGAATAGCGAGAGAGATGCAACATTGCGGCGGAGAGAGAGAGATTGCAGAGAGTTGGTGAGTGGACGGGAGTTAATGATACGAAAGGCCTTCCTTTCAACTTTGTCTAGGAGAGCAGTGTGAGAGGAACCTCCCCACACATGTGAACAATACTCAATACAAGGGCGCACTATGAAGAGCTGAAGAGTTATTATGGTGGAGAAGGGGAGTGGAAGTAGGCGATGGTAGGAAGGTATTGGTTTGCGGAGTAGGGCTAGAAGTGTTAGCGAAGTAGAAGGGACTGGAGTTCTCGAAGTGAGGCTCCTATCTTGATTTTCTTTCCGACTTATGGTGGCTTTATAATCCAATAGCGCTGATAACCTATTACGACCAGTTTGTATTACACAAATAAAGCGAGGAAGGAAGTAAAGGGTGTGACTGGAGGGCGGTCAGAGGTAAGGTGGGAGCAGGGGGAATTGGAATTCGTTGATTAGTGGCAAATAATCGATAAATTACGTGTTGTGGTTTGCCAAATAGAGATTATATAAGCATGATTTATGCTATGCTAATATGTTGATATGGTAATCTAGTTTAGGATATAAGATTGTGTTAGGATAGGATAAGTTAATCTATGACTGGATAAAATTAGGTTAACATAGATAGGCTAATTAAATTAGTGTAATTAGCATAATAACACTATATCCTAAAATATTGGAAACCTATTGTAATCTAGAAACATTAATTTTTAATAACTCGACATACTTTAATCTATTTTAAACATGATAGGCTACCGTACATTTGTTTAAATTTGTCCTAATTAAAAAATCATAATTGCATTAATATGGCATAAACTCGACTCTTTATTAGTGATTGCGAAACATTAATATTACGGAGGGAATCAATTTAGGCCAAAATGAATAAAGGCGAGGAGCGATCTAAGAGTTCAGCCGATATTGGGTAGCTGACATCGGTCATGTGTCAAGCCAGTGTTGTAGGGAGATTACGATTCCATGCCCAAGGTTGAAGGACGACGGATGAGCCACCTACAAGCCGTCCATAAGGAGCCTTCCTACCAGGAGGCGAGGAGGGTTCTGGTCAGACCCCCTCTTCACTCCTAGGTTCTCTATCATCAGGACCAAAAAGGAGAAAGGGAAACCATCAATGCCCTTGCTGCTACAAGTAATAGTAGTGACTATCGTAGAAAAGGTGAGAAGTCCCTTCTCCCACACGAGGCTCGAAGTTCGTTCTCCAGGTCGCTCGACTGGATCAAAACCTATGTACATAACTAGGTCTCCTCCTAAGTCCGCAAATAGGGTAACCTCAATGCTCGAAGCTAGTTTAGTGAATTGTACAGCCGACCAGTGCCTGCTGATATGAATGGTCAGAGATCTCCTTGGGATTGTGGTTGATACCTTTCTCATTCAAGTCTAAGGACAGAGAAGAAAAATGACACAGATTCCTGTACACAGCAAGAAACCCATCTGTGATACCACCCAAACTCGCCAAGTTAAACGAAGTTCTGTTTTTCACCACCCTCGACACCAGGAAAATATATTGTGTTTGAATAAGTGTAAATATGTTTCTTTTCACAGAGTCCCTTCCTTGCTAAAGTGCATAAACCCATCAGGTAACACAACACATCCCCTATCCTTGTCTGATTATATTATAAACTATACATACCACGATCGGACTTTTTCCATGCCGACGTCGTTGAGAGTATGACTTCACCCTTTCAACACCTGTGAAACATATATTTATGCTCATTCATGATAATTATTCCTGTGAAAGAAAACTATGTCTATAAGGAGAGACCGTGTTAGATTATAGAATATAGCCAAAGTCGAGACGAGAAGGAAAACGATAAAGAACGAGAGACTAGTGTACAGTGTATAAAATCCAAGTCGTGAAGTCCTTGAGTAGTAGTAAACTCATCTAATACGTAAATTACCAATTTTCTTATTAATAATCTCTCGGATATCATTCTAACTAAATAACTATCAGCGTATCTTGAACCTAAGAGCCCACGTGTTTAATTATTTCCATAAATACTGCTCGCCATGTGTTAGAGTAAATTTACCAGGCGTATCTTCAGTCCACATGCTTGCTCCAGATTTATACCACGACCCATATATTTTGCATTTTTTCTTTGTGTACTATTGTATATCTATGTTGCATGTATCTTAATTGTGTTATTCTCTCCTGTGAATATATTTGTTTTGTACTATCCGTATAACTTGAAGCCTTGTGTTTAGTCATAATTTGATATCACCTACTTGTAATTCTCCTTATTGAGTGAGACCCAAAACTACCAGATTTATCCTAGCATAATACTGGAGGCAGTGTTGGTTTTTAATACGGAGAAGTTATAAGGATTCTGTATATTTCTATTAGTAAGACAAGCAAGTCATCTAGTACAAAATGGCGCAGCCACAGCAACAGCAGCGATCACATATACCAATCCCTAATTACAACCCAGATCTACAGTATACGAGATATCTAGTTATATAGAAATGGTAAAGCCCATATTAGATTTAGCATATCATGAGGACCGCGACATAATTGCGATTGTGTTGACACACCTGGGCAAGACAGTGGCAATGGTGACCGGGCAAGTGCGACCTGACCTCATAGTGGAAACAGTTCAAGACAATAGTGATAAATTCAGTGCAACCATCTTTAGGCCTTTGACACTGTAGGAATCGGTTTTTACACCATACCCGAAAGATGATTTATGGAGCTCCGATCTTACTCTCAACCATCTGAACAATTTTACCAGCACATCTAAACTTCGTTAGATGCGGGAATAGCCTCACGAAAATATGCCAGGGCCTGGAATTGAACCTGGGACCCCTGGGCTATGAGGCGAACACCTTACCAGTGTCACCAAGAAAGATATCTCACTTGGCCTGTTCGGCTCAAGTTATTTCCGCATCCGAGGTCTGTTTAGGCTAACCTATTTTCACTGACTTTACACTACTTCACCTTCCGGGAAGCGAAAGCTCCGAACAGAGAGGAACGAACAAAGAGGAACAAGCTTGAGCCGAATCGACCGAGAGTCCGTCAGAGAGATGAACGGGAATGGTGAGTCAACTTCACTGAGCGGAGCACCACACGCACCTACTAACTGCCCAGTTGGCAACTCGCTTGGGCGGCTGGCAACTTCCACAACCCAACCCAAGCGTGTCTCACAACACTCTCGCCTGTAGGAATAGATCCCCACAGGACAAAGAAGAGGATAGGAGAGAGCAGGGAGTGTTGTGAGACGCGCTTGGGTAGGGTTGTGGAAGTTGCCAGACGCCCAAGCGAGTTGCCAACTGGGCAGTTAGTAGGTGCGTGTGGTGCACCTCTCAGTGAAGTTGACTCACCATTCCCGTTCATCTCTCTGACGGACTCTCGGTCGATTCGGCTCAAGCTTGTTCCTCTCTGTTCGTTCCTCTCTGTTCGGAGCTTTCGCTTCCCGGAAGGTGAAATAGTGTAAAGTCAGTGAAAATAGGCTAGCCTAAACAGACCTCGTATGCGGAAATACCCTGAGCCGAACAGGTCAAGTGAGATATCTTTCTTGGTGACACTGGTAAGGTGTTCGCCTCATAGCCCAGGGGTCCCAGGTTCAATCCCAGGCCCTGGCATATTTTCGTGAGGCTATTCCCGCATCTAACGAAGTTTAGGTGTGCTGGTAAAATTGTTCAGATGGTCGAGAGTAAGATCGGATCTCCATAAATCCTCTTTCGGGTATGGTGTAAAAACCGATTCCTACAACACAACTATCTTCCATGAAATGTAAGAGAAACCTTGACCTCACAGTAGCCCAAATATGGTGCAACATATCGCTGGCATCTCCAAGAGCAGGTATAGATGAGGTGAATAACCACCTGAGGAAGGAATTGTTCCGAGTATTGTCCGAAAGAGTGGAAGACCATTTCTCCATTTATGAGCCGCATGGCATGGAAAGAGATATCACAACCATAAGTAGAATTTTTGCCAAGTCCGCAGCAAAACAACAACAACAAACACTAAACGCTGTAAAAATAACGCCCACCAAACCACGCTATGACCATTAGCTCGTCCAGCTCAAGTACTCCCCAGATCCTAATAATAATAGGTGGAGTAGAGGAGAGGAATCTCCACCAACACATAAGAGAAACTCCATCCCATTCCTATGTGATCTAGTAAGATTGGATACGGTGGTTCGAGGCCCGCTATAAGTAGCTCACGTGTATTGATGAGATATACTTTTTATATATATATATATATATATATATATATATATATATATATATAACTATTAGAAAACAGTTTATGCTTGTAAGCTATTCCTGCCGTATTACTCTTAAATATAGCTATAGAAGCATTTACCAGTTACGTACTGTATGTTGGAAGGTATAATTATCTAACCTGCGTAAGACCCTTCTTCAACTATAGATTCCAATGCTGGTCACCATACCAAAATAAGAATACTCTATCAAACTCCTGGAGAATGTACACCAGATCAATCATATTAATACCAACATGAGCCAAGCAACCATTCAAAGAGAGGTACAAAGTTCATGGTATGAACATGAAGATATCCGATGCTCTACATTATCTACTATGTAAACCAAACCAGCCCAGTGCCTGCCGATCCATCTTGAAAAAAAAAAAAAAAAATATGGTTGAAATGCACTCCTAGAGTACATATATAGTTACAGCATCAATGTTATCCATATTTATATGTAGATGTGTTAAACATTTAACTGTGAATAATGGCCGACACATATCCTAAGAGGGGAGGACAGGACAAGAAAACTTCATAGCCCCCTTGCCACATGACTCGTTGCCGCCGTTTGGGGGCTTCCGGGCTTGTAGGTGGAGAGGCCAAGGTTCTTGGCCGCTCTCCCTATCACCTCCAACTAATTTTGTCATGTCCTTTTCTTTCTCCTCCTTTCTAGTTTTCGTTTTTTCCTCTTCCGCTTTCTCCTGGGGCTGCCATCAGAGGCCGGTCTCCCACCCTTGAACTTTTGTGGTCCCGTCCCTTCCTTGCCTTCCGGTTGACTTCCCTGTTTGCTTCCTTCCTTTCTCTTTAACTGCTTCGGAGGTTCTAGTTTCCTTAGGGCTTCGCCTTGGTGTCTCTGATCACTGCTGAGTTGGCAGAGTCCACCTGGCGACAGGTGCTGCCGGCCAGGTCTCGCAAGGCTCGTTGCTGGAGGATAGGCACTATAGGGTTGCTTTGGGGTTTCTGACTCCCTTCTCTCTTCCCAGTGAGTGTGTCAGGTGACTACGCCGGCCCCGTTCTCCGTGGGACAAAGCTGCAGGACAAATGCCCGGGTTGTACAAGGTCCCTAGCTCAAAGCCGAGACCTGTCCCATCTCAATTGGCCGCATTCTGGGTTTCGTGGCCCTGCGGAGGTCTTTCTCCCTTTCGTTGCCAGGGGCACCTGGTAACCGCAGTATCTTCTTCCATGCTTTACCCCCTTTTCTCTTGCTATGGTGACGACTTATGCTTTTTTCCCTGTTCTTCCCTGTGTATGGCTTCTGCTTTAGTGGTTCCAGTGAGTGAGCCCCTTGTGGCATGCAGCCTGCCACTTGGGGGTCTGTTGTCTGGCTGTCAGTCCGGTTCACCGCGGGAGCACGGTGAGTCGGGGATGGTTTTGGGTGCTCTCGACCGGCCCGCTGAAATATCCCTCGGTCGTCGCTCGTCCGTGTCGTCCATTACCGTTCCGAATCCTTCTACTACCCTTCCGTCTTCGTCACGTCTTTCTCCACCCTCCACTACCCAGGCTTTCATCTCCTCTCCTGTAGTTATTTCTGCATCTTCCTCTTCTCCCTCTAGTCATGTCACCCTCGACCCTTTTCTGCCCTCCCTCCCTTGTTCTCTTTCCTCTTCTTCTCCAGTTTCGTCCTCTTCTCGTCCTCGCTCCTCGGTCCTCCCTCTGTCCTCTCTCTTTGCACTTCCTTCCTTTACTAAGTTTTTCTCCATCCCTGCTTCTGCTACTCTAGCCGGTGATGACCTCCTCTTCCACCTGCGTCTCCTTCAACAGGTGGGAAAGGACGTCACCTTCCACTCCCGCCATGATGCCTCCCGTCTTGTTACCGTCCAAAACGAACTTCAGGCTACTGCTATGTCCTCGTTCGTCGATTGTTCTGGCACCCCCATCCCGACTCAAAAAGATCAACGACTCAACTCCTGTACAGGGACTGTCCTGATTCCCACTTCCATCTGTCTCCGGGGTCGTCCATTCGCGGATTGCGCCGACCTCGTCAAGGACATCGTTGTCGCTCAAGACCACAAGGTGGTTAGTGTGGTATGCTACACTATCCCTCCTCGCGACCTTCGCCGCCATCCTGCTAACATTGCCAAGATCTCTTTTGATGGACTTTCCCTTCCTGCCCATGTTATTGTCGGTGGTACTCGCCTCCCTGTGACTGCGTCTCTTCCCCGTCCACTCCAGTGTCGCAGTTGCTGGCCGCTGAGAGCCCACTCTGCCCGCGCTGTGCGCAGTCCGGACATGTTGTTGGCGAATGTCAGTCAACGTCGCAGTTATGCCTTAATTGCCGCGGGTCTCATTCGGCCGACTCTAAGATTTGCCCCGTTCATCTGTTCGAGTCTGAGGTTGCTGTCCTCAAAGCGAGACACGGCCTTACGCTCACTGCAGCCCGCCAAGAGGCTCGTCGCTTGGGCTTCACCCCTCAGTCATTTTCCAAGACTCTGTCTCCTCCCTCCTCTTCTTCGCCTCCCTCTACCACGCCCCCCCCCTTTTTCTGGTTCCTCAGTTCCTTCCACCGCCTCCGCTCCCTCCGACGCCCCGGTCGCACCAGTTTCGTCATCTGCCTCTCTTCCTTCTACCGGTGCTTCTCCCGGATTTTCTCCTTCCTCCTCCGTTCGTCCTTCCGTCTCTTCCTTTTCTGTCCCTTTGTCTAACACTTTCTCTGTTCTCAGTCCTTCTCCTACTTCTGCCCCTTCATCTTGCTCTCTTCCTTGTTCCTCCTCTTCTAGTCTCCCTCAATGCTCTCACCGTTCCAAGCCTCCCCCGTTCTCCGTCATCTTCCTCTTCTAGTCGCCCCAAATTTCCTACTCGCTCTAAACTTCCCTTCTCCTCTACCAAACGGGCTCCTGTGCTCCGTTCTTCCTCTCCCGCTTCCTCTTTTAAACGTAAGGGTGGTCTCCGTGATGTGCGGAGCTCAAGTCCCTGCGAGAAGAAGAAGACGTCGCCTACTTCTCCTTCTGTTTCCCTTTCTCCTCTCTCCGTCCAGTCTCCTCCTCCTCCCGTCACTGCGTCCCTAGATTTCTCCTACGAAACCCTACCTAAGATTGATGAATTTATCCGTTCTTCCCACCCACCGCCTTCAACTGTTCATGCCGAAGTTCATCCTACCCCCTCTTCTCTCCCCCCTACCCCTCTCCCGCCTTCCCCTGCCCCGTCCTCTTCCTCCACTCCCCCTTCTGGCCTTCCTCCGGGCCCTCCTCCTCTTCCTCCTCCTGACTCTCCCCCTCTTCCTTCTCCTGCTCTTACCCCCTCCTTCTCTTCCCACCCGCCGTCCATCCTTCCTACCTCTTCTGGCCCTCCTCCTTCCTCTCCTCTTTCTCTGTTAGACCTCTCTATGCCCCCCGGTTTCCAGTCTTCCCCTTCAACGTCTTCTCCAATTCCTGCTATTATTTCCCATCGTTAGCCTCTCTTGGCTATATTTTCCACCCACGGTGTTAACTGTATTTTGTAAATATGTTGTATATAGTGTACGTCTTTTCTTCCCTCTTGTACGCGTCTTCTTTTTAATCTTTTTTGTCTTTTTAATGTCCATTTTACAATGGAATATTTGTCGTTTTGCAGCACATCGTGTTGATCTTCGTTACCTTATCTCTAGGTTTAGCCCACTTGTTATTAGTTTACAAGAATCACGTTTATCTAATGCCCCCTCCCCAATACCTTTTTACTCCTATATAAGTTCTCCCCAATCCCAGTATGTTACTTGCCTCCTCGTACATCATGATGTCCCAGTGTCTCCGTTAACTATCCGTACCTCTCTTAAATGCACGCTTGCCAGAGTGTTCCTTTCACGCTGGCTTACAGTAGTTTCCATATACTGTGACGCACGTCAGCTCCCCAGCGACCACGAGGGGGCAGCGGTTGGCTCCCCATCCTCTTCTCCCCTCTCCCCAGGCAGTGTTATGGGCTGTAGTCTATTGATTAAGTTCTAGTTTCTTCCTAGTGCATCATAGTGTCACAGGTAGTCCAGAGATACTCTTTATTTTCGCCTGTGACAATGCATTGTATTTTATTCCAGCTGTCATAGATTTAATGTATTAGATGACTCATGGAAGTTGGAGAGTGTGAGTGAGTGAGAGAGAGAGAGAGAGAGAGAGAGAGAGAGAGAGAAAACCAGAGCGAGGTGGTATCGGCGGATTGATATCGTGCAACTTGGTTAGTTACGTCATCTCTCGGGTGCCTGATTCATTGCTGGGCTCCTTCCTCCTGCTCCGTCACCGCTTTCCCGCCACGTCGGGAATGGGTGCGCCTACACGCACGCACTCCCTTGTGACTTCCACGGGCAGAGCTCCTCTTAGTGCTGTAACGCTAACATCCCTTTGCAATCTATCAGCCCACCTCACCCCCCTATTGCGAACTTTCTCTACCACTGCTTACCTTCTTTTCTCTGTATATCCTACTATTAATTAACTGCCCTTCCCCTTGACGTTGATTTCATATATCCGTCACTGTATTATACAGCGAGCTCTCAGAGATATTATATGTAATTAGTTAGGCATTTTGGATCAGAGGGTTGTCCATTTTGGCTTGGGGAGGTTTGACATACTCATCGTGTTGCCCCTACCTTATTTTCTTGGGTGTCTGCCAGGTCAGTCAATGCTAGACTGGGGAGAGGCTATCAGGTTACAGTTTCCTATGAGCATGGACTTCGTTGAGCCTATGCAACTGTACCGGATACCTGCGGAGGCCTAGGTCATTTTCTTGTCTGTGTACCTTAGAGCCTAGCACTGTGTTGGCGTGAGGGTGTTTGCCTAGTCCACCCAGCACTGTGCTAGCTCGTTAGCTTTTGACTTAGGAGGGTCACCAGGAGAGAACCAGGTACACGAGACCTGGATCACTCAAGAGAGCACCCCGTCATTTAATGTAACTAGGCGCACAGACTTGAGAACGACACTAGGCAACCGAGCAGGTGGCTCGGCCCAGGAGCCTAGCCTACGACTCCCCTGCTAGACTTCGTCCACCTGGCAGACCCCCGATTAGGGTTTATAATCTCATTGTGTATATGTGTGCAGCATTATTGTTCCTTATGTTTATAGTAAGTCGTGATTGTTGCTGAGAGACCTAACCAGAGCAGGCTTGTGCCTGGTGGGAGAAAGCCTATCTTTTTGTGGTTAGAGTTTAGACTGCCGACTGTTTTATAATTACACCTGTGCCAGATAACACCGTATGTCCCTACACTATATATGTTCCCACAGTAATAATACACAGTTCAGAATCCGAGACGTACTTCTTAGTTGCATCTGACTTTTGCAGAAGATTCCTGCATGATGCTTTAGGACTTTCTTTGTTTTACTTTCTTTCAGACAGGAGTGACAGTTTACTGATTATTTAATGTAACGTTAATTACCCTTCTTCTAGTTTGCTATTAAATCGTTGCTGCGATTTAATTACGCTATCTATCTTTTTCCTTGTATACCTTAATAAAGTAATCGTATGTTGTATGAGTATAGGCTGCTTCAGTGATCATCAGCCTATAGTGTGCACCTTTTACCGAGTCATAGGATACCTCGTTGTCCAGGCACGACTCAGGGCAGTATAGGTGTTTTGTTCTCCAGTGGTTAAGGCAGGGGTTGGAACTAGTGTTACCGTTGTTGCATTTAGCCTTATCTAATCCAATGATGAAGAGCCCTGTGTCTTGTAGAACCTGGATCGTAACAAATGGCGACCTTGCTTAGGATTTTGTGAACTTAAGAAATACTGTGGGAGTATAGTGGTAATTTTGTTATTGAGGAATACAGTGGAAACAGATTTTTTTTTGGCAAGCAGTATAACACATAAAGAGGCTTCAGATAACTTTAAGTGAATAGGTGCTTGCATAAGAGATTATAGATACTTTTTTTGTTGTATTAACTTGCACACTTCTCAGTATACACCATGTATAGCAACAGCTCAGTTAACGGGGATAATCAGACAGTACAGCCTACTGGTGTTGAGCAGCAGCAGGAATTTAATGATGGCATCAGAGTTATTAATTGTGAGGCTGATGCGAGGAAGTTTGTGGAGATACCAGTAACAGCGAGTCGGTTGGAGGGGATTGATTGCTATGGTCTGCGTTGTTTGGCCACGGTCCTGGGGCGTGTCGGCTTTGGCAGCATGTCTAAGAGTGACCTGGTGGCTTGTGTGTTGGGTGGTGGCAGTGGGTTGCAGGGTGGAGCGGGGGCTTGGGAGCCTTTATCCAAGCCTCCCTTCCACTCTACTCCTATCGCGCCCCCTAGGTTACCAGACCGTGGCACGCTTCCGCAATCTGATAGTCGCTGGCAGCGTGGTTTGCCCCTGGGTGAGCCACTGGGTGGGTCTCCTATAATTGCTCCTCCCCCTCAGGGTTTGACTGATGATATGTTGTTACAACTGGAGTTGGCTAAGATCCAGCGTGAAGTTGAGATGGCTAAGATTCAGGCTGAGATGGCTAAGATTCAGGCTGAGGAGAGGACAGCATGCCGTGAGGCAGAGTTGCAGGTTGAAGCAACTAGGTGCTGTGCTGAGATGGATGTTGAGAAATCTAGGGTGGAGACAACAGGGTGGCATCTCGGTTCTGGGAATCGTGGGTCTGAGTCTTTATCGCACTTGCTTAAATTAGTCCCTGTGTTCGATGTGTCTGGTGTGACTGAGTTTTTTGCACGGTTTGAGAAGAAGTGTCAGGAGCGTGAGTGGCCGGAGATTAAGTGGGCAGCCCTTGTATCATCAAAGCTTGTTGGGAAAGGTCTCACGGCATATGACTCGCTGTCATTGGAGGACTGTACTAACTATGTGGTGTTAAAGGAGGCTGTGCTCCAGGCCTATGAGTTGCAACCAGAAACCTACAGGTTGAAATTTCGCGGCGTTGTAAAGAGCAAGGATAGCTCTTTTCTTGAACATGCCCGGGAACTGACTGACACTATGGGGAACTGGCTCCGGTCTGAGAATGCGACAACAGTTGATCAGGTTAAGCAGTTATTTTTGTTGGAGCAGTTCTTCCGGTGCATAGGCAGCGACCTGACATTAAACCTGAAGGAAAAATGCCCTAAGACCGTAGAGGAGGCAGCTAAGCTTGCTGACCTCCGGCTTTCTTTGATTCGTGGGTGCGGGTCTGCTCATCATAGTGAGACAGGTAACAAGGGGCGTAACACTCCACCCCCCAAAGTCAATGAAGCCCAAAAAAACACTGTAAAAAGTAAGAGCAATGATACCCATTATAACTACAAACACAAAACCGTCCCGTTTTCAAAAGGGCAGGGCCCTTCCCCACCACCTCAAGGGGGGAAGTCTAGTGGTGAAGTGAAATGTTTTAAATGTCAGAAGGTGGGTCACTTTGCACGTACATGTCCGAGTAATATTCCTGCTAAGCTTGTGTCTTTGGTTCGCAACATGGGGGTGTCTCTGAGCTCTTCTGCATCTGCCCGGGGTAGGTCGTCAGCTGCGGGGACACAGCCTGTGAAGAAGGGTTTGGAGGGCTCGACACCTGTCCAAGACACTTTTTGCAGCCATCGAGGGCACGGGCTTGTGAGCTGGGGGAATACTAAACATCAGGTCAAATTGTTGCGTGACACTGGGGCATCACAGACACTTCTTAAAAATTTCACAGGCAAACCTATAAACGCGGCTTGTGTTGTTGTGGTACAGGGGATCAATGTTACCAGGTCATACCCGTTGATTAGGTTGGAGCTGGAGGTGGATGGTGTGTGTCGTGAACTTGATGTTGGGATCGTAGAGAGCTTGCCAGTTGAGGGCGTCGACCTCCTTCTGGGCAACGACTTTGCGGTGCTCACTTCAGAGGTTCCACCCTTAGTTGTTGCCGAGAGGGCGGCCAACGTTAATAGGGAGAATTGGGAGTGGGTCGAGAGGTGTCAGCTTAAACAGATGGCCTGTACAGTCACCCGTTCTCGCGCGTCAGTTCAGTCACAACCATTGTCTCAGTCTTCAGATCAGCGGAGGAAAGGTCCGAGGAAAGTAGCTAAAGGTAGATTTCAGGGTGTTGATTCCGCGGCTCTTCTGGGGGACTCAGTATTGGCACCATTATTATTGTCTGGAGTGGACCCTGAGCCTGTATCACTGGATGAACAGGCAGGGCCAGTGAAGACTCCACGGCAGAGCCGTTTTGTAGCCAGGCAAGATCGGGTCTCTAAGTCTAGTATCGGTGAGGGTAACAAAGTGCTCCGGGAGCAGCTTGATGCGTTGACACCTGCAGATATCAGTAGACTTCAGATTGATGACCCTGAGCTCCAAAGTTACAGTCATGGCGCAATAGACCTCGAAGAAGATGGGGATGCTAAGCCGGGAGATTTCTTCCGTTACGAGAGAATTTTGTACAGACGGTATCTAGACACCAAATCGAAGTGGGAGGGTGGTGTGAGGGTAGTAGACCAGCTGGTTGTGCCGAGTGGGTGTCGTGAAAACCTACTGCGGTTGGCTCATGATGTGCTAGTGGCAGGGCACCTGGGGGTCAGTAAGACGGTAGCGGCGTTGGGTAGATTGTTCTGGTGGCCAGGGATGAGGGCAGATGTTGGTGCATGGGTTGCAGGGTGTGTAACGTGCCAGACTGTAGGAAAGCCCAACCAGGTGATACCCAAGGCTCCGTTGTACCCCTTTCCTGTCATTGGGCCGCCTTTTAGTAAGATAGTTGTGGACATGGTTGGCCCTCTACCACCTACTAGTGCTGGGAATAAATTCTTATTGACTATAATGGATGTTGCTACGAGATACCCGGATGCATACCCCATGCGTAATGGCTCAGCTAAGACTGTGGTCAAGAACTTGCTGCTTTACTGTTCAAGATACGGGTACCCGCGAGAAGTGCAGTTAGACCAGGGGTCAAATTTCACTTCGAACCTATTCCAACAAACCTCCAACAGCATATGCTCTGTCGTTTCATCTGCCTATCACCCCGAGAGTCAGGGGGCACTTGAGAGGTGGCACTCGACCCTCAAGAGTATGCTTAAATGTTACTGCTTGGAGAATGGCAAGGAGTGGGATCTGGGGCTGCCTTATGTGTTGTTCGGGGCGAGAGAGGTACCTGGTGAGAGTTTGGGTTTCAGCCCCAACCAGCTTGTTTTTGGCCATAATGTCAGGGGTCCACTGTCCATGGTGAAAGAGATATGGGAAGGTCTGCAGAAACCATGCTCAGTGTTGAAGTACGTTCTCGAGAGTCGTAAAAGGATGGTAAATTGTATGGAGTCGGCAGGGAGGAATTTGGTAGACTCTCAGGCGAAAATGAAGGACCGTTACGATGTGAAGACGAAGCTCCGGGAGTTTGGGGTGGGGCAGGAGGTTATGTTGTTGCTGCCTCTGCCCGGTCATCCAATGTCAGCAAAGTATACGGGTCCTTATTTTGTCACTAAGAAGCTGTCGGACCTAGATTATCTTGTTGCAACCCCTGACCGGCGTAAGAAACATCAATTATGCCATGTGAACTTGATGAAGGAGTTTGTGAGGCGCCCCTCAGAGCCTCTCACTGTCCCCGTGTTGGTCTGCAGCGGCCAAGGTGGAGAAGGAGGGGGGGATAGTCATGCTCTGGGGGAAGATAGCTGGGATTGCCATGTTTCTGCGGAACAGTGGGCGGGGAATTGTGTTCAGGTGGCAGAGCAGGCTATTGAGCACCTGCCTGAGCAACAGCGTGCGGCCGTGCGCCACCTGTTCCAGTCATACTCCGCTGTTTTCGCGGAGGACCCAGGCCTCACTATTCAGACGGTGCATGATGTTGACGTGGGAGACAACCCGCCCTTCAAGTCAGTGCCTTATCGTGTGCCTCCTATCAAATTGCCAGCCCTCCGGGAGGAGCTGAGGTATATGATAGAGAGAGGGCTGATTAAGGAAGGGCCGGTGCGTTGGACCTCCCCGGTAACTCTGCAGCCTAAGCCAGACGGGAAGGTGCGTTTCGGTATAGATTTTCGCAGACTTAATGGCTTGACCGCCACCAATCCTTTCCCCCTTCCTCGCGCCGATGACAGTGTTGACAAAATCGGGAATGCCACATACCTCACCAAGGTCGACCTGGTGAAGGGCTATTGGCAGGTGCCCCTGTCTGCGCGAGCGAGGGAGGTATGCGGCTTTTGTGTGGACGGCAAGACATATATGTGCAATGTCATGCCTTATGGGTTGAAAAACGCACCTGCTACCTTCCAAAGTCTGATGAATGATATTGTTAGTGACATTCCCAATTGTACTGTATATCTCGATGATGTCATTGTCTATGATACTGATTTTGGTAGTCACTGCGAGCATCTTAATATCTTGTTTCGGAAGCTGTGTGAAGCTGGGTTGGTCGTGAACCTGGGGAAATGCGACTTTGTGCAGGCAACTGTGCAGTATCTTGGCTTTGTTGTAGGTTTGGGACGGGTGTCCCCCCCCCAGAGCAAGATACTGGCCATCGATCGGTTTCCCAGGCCAACCACCAAGTGTCAGATCATGCGCTTTCCAGGCATGAGAGGCTACTACAGACGCTTTATACAAGGGTATTCGACTGTTCTTGCTCCCCTGACTGACCTTTTGGCAAAGACGGTGAAGTTTCGGTGGTCGCCTGAGTGTGAAAAGGCGTTTGGGTTAGTGAAGCACTTACTATGCACCCATCCTATTCTCAGGGCACCGGACTTTACAAGGAGTTTTCAGCTGGCGACAGACGCCAGTGGTGTTTGGGCCGGTGCAGTCCTCTTGCAAACGGACGACGAGGGTCTGGAGCACCCCGTCAGCTTTTGCTCTAAAAAGTTCAACGCCGCTCAGAGGAACTATTCTAGCATCGAGAAAGAGTTGTTGGCGATTGTTCTTGCTTTGAAGCACTTTGAGGTGTATGTTCCAGCCTTCAGCCCGGTCGTGGTCATTTACACAGATCACCACCCTCTAAAGTTCCTCAACCAGTTCCACAACCGGAACATGCGGCTGACACGGTGGTCACTTATGCTCCAAGAATACAATCTTGATATCAGGCATATTGCCGGTTGTGATAACGTTATAGCTGACTGTCTTTCGAGGGTGGAGGACAAGGGGTAGATGGCCACAGGTTGTGTGGGTTGCGTGGAGGAAAATAGGCTACATATATTGTGACGTTAACCACTCCGTTAGAACCACATGACTTGTCCTACAGTGACACGCTAGGATCGCCAGGACAGTGGATGTGGCTACAGTTTGTGTATTGTTGTGTGCTTTATTTCATATGAAAGCTCGTGTCATGGGCAGTCCAGAAAGGCTCTTTGTTTTCACCCATGTCAAGGCTTTATATATTTAATTGTAAAGTATATGTTTTATCCTTAACTAGTAATGATAGGATCAGAGAGAGAGAGAGAGAGAGTAGAACAGAGTGAGAGGGGGCGCGTAGTGTTTTGCTATACTCGATGACGTCATAGCTGGCTGGCCTCGTGGGGATTGGTTGAGGGAGTTCTTTACCATGCTTGGTGACGTAATGTTTTGCTAGCTACTTTGGTAGTGGTTAGAGGACTTGTTACCGCTTTTTTCCCACGCGGCTCGAGCTAGTGCGAGTATATATACAGTTCCCTCGCCATTCTCTCCCTCAGATCTGGTTTCTAGAACACATCCCTCGTTATCCTTTGATACCTGTCTCCCGCTCTGCACCTGAGAATCTTTTCCTCTGCCTATCTCTCTCATTTTCCATATCTTTCACCACCTTTTATTAATATTATACCCCCTCTGGTTAACTCTGCAAAATCAGCTTAATGCTGGCCAGTTGTATTGTGCGTTAAGGTCTGATATAACCCATGTATGTTAGTTGTTAAGATAAGTTGATCACGAAGCATTGGTTGGCATTCATATTGTTTAGTACCGCTTCCTATAATTATTAGTGTTCTGCTGGATTAGATAATGCTAGACTAGGGGTCTGATATTATAAGGTATTGTTTCCTATGAGTGCTGGCTTTAGTTAAAAGCTGCATGACATACCTGAGAACTGGAGTTGATTGAGTAAATTCTAGTCTGTGTGCCATTGAGAGTAGAGCATGCACGAATGAGGGCTTTTTGCCTATACCATTCTGCACTGTTCTAAGCTCGTTGTTTGTCTTTGAGGTACGCCAGGAGAACGCTTAATACTTCGGTATTAAGGTTTCTCAAGAGAGCTACCCTTCCCTATAACGTAATATTTGACGCACAGACTTGAGATTTACACTAGGCTATGCGGCATGCCATGCGCACCAGTATCTCGTATCATTGACTCTAGCTAGACTTTATCAATCATAGTAGACATTAAGTATATTAATCCAATTACTCTTTTTATGCATATCCGTTTATGATTACACAAGCATTTCGCAGCCTAGTTTGATGTATGGAGACACAAACGACTTAGGCTCTTTTTGTTGATAGGAATACTGCATTGTCGTGGCGATTATTATTGTTGTAGTGTTTAGGATATTCTTGGCTCCGACGGTATTATATATTCTGCCTTTTGTGTGCATAGCCTGCACGAGCATTGTTCCGCTGCCTGCCTTTTTGGGTTCCATTTCCGATACGAGCATCTTTATAGCATCTAACATTTAAAGAAGATTCCTTGTTGGTGTTGAAGGACTTTAGTGCACTTTCTTTCATGCAGGAGTGCCTGACATTTATTGATTAAAGTAACGTAAGCTGTAACTTCTCTTACCACCTTACTTTGCATACCATAATCAAGCACCTTCGGTTATAGGTAGTAATAGGCTGTTTTCACATAACATTAAGCCTAGAGTAGACGCACATTTATTGAGAGTTTAATAACCTATTATTACATATAGAACTCTGTAGAGTATTTGTGTTCTTTGTTCACTGGGAATATACATCAGAGGTTGGATCTACCGCTTTCCGTTGTAGCATTTATGCCATTACTAGTCCAATGAATAAGAGCCCTGATATATTTAAACCTCAGTCGTAACAATATTTAAAGCCGAACAAAAACAACAATAAAATTTAAAATCAACATAAAAACTCTTTCTGTTATAGTAAATTTAAGTATGTTTTGTTACAGCTGAAGCACTAGCTATTAGTGGGCTGAGTTTCGTAGAACTCGCTTTCGGAGCGTAACAATTTTAAGTTTTGCTATTGTTACGTCCTGGGATATATAAACACTGGGCTCTTTCTATTGGACTAGGTATGCGGCAACAAGCAACAACGGAAAACGCTAGATCCAACCCTTATCTATAAACCCCGGCAACAAACCACCCTAAACCATCAAGAGTCCTGCCTGGACAACGAGGTATCCTATGACTCGGTTACAGGGTGCACGCACTATAGACTGCTGATAGTCAAGCAGGCTATATAAAAGATCACACAATTAAGTTGACTTAAAGCTTCAAGGAAAAGATAGATAACGGAATTAAATTGCAGAAACAATTTAATAACAAACTAGAAGAAAGTACATTTAACGTTACGTTAATTAATACAACTAATCACCCCTGCGTGAAAGAAGGTGAAAGCAAACAGTCCTCAAAACATCGTACAGGTAGACATGTAAACTGCATGCGGCTACTGTAGGATCTGATGCTTAGCAAAGAAAGTAAGTTACGGATTTAGAGAACTCTTAACTCATAAGCAGGAATAAATACTAGTGATAGGCCATACAGTGTATAATGGCATAGGTATAATTAAATAAAGGTAGCAACTCGCAACATAACCACATACAGGTGTGCTTCTCACTCTTAGTCAGGCAAGCCTGCTCGGACAGAGTCTCTAAGCCACACCCTGACTCACAATGCTCACAAAAACGGTAAACTGTGGCACAATAACAAGCATACAGAGATGATAAACCCCTAGCTGTTAATCTGCCAGGTGGCAGAGGTCTAGCCGGAAGGATATAGGCTTCGGATACCCGGGCTGAGCCACCTGCTCTAGCCTAGGGACGTTCCCAGGTCTGTGCGCCAAATTACTCTAATTGAAAGGGTGCTCTCTTGAGAGACTCAGATCGCAAGTATCTGACTCTCTCCTGGCGACCCTAAAACAAAAGCAAGACGTGCTAGCGCAGTGCTGAGTGGACTAGGCAAGGGCCCTCACACAACACAACACTAGACACACAGGGACACAGACAAGAAAATGCCCCCAGACTCCCACGGGTATCCTAGTAAAGTCGTGCGGGTCCACAGGACTCGCACCAGCAGACTTTACTTAAAGGATCGCAAAAAGCCTCCCCTCCGGTCTAGCCCCTGCTAACCTGACACAAGAACACACTAGCAAGCATGAATCCACCAAATATGAGACAACAAAAAAGCTTCCTCGGTCTCATTAACAATTAAATCTCTGCATAAGGCCCAAAATCCTATCTAGTTATCTGAGAGCTCGTCGTTAATACAATAATAGATATAAGGTCTATCAAGGGGATGGGATAATTAAATAGATTGGTGAAGTAGTGGAAGGAAGGTATACAAAGTAAGAGAGAAAGTTTCTAAGGGGGGTTGAGAGGGATAGATATCAAGGGGGGTCCGAAGGGTACGACAGTGAGGTGAGCTCTGAGTCTTGAATCTGTCTGGACCCCACCCTAGGCATGCAGAATACATCCCATGCTTGGCAACACTCAACACAGTTGCCGGGTCAAAATCGTCTACCCCGTGCGTGAGTCGAAACTAAGCCTAACGTTGCAATCAAATCCACGTGGCAACATCAGGCTCGTCCCAAGCTGGACTCTCCGTGCGAAGCAACGTCCCCCAGCCTCCCACTCTCACTAGACTTACATCTTATATATTATAATGAAACAATCAACTATCGAGAATAAAATATACTAAGATGCGTTGGTTAAGAATAAGGGCAGCTTCAAGCTGTGAAACAACATAAGAATATCCCAGACATTAGTTACGTTGTCGTAGGATATATTCTAAGGAAAAGCCTGCCGGCCGGCTGCCGCCAGCCGGTTTCTAAACGGCTGGGCAGCCGACGCGCGCGCATGCCCGCACGTGGCTACTATGCAGAAGCGTCACACTATTGTGTTGAGGGGGTAAATATGTAAGTTTGTTTCATTTTATAAGTATGTTTTTTTTGTGAAACCTATATGCTGTATTATTGTGCTGGGGTGGGGAGGTTAGGTGACGTGTGCCGGCACTCGCCGATTTCAGATATCAGAACTTGCCTAATGTTAAGTGTCTAATATCTTGGGGGGGGGGGGGGGGGTGACACACGTCAGCTCCCCAGCGACCACGAGGGGGCAGCGGTTGGCTCCCCATCCTCTTCTCCCCTCTCCCCAGGCAGTGTTATGGGCTGTAGTTTATTGATTAAGTTCTAGTTTCTTCCTAGTGCATCATAGTGTCACAGGTAGTCCAGAGATATTCTTTATTTTCGCCTGTGACAATGCATTGTATTTTATTCCAGCTGTCATAGATTTAATGTATTAGATGACTCGTGGAAGTTGGAGAGTGTGAGTGAGTGAGAGAGAAAGAGAGAGAGAGAAAACCAGAGCGAGGTGGCATCGGCGGATTGATATCGTGCAACTTGGTTAGTTACGTCATCTCTCGGGCGCCTGATTCGTTGCTGGGCTCCTCCCTCCTGCTCCGTCACCGCTTTCCCGCCGCGTCGGTAATGGGTGCGCCTACACGCACGCACTCCCTTGTGACTTCTACGGGCAGAGCTCCTCTTAGTGCTGTAACGCTAACATCCCTTTGCAATCTATCAGCCCACCTCACCCCCCTATTGCGAACTTTCTCTACCACTGCTTACCTTCTTTTCTCTGTATATCCTACTATTAATTAACTGTCCTTCCCCTTGACGTTGATTTCATATATCCGTCACTGTATTATACAGCGAGCTCTCAGAAATATTATATGTAATTAGTTAGGCATTTTGGATCAGAGGGTTATCCATTTTGGCTTGGGGAGGTTTGACATACTCATCGTGTTGCCCCTACCTTATTTTCTTGGGTGTCTGCCAGGTCAGTCGATGCTAGACTGGGGAGAGGCTATCAGGTTACAGTTTCCTATGAGCATGGACTTCGTTGAGCCCATGCAACTGTACCGGATACCTGCGGAGGCCTAGGTCATTTTCTTGTCTGTGTACCTTAGAGCCTAGCTCTGTGTTGGCATGAGGGCATTTGCCTAGTCCACCCAACACTGTGCTAGCTCGTTAGCTTTTGACTTAGGAGGGTCGCCAGGAGAGAATCAGGTACACAAGACCTGGAGCTCTCAAGAGAGCACCCCGTCATTTAATGTAACTAGGCGCACAGACTTGAGAACGACACTAGGCTACCGAGCAGGTGGTTCGGCCCAGGTAGCCTAGCCTACGACTCCCCTGCTAGACTTCGTCCACCTGGCAGACCCCCGATTAGGGTTTATAATCTCATTGTGTATATGTGTGCAGCATTATTGTTCCTTATGTTTATAGTAAGTCGTGATTGTTGCTGAGAGACCTAACCAGAGCAGGCTTGGGCCTGGTGGGAGAAAGCCTATCTTTTTGTGGTTAGAGTTTAGACTGCCGATTGTTTTATAATTACACCTGTGCCAGATAACACCGTATGTCCCTACACTATATATGTTCCCACAGTAATAATACACAGTTCAGAATCCGAGACGTACTTCTTAGTTGCATCTGACTTTTGCAGAAGATTCCTGCATGATGCTGTAGGACTTTCTTTGTTTCACTTTCTTTCAGACAGGAGTGACAGGAGTGACAGTTTACTGATTATTTAACGTAACGTTAATTACCCTTCTTCTAGTTTGCTATTAAATCGTTGCTGCGATTTAATTACGCTATCTATCTTTTTCCTTGTATACCTTAATAAAGTAATCGTATGTAGTATGAGTATAGGCTGCTTCAGTGATCATCAGCCCCTTTTACCGAGTCATAGGATACCTCGTTGTCCAGGCACGACTCAGGGCGGTATAGGTGTTTTGTTCTCCAGTGGTTAAGGCAGGGGTTGGAACTAGTGTTACCGTTGTTGCATTTAGCCTTATCTAGTCCAATGATGAAGAGCCCTGTGTCTTGTAGAACCGGGATCGTAACAATACCTTTCCCCCTCGATCCCGATCGATGTTCCAGAATTAAACAGGATCCTTTCTCTATTACCTCCACCTTTCCTCCTTTTAGGGGATTTTAATTGCAGGCATTCGCTGTGGGGTGACTCTACCGTTAATACACGAGGTCGTTCCCTTGAGGCTCTGATTCGTACGCACGATTTATTTCTTTTGAACACTGGTTCTTCTACGCATTTTGATAGCGCCACCCATACCTTCTCATGTATTGACTTGTCTCTGTGTTCCCCTACACTATCCTTGGATTTTACTTGGAAGGTCTTTAATGATTACTGTGCGACCGACCACTTCCCTATTGTCCACTCCCCTACGTCTTTCTCCCCAGTGCCGCGCCCTCCCCGTTGGTGTTTCGATCGTGCCGACTGGACATCTTTCGCAGATCTCGCCGTTCCGCCTAATCGGACCCCTGCTTTCCCGGACCCTGATGCCATGCTTACCAGTTTCCTGATGTTTGTGCTCCATGCTGCCTATACTTGTATTCCACGCACCACTCGGAGTATGTCTTCTAAGTGGGTACCGTGGTGGACTGCTCAGTGCACTTCGGCTTTACGCAATAAAAGAGCCAAGTGGAAGAGTTTCCGTCGGAAAAAAGGCTCTCCATATGAGCGGGATGCGTATACTCTTTTCAAACAGGCTAATGCCGTCTTCCGTCGTACAATCCGCTCTGCAAAAAAATCTAGCTGGATGTCATATGCCTCTACTATCAACGCAGATACACCTGTTCCACAAGTCTGGGCTCGCGTCAGGAAGATTGCAGGGAAACATGCGCTTACGCCGGCCCCAGTCCTCCATACCAACACTGGCATTGTGGGCGATCCGTCTCTGGTGGCCAATATGTTGGGACAACATTTCAGTGATGTTAGCACTGGCTCCCATCTCCCGCCCTCCTTCCAGATGCATAAACGCCGTTCTGAACTTAAGCGACTTGACTTCGCCTTATCATCTGATCAGTTTTTCAATGCCCCCTTCTCCCGGGCTGAGCTTGAGTCTAGCCTGGGAGCCTGTAAGGATATATGTGAAGGCCCTGACGGTGTCCATTAATTGATACTAAAGCACTTATCTCCACCTGCACTTGGCTTTCCCTTATCCATCTACAACCGTCTGTGGTCCACAGGCTTTTTTCCGGCTGAGTGGAGACATGCCATCCTTCTCCCATTCCTTAACCTGGGAACTGCGGGGAGACTCTTAAGAGTTCCCCTGGCGGACTGCGGGAAGACTTAAGAGTAAGGGAAAAAAAAATCCATTTATAACACCCACATTTTTTGTATTTTGTATTATTTTTTTTTTTTTTGCCCCTGGGCCATGCCAAATATCACTCCTCCACCTCTCCTTCCCCACTTTCCTCCCCTCCTTCAGTTATCACCTATTTTCCCTGTTATTCCCTTATTCTGTGGTTTATTTTCGTGCTAACATTAGCGAGTTGGTAGCAGGACGTTGTCATCACTGTTACCAAGCGTGGGAAAGAGCGAGAGAGAGACTATTGCGGAACAGTGTCTCTCCAGACAAGGGGAGGGGTGGAGGGCAGGGAGGTTGCCTCAGCCATACATTATGTAACTCCCGGCCTGTATCGCCGATTTTGACCATCCAAACACTGTTTCCACTTGTTTTATTGTTGTAACAGGTTAATACCTTTATAATCTACCTATAATAGGCGCATATGGATAAGTATTAATGCTATTTATGGTAAAATAACGATGTTAGTGATGGGAACAGCTCAAATACGTCAGCACAGGAGTGTGGTGTCTCATACCCCCAATGCGCACTTCTTAGGTTAAGCTGGGTAAGTCGGGCCATGCACCAGCAGATTACCGTCCCATTGCCCTGGTCAGTTGTGTAGGCAAATTATTAGAACGCATGGTTCACTCCCACTTAATGTGGCTCCTAGAATCAAGAGGCATCCTGTCACCTTTTCAATATGGCTTTCGTAAGGGCCGTAGTACATTGGACCCATTATTGAGATTGGCGACTTCTATCTGCGACGCCTTTTCGGACACTAAGTCAGTTTTAGCTGTATTCTTCGATCTTGAAAAAGCTTATGATATTGCCTGGAAATACAACATCCTTCATACCCTTTTACGTTCTGGTGTGTCTGGCAACATGGCGGTATTCTTGAAGAACTTTCTCCCTGATCGTACTTTCCGAGTCAAGCTTCAGAATACATTCTCACGAACATACCCCCAACACGACGGTGTCCCACAGGGTTTTGTTATTAGTACCATCCTTTTTATCCTAGCTATTAATGGTATTATTTCTTCTCTCCCTCTTGGTGTCCGTGCTTCTTTGTATGTGGACGACTTCGCTATTTACGCTGTGGGTTTGGATATCGCTGCCCTACAAAATCTCATGCAGAAGGCCATCGATGCGGCTGCGCAGTGGGCTACGGCCCATGGTTTTCGGTTTTCGCCCTCGAAATCTTGCGCCGTCATCTTCACAAAACGCCATACAGTTCCGCATCCTGTTCTTACGTTGTATAACCGCCCTCTGCCTTACAGGTCCTCAGCTCCATTCTTAGGTCTCATTTTCGATACTCGGTTGACATGGTCCCCGCACATTACTTCGTTACTGACCTCCACCACCCAATGGCTTCAACTCTTACAAACCCTTAGCCACTTGTCTTGGGGTGCGGACCGGACGACTCTTCTGCGCCTCCATACAACGCTTATTCTCTCCAAGATCGATTATGGCTGCCAGGTATATGCCTCCGCTGCACGTACAAACCTTAAGCGCCTAGACTCCCTTCACCATCACGGTCTGCGCTTGTCGCTAGGGGCTTTTGGCTCTACTCCGGTTATTAGCCTTTATGCTGAATCAGGTGTCCCACCGCTATCATCCAGGCGGGATAAACTGACCCTTCGATGTCATCTTCGCCTTCTGCAACACAGTTCGGCTGGTTTTCCTCCCACGGCTTCCTGCTTAGCCCCATCAGTGTCTGCTACTTCGTTCCCCGGTCGGGTCTCTGCTTTACTAGCCTCCTTCTCTTTTCCCATTCCATCGGTGCTACCCCTCCGACAGTCGGAGTTCCCCCCATGGCTACTCCCTCGCCCTACCGTTTGTACAGCTGCCCTCCCCCCCTCGAAGGCCTCTTCAACCCCACAGTTGCTTTATGCTCAGTTTGCGGAACATAATTATGCTACACCACTCTTCAGCCATTCCAGTGTACACTGATGGTTCCAAGACCTCCGCCGGTACAGGGTTTGCGGTTGTGTTCCCGGACCGGACCTTCCAACGTCACATCCAATCATGTGCTAGTGTCTTTACGGCCGAGTTATTTGCTATTTCATTTGCCCTACGTACTATTTTTTGTTCACACCTGCATACCTTTGTAATTTTTAGTGACTCCCTTAGTGCTCTTCAGAGTATTCAGTCTATTCCCGCTGTTAACCCCTTAGTGCTGGAGATTCAGGAATGGTTGTTCCGCATCGCTACTAAATTGAAGTCCCTGTCTTTCTGTTGGGTCCAGAGTCATGTTGGAGTGCCTGGCAATGAGCGGGTTGATTTTTTCGCCCGCTCTGCTATTACCTCTCACCGACTCGTGCCACGGCGTATTCCTGCATCTGATTACTTCCCGCGTGTTACTCAATTACTACGTCAGCGCTGGCAGGACGAATGGACCTCCATGAGGGTGTCTGATGTCAAACTGCGTTCTGTCAAACCTTCCGTCCTACCTTGGAAGTCTTCCTCTCATCGCAATCGTCGATGGGAGACCGCTCTAGCCCGTCTTCGGCTCGGCCACACCAGGCTCACACATGGTCATTGATGTCCTGTGATGTCCCCACGTTCTGTCCTTGCTGCCATATTCCAGTGTCTGTCCAGCATCTCCTGATCAACTGTCCGTGTTTCTCCAATGCCCGACGGCGGGCATTCCCCTTCATATCCTCCCTTAATCGCCCCCTTGTCTTAGCCGATATGCTTGGAGAGTCCCCCACTTTCTCCCTCCCACATCTTATGCGGTTTCTCCTCCATACCCGTCTCCTTCAGCTTCTTTAATTAGTGTTTCCTAGTCTTCTTCTCCTCTACTTCGTATTGCGCCCAGCCCCACAAAAACTCTGATGTTTTTTTTTTCTCACAAAGTTTCTTTTGGTGCCACATAGTCTTTTTAGGCTTGGTGCGAATCCCTGTTTTAATAATAATAATATTCCTGCCGTATTACTCTTAAATATAGCTATAGAAGCATTTACCAGTTACGTACTGTATGTTAGAAGGTATAATTATCTAACCTGCGTAAGACCCTTCTTCAACTATAGATTCCAATGCTGGTCACCACACCAAAATAAGAATACTCTATCAAACTCCTGGAGAATGTACACCAGATCAATCATATTAATACCAACATGAGCGAAGCAACCATTCGAAGAGAAGTACAAAGTTCATGGTATGAACATGAAGATATCCGATGCTCTACATTATCTACTATCTAAACCAAACCAGCCCAGTGCCTGCCGATCCATCTTGAAAACAAAATAAATAAATATGGTTGAAATGCACTCCTAGAGTATATATATAGTTACAGCATCAACGATATCCATATTTATATGTAGATGTGTTAAACATTTAACTGTGAATAATGGCCGACACATATCCTAAGAGGGGAGGACAGGACAAGAAAACTTCATAGGCCTATTACCCCACTAACCATTACTGTAAGCATTCAGTACAGGCCCCAACACTCTTGGAAAAGTTATTGTTACAGAACAATATATGTTTCTGTATGGGGGGGATTTGTGTATGTATTCTCATATACGATATTTATGCTTGTGCTAGAGTTGTCATATGGGGGTATTATTGTAATAGTTGAGTTTGCCATGGAAATATTCCATAGCAATATTTTCTTTCGATGACACAGACAAAAAGAACAATATTTAGGGGTGCACTATAATAAAACTATAGGTGAGCTCCAAGAATAAAAGAAAAACAAATACTTTAGGCTTTGGGAAGAATATACCATAGATATACGTTAATGAGTATAGAGTCAATAGCCATCTATTTCACCCAAACACCATTAAATTATCTGAATTATCAGGCTAATCGTCACCTGCTTTTCACAGCTAGAAAGTAGTGCAATCCTAAATCAAGCATTCCAGAAAGTTTTTAAGCGAGAGTCCAACGGACTACCAGATCATACCAACTCGTATGAGGGTGTGGTGGTCCAGGACTGCAATTTTACAGTTGACGGAAGTGGAGAACCTCATGAACCAGCTTACATGCTCATCAGCCCCAGGACCAGACAATATCCATCCAAAAGTTCTCAAGGAATGCAGGATCATATATCAAGAATCCTTGCGAACTGGAACTGTACCATTTGAATGGAAGGCAGCCAATCTTTAAGAGCAGGAAAAAAACTGATCCCCTAAACTATCGACCGGTGAGTCTGTTACGACCGGGGCTACGAATAAAACAAGGGCACTTAATGATTGGACTAGTAATATGGCACTATGCAACAACGGTACGCTAGATCCAAACCCTTGAACTTATATGCCGACGAACAAAAACACCTATACCCTCCAACGTTAATCTGCGATAACGGGGTATCCTTAACTGGGCATAAATGTACTCTACTTCAGGCTAACTCACACTGGTATAGCCTGATAACAAACAAGATGCAAGTTACGTTAAAATGCATAAAAGGGAAGCTATGGAAAGATCAATTAAATCACTGCAAGATTTAATACAATAAAAAGATGCTTCAATACAGTTACTCTAAACAACAATAAACTCTTCACTCCTATCTGAAAGAAAGTGAAGCATAGTCCTACAGCATAGACCTGGAAACTTCTGAAGAAAGTCTGATGCTCATAAGATGCTCGTATCTTAAATTATATAAAGGCAGGA
This sequence comes from Paralithodes platypus, assembly GCA_032716605.1. Taxonomy (NCBI): domain Eukaryota; kingdom Metazoa; phylum Arthropoda; class Malacostraca; order Decapoda; family Lithodidae; genus Paralithodes; species Paralithodes platypus. Next base: position 13,040,780 of record CM064495.1, read on the forward strand.
GGCAGCACACCACATGTGTAGACTGAGTACACAAAAAGGTAGGACATATAATGTTAACTGACACGAGAATACTATAAATGCGCAACGGCAGTAATGCTCGACACTAAAAGAAGTACTTCCTCATCAACGAAACAGTCTGCTATGGTTGTGCAACTCAACAACAACCTAGACTAATAAATGCTGTGAATAATAATGCGTACATATCAAAAAAGCTCATGTCCTAACTAGTGTCTGCTCGGCGAATAAAGTCTAGCTGGGATATCAAGGTTAGGAAACTGTGGCTGAGCAAGACAGGCTCATAGCCTAGCGTTGTCTTAAGGCGGTATGGTTAAAGTTACGTTAATGACGGGGATGCTCTCTTGGGAGATCCAGATCTCAAGTATCTGGTTCTACCCTGGTGATCCCTCTAAAGTCAAGCAAAGAGGCAGCACTGTGTTATAAGGTAGTAGGCTAATGCCCTCTTACAACACGATGCTGCACTCGCAAAAGACACAACCAAAAGGACAACCTAGGCTACCACAGAAACCATCGAAGTCGTGTAGGTATAAGCGAACCATACACACATCGGTGACAACGACAACAGAAACCTCATCCCAGTCTAGCATTAAATAACCCAGCAGAGCACTAATGATAATGAGGGAGACACACACAAAGAGTCATCAAACCTCCATAAACTAAGGACACTGAGGGAGACACACACAGAGTCATCAAACCTCCATAGACTAAGAACCCTAATAGCCTATTCTAATACATGGAAATATATATGAGAGCGACGCACACAATACGATGGGCCGATATGAAATCGTGTACAGAACCCAAAGGGAGTGCTGTGACGTTAAAAGATCAGAGGAATGAAAGAAAGGAAGTTGAGTGAGAGAGACAGTATCAGAATGGTGGAGATATGGGGGACAGTTGTAAAAAGGATGTTAGTCGTGTGCGTCCCTAGCCTGCTCTGAGGAGGGTAGCTCCTCGAGACCCTCAGGATCCCACAAAGGCATGGTGGTCGGCCAATCACAGGCTGATACATCACAAGGCAGCAGGCCCCTAGGACGCGCCAAGAACCACCAGCCAATCAAAGACGAGAGAAAGCCCGCGCGGGCGGGAAACTCCTCCGAGCGAGGAGGAGGGAGGAGGGAGGCAACACTCACTACCCCCTCGCTGCCCGCTCTCTCTCTCTCTCTCAACTTCACACTACAATGCATCTTACATTCTACTCATGATATAAAATACTTCCCGTTGTCACAGACGAAAATAAAGACCACCACTGTAACAATGCAAGTACTATGAAAAAAAGAACAACATTCTCTGATAACTGTAGCCCATTTCACTGCCCTGGCGAGCGCTAGTGGCTAACGAGAGGCGATTCTGCCAACGCTGGTAGGCGTCACACCCCGCCCAAGATATGGGATGCTCAACATTAGGCGAGCACCATATCTGACAAGGCAGAATGCCGACAAGACCCGCCACAACCAGCCACTCCACCAGAAATGAAATGCAAAGCTCAATCATAAATAAAACAACAGTTTAGCATAAATAAAATCTTATAACCCCTCCCAAACATAATAATATAATTTTAGCCTGTATGCTCCCTGAGCGAGCTTCACAGAGCCCAGCCTACTAAGTGAAAGACAGGTTCAACTTAGGACTTTAGCTATTACATTGGCAACTTACAATTAACTATAAAAAAAAAGTTTTTATGTGATTTTTTTTATTTAATATTAATGTTGTTTTTGACGGCTGCTCTACAGTGGCAAGCCTGATTTTTCTCCACTCATACCCACACACCTGTGGTGATCTACGTCGGATCCTACACCCTCGACAAACAGTCTGCAATCACATTCTCACAACCGGCAATATGGCGAATGTCTAGATTGTATTCTTGCAACATGAGTGACCAACGTGTCAGCCTCATATTCCGGTTGTGGAATTGGTTCAGAAATTTAAGAGGGTGGGGGTCGGTGTAAATCACCACGACTGGCCCGTAGGCAGGAACATATACTTCAAAGTGCCTGAGCGCCAACACTATTGCCAGCAGTTCTTTCTCTACCACGGAGTAGTTTTTCTGAGCGGAATTAAACTTCTTGGAAAAGAAACTGACTGGATGCTCGAAACCTTCCTCGTCTGTCTGCATTAAGACGGCACCAGCCCCTACACCGCTGGCATCTGTTGCCAGCTGGAATGGTCTTTCAAAGTCAGGGGCCCTGAGGATTGGGTGAGTGCATAGTAGGTGCTTGACAAGCGAAAAAGCCCTTTCACACTCAGGTGCCCACTTGAACTTTTTCTCTTTTGCTAGTAAATCTGTCAGAGGAGTTAACACAGTAGAATAACCCCGAATGAAGCGGCGATAGTAACCGATCATGCCTAAAAATCTCACGATCTGCCGCTTAGTGGACGGCCTGGGGAACTGGTTAATAGCCTGTATCTTGTTTTTGGGGGGGCACACCTGGCCTAACCCGACCACAAACCCAAGATATTGCACAGTTGGTCGGACAAAGTCGCACTTGCCCAGATTAACCACCAAGCTGGCCTCACTAAGCTTCCGAAACAAGGCTTCTATGTGCTCACAGTGACTCTCAAAGTTGTCATCGTATATTATAACGTCATCTAGGTAGACAGTGCAGTTAGGGATGTCAGCTACTAACTCATTCATAAGACTCTGGAAGGTTGCTGGGGAATTTTTAAGGCCATACGGCATCACATTGCAACGGTAGGTGTTCCCATCAACCACAAACCCGCATACCCCCTTCGCCCGCTCAGACAAGGGCACCTGCCAATAGCCTTTCCCTAGGTCTACCTTAGTTAGAAACTGTGCCTTACCAATCTTGTCTACGCTATCATCAACCCGGGGAAGGGGATAAGCATTGGTGGGAGTCAACTCGTTCAATCTCCGAAAGTCAATGCAGAAGCGAACCTTCCCGTCAGGCTTGGGCTGCAGAGTGACAGGAGATGTCCACCTAACTGCCCCCTTCTCAATCAACCCCCGTTCTAACATATACTCTAACTCCACTCTGAGGGCTGGGAGTTTAATGGGTGGAATTCTGTAGGGTACTGATTTAAAGGGGGGGTGATCTCCCATGTCCACGTCATGCACCACTCGAGTTGTGAGGCCTGGGTGCTCTGCGAACACAGTGGGGTATGAAGCAAACAGGCGCTGCACGGCTACAGGCTGTTGCTCAGGCAGGTGCACTAGAGCATCGTCAGCCACCTGTCTGGAGTTCCCCGCCCACTGGTCAGCAGAGACATGACACTCCCAGTTATCTTCCACCTGAGCTTCACTGTCCCTCACTCCTTCTCCTCCATGACCGCTGCAGGTCAACACAGGGACAGCGAGAGGCTCAGGGGGGCACCTCACAAACTCTTTCACCAGGTTCACATGGCACAGCTGGTTCTTTTTACGCCTATCTGGAGTAGCCACAAGATAGTCTAGGTCAGAGATCTTTTTCGCCACCTTATAAGGACCAGCGTACTTGGCAGACAAAGGATGACCTGGCAGAGGTAACAGAATCAACACCTCTTGCCCCACCTTAAACTCCCGGAGTTTCGCCTTCTCATCGTACCTGTCCTTCATAAGTGCTTGCGACCCTACCAAATTCCTACCTGCCAACTCAAGGCTTCTTAGCATTCTCTCTCTGCTCTCGAAGACATACTTTAACATGGAACATGGTTTTGCTGTGCCCTCCCAAATTTCTCTAACCATGTTGAGGGGGCCTCTGACCTGATGTCCAAAAACTAACTCATTGGGACTGAAACCTAGGCTTTCACCAGGTACCTCCCGAGCAGCGAATAATACATAGGGCAACCCAAGATCCCAATCTTTGCCATTTTCAACACAGTAACAACGCAACATGCTCTTCAGAGTCGAGTGCCACCTCTCCAACACCCCTTGACTCTCTGGGTGATAGGCTGAAGAGACAACTGTACTGATACCGTGCTGCTGTATGGTCTGTTTGAAAAGGTTAGAAGTAAAGTTGGACACTTGGTCTGACTGCAATTCCTGCGGGTACCCGTACCTAGAACAGTACAATAGCAAGCTACGAACAACAGTCTTAGCAGTACCATTTCGCATGGGGTATGCATACGGATAACGAGTGGCAACATCCATAATGGTGAGGAGGTACTTGTTGCCTGCACTAGTAGGGGGTAGAGGGCCAACCATGTCGATTATAACCTTACTGAATGGTGGCCCGATAACAGGAATAGGGTGTAACGGAGCCTTGGGAATACACTGGTTTGGTTTACCTACTGTCTGGCAGGTACTGCACATTGCCACCCATGACGTAACATGTGCCTTCATCCCTGGCCACCAAAACAATTTCGCCAATGCTGCTACCGTCTTACGTACACCCATATGCCCTGCCACCGGTACATCATGTGCCAACCTCAGTAGGCTATCACGGCACACACTAGGCACTACCAACTGGTCAACCACTCTCGACCCACCCTCCCAACTCCGTCTGGGATCTAGAAAACGCCTGTACAAAATACCCCCCACTCGAAAGAAGTCCCCCGGCTTTGCATCCCCGTCCTCCTCCAGTTCGATTGCACCGTTACTGCACTTCTGAAGCTCAGGATCACCCAACTGTAGCCGACAGATATCCGAAGGAGCCAATTTATCGAGATGCTCCCGGAGCAACTTATGGCCTCCCCCGGTACTAGACTGTTCGACCCTATCCTGCTTTTGCGAGTAACGGTGCTATCTCGGAGTTTTCACACGCCCTTCCTCCTCAACAAGTGTGGCAGGTTCTGGGGCCACTCCGGACCTTAACATAGGTGCTAATACTGAGTCGCCAAGGAGAGCCGCTGGATCAAAACTCTCTAAACTTTTCCCAACTTTAGCCTTCTCCTTTCGACCGTTCTTCCGCTGGTCTAGAGACTGAGGAATAGGCTGTGACACTTTAGATGCACGAGAACGGGTGACAACACACGCCATCTGCTGTAGTTGACACCTCTCGACCAACTCCTGCCCCTCCCTACTCACGTCGGCCGCCCTCTCGGCAACGACTAAGGGTGGAACTTCAGAAGTAGGCACCGCAAAGTCTTTGCCGAGAAGAAGGTCGACGCCCTCTACTGGCAGTTTCTCCACGATTCCGACATCCAACTCTCGTGTCACACCTTCTACCTCCAGCTCCACTCGGACCAACGGGTATGACCGTGTAGCATTGATACCCTGCACCACAACTACCCGTGCCGCGTTTATAGGTTTGCCTGTAAAGTTTTTCATCAATGTCTGGGAAGCACCTGTATCATGCAAAAATTCTACTCCATGCTTGCAACCAGCCCAACTAATGCAGCTGCGCCCTCTATGGTCACAAAAGGTATCGCGGACAGGTGTCAAGCCTTCCGGACACTTCTTCACTGGCTGTGCTCCAGTCTCTGACCATTTACCCCGGGCAAACGCAGACGACTTCAAAGACACTCCAATGTTGCAAGCCAAAGACACCACTGCTGTAGGTAGCTTGCTAGGACAGGATCGTGCAAAATGCCCCTCCTTGTGACAATGAAAACACTCTAACTCCCCCTTGGGCTTCCCTTGAGGAGGGGAAGGGCCCGGACCCTTCTTAAACGGGACGGTATTAGGTTTATGGTATGACTAACTTAATATCATTGCTCTTGTTTTTATTGTTATATGGTGTATCACTGACTCGGGGGGGTGGAGTGTTGCACCCCTTGTTACCTGCATCGTTCCGTTGTGCATACCCGTACCCACGAATCAGCGATAGCCTAAGGTCAGCCATCTCAGCTGCCTCCTGTAGAGTTTTAATTTTTTTCTCTTTGAGGTTCAACGTCAGGTCGCCACCCGTACACTTAAAGAACTGCTCGAGAAGCATCAACTGTTTTATCTCATCAAACGTCGTTGCCTTCTCCGATCTCAGCCAATTCCCAAAAGCGTCAGACAGTTCCCGGGCATGTTCAAGAAAGGTGCACTCACGACCCTTCGTAACACCCCGGAACTTCAACCTATAAGTCTCTGGTTGTAACTCGTACGCCCGCAGAACAGCTTCCTTCAGTACCTCATAATCGGCGCAAGACTCCAAGGGCAACGCATCATATGCCTTGAGTCCTTTGCCAACCAACCTAGAGGAAACAAGGGCTGCCCACTTAACCTCGGGCCATTGGTGCTCCCGGCACTTCTTCTCAAAACGCAGGAAAAATTTGGTGACACCCGACTCGTCAAATGCAGGGACTAACTTAAAAAGGTGCGATAAAGACTGATCAGGCCTCGGTTCCCAGAACCGAGATGCTGCCTTGTTGACTCCACCCGAGACTTCTCAAGGTCTATCTCTGCACAGTACTTCGTAGCCTCAATCTTAGCCATCTCATTCTGGAAGAGCATATCTGCAGTTAAACCTGGAGGAGGAGGAGATGCAACAATTGGAGACCCACCCAAGTGCAAACCACGCTGCCAGTGACTATCGGCCTGCGGGAACGTACCCGGCTCCGGAGCCCGAGGGGGCGCCATGGTAGGAGTCTAGTGGAATGGGGGCTGGGCCGAATGTGCCCCAGCTCCCGCTCCACCCGAAGCCCCACGCACCCCGCCGAGCACCCAGGCCACCAGGTCACCTCTCGACATGCTGCTAGTGCCCACATGCCCCATGACCGTGGCCAAACACTGGAGTCCATACCGATCAATCCCCGACACCCGGTTAACAGTAATAGGCATCTCCAGAAACTTCCTTGCATCCTCCTCACTAGTTATTACTCTAATGCCTTCTATCAAACCTCGCTGCTGCACCTCAGAGTCTGTTTCCCGTACTGTGTCTTCACCGTACATAGATCCGTCGTTCGATATAGTGTCCACCGAAAATTCTCAATGTTTATAAAAAAAAGGAGTACCTAAACTCTCATGTAGCACTATTCACTCAAAAAAATGCTCGAAGACAACTCAAGTGCTATACTACATTGCCAAAAAAAAATTCCACGTGTCCAAAATATTCCTCAAAAAACAAATGTCCAACAATCCTGCAATTCTTTCTTAGATACTAGGCAAGGGCATTATTTGTTATTACTGCAATAACAACAAATGGATCCTGGTTTCTACTAAAATAAGATCCTGGCAAGGTCGCCATTTGTTACGACCGGGTCTACGAATAAAACAAGGGCACTCAATGATTGGACTAGTAATATGGCACTATGCAACAACGGTACGCTAGATCCAAACCCTTGAACTTATATGCCGGCGAACAAAAACACCTATACCCTGCAGAGTTAATCTGTGATAACGAGGTATCCTTAACTGGGCACAAATGTACTCTACTTCAGGCTAACTCACACTGGTATAGCCTGGTAACAAACAAGATGCAAGTTACGTTAAAATGCATTAAAGGGAAGCTATGGAAAGATCAATTAAATCACTGCAAGATTTAATACAATAAAAAGATGCTTCAATACAGTTACTCTAAACAACAATAAACTCTTCACTCCTATCTGAAAGAAAGTGAAGTATAGTCCTACAGCATAGACCTGGAAACTTCTGAAGAAAGTCTGATGCTCATAAGATGCTCATATCTTAAATTATGTAAAGGCAGGAGGCAGGACACCACACGTGTAGACTGAGTACACAACAAGGTAGGACATATAATGTTAACTGACACGAGAATACTATAAATGCGCAACAGCAGTAATGCTCGACACTAAAAGAAGTACTTCCTCATCAACAAAACAGTCTGCTATGGTTGTGCAACTCAACAACAACCTAGACTAATAAAAGCTGTGAATAATAATGTGTACATATAAAAAACGCTCATGTCCTAACTAGTGTCTGCTCGGCGAATAAAGTCTAGCTGGGATATCAAGGTTAGGAAACTGTGGCTGAGCAAGACAGGCTCTTAACCTAGCGTTGTCCTTAAGGCGGTATGGTTAAAGTTACGTTAATGACGGGGATGCTCTCTTGGTAGATCCAGATCTCAAGTATCTGGTTCTACCCTAGCGATCCCTCTAAAGTCAAGCAAAGAGGCAGCACTGTGTTATAAGGTAGTAGGCTAATGCCCTCTTACAACTCGATGCTGCACTCGCAAAAGACACAACCAAAAGGATGACCTAGGCTACCACAGAAACCGTCGAAGTCGTGTAGGTATAAGCGAACCATACACACATCGGTGACAACGACAACAGAAACCTCATCCCAGTCTAGCATTAAATAACCCAGCAGAGCACTAATGATAATGAGGGAGACACACTCAAAGCGTCATCAAACCTTCATAAACTAAGGACACTGAGGGAGACACACACAGAGTCATCAAACCTCCATAGACTAAGAACCCTTATAGCCTATTCTAATACATGGAAATATATATGAGAGCGACGCACACAATACGATGGGCCGATATGAAATCGTGTACAGAACCCAAAGGGAGTGCTGTGACGTTAAAAGATCAGAGGAATGAAAGAAAGGAAGTTGAGTGAGAGAGACAGTATCAGAATGGTGGAGATATGGGGGACAGTTGTAAAAAGGATGTTTGTCGTGTGCGTCCCTAGCCTGCTCTGAGGAGGGTAGCTCCTCGGGACCCTCAGGATCCCACAAAGGCATGGTGGTTGGCCAACCACAGGCCGATACGTCACAAGGCAGCAGGCCCCTAGGACGCGCCAAGAACCACCAGCCAATCAAAGACGAGAGAAAGCCCGCGCGGGCGGGAAACTCCTCCAAGCGAGGAGGAGGGAGGAGGGAGGCAACACTCACTACCCCCTCGCTGCCCGCTCTCTCTCTCTCAACTTCACACTACAATGCATCTTATATTCTACTCATGATATAAAATATTTCCCGTTGTCACAGACGAAAATAAAGACCCCCACTGGACTGTCTGTAACAATGCAAGTACTATGAAAGAAAGAACAACATTCTCTGATAACTGTAGCCCATTTCACTGCCCTGGCGAGCGCTAGTGGCTAACGAGAGGCGATTCTGCCAACGCTGGTAGGCGTCACAAGTCTAACCTCTGTCCCATGCAAAATACTGGAAAAAAAAAATCAGAAAAAGAATGGTTGACCATCTAGAGGACAACAACCTAATCAGCTCCCATCAACATGGCTTCAGGGCAAAAAGATCTTGCCTCACCAAGCTGCTTGAGTACTTAGAAGAGTTTGATACATAAAAATTTAATTATGAAGTTCCAGTCAGTGGGAATAGAAGGATACTACCTCAATTGGATTCAGGCCTTCATAGAACACAGGAAGCAGAGTGGTAGTGAAAGGAGCTTTCTAAAACTGGAGGGAAGTATGGAGTGAAGTGCCGCAGGGTATGTCCTAGGACCAGTCCTATTCCTAGTCTTTGTAAATGACATCCTAGTAACTTGGAATCGTCTGGGAAATTGTTTGCTGATGATGCAAACATTTTCAGAAGGCTCTAATCATCCAATAACACAAACTCTTCCGTCCAACCTTGCAAAACTTCAACAGTGGAGCAAAAAGTGGTTGCTGGAGTTCAACGACAGCAAGTGCAAATTAATGCACATTGGGTGAGATAAACCTGGGCATAGTTACACCATGGGGGAGAAGGAACTGGATTCAACAAGGAAAGAAAAGGACCTTGGATTTATCATCTCAAACAAGTTGAAGCCTGCAGTGCATGTGGCTAAATCTGTCTATGCACGGTAGAATGTTGGGTAGACATATCGAAGGCCTTTGATAGAGTCTGGCACAAATCCCTTATTTTCAAACTACCCTCCTGCGGTTTCTATCCCTCCATCTGTGCCTTTGTCTCTAATTTCTTTTCCGGCCTTTCCATCGCTGCGGTTGTGGACAACCACCGTTCACTTCCTCACCCTATCGACTCCAGTGGGAGGGGGAGGGCTTGCAGAGTTGGGGTTCAAGTGTTAGCGAGGTAGGAAAGAAGGGTGTGATTGGGGGGGGCGTCAAAGTTAGGGTAGGAGCAGGGAGGTATTAGAATTTGTTGATAAATGGCAAATAACCAATTAATTCCGTAATATGCTTTGATAAATAGTGATTAAATATGCATCATTTATGCTCTGCTAATGTGTGGCAAATATTATAATATAGCCAAACATTTGTGTTGATAAATTGCTGTGATTTATAACTAGAAAAAGTAACGTCCAGATGTTATAGTAAATATCATAGTATTCTGAACATATTGAAACATTTTCCATTGATGGGATAATTATATTGAAGTCGTCTATGAATTGATTTATTAAGGAAAGGAGGAGAAGGCACACAAACAGCTTAGATCAGATCGCGTTGATGTAATAATGTAATACGACAGGATGAACAATTAAAGGCATACCAATATTCGTTTAAGTTAGCAGGTGTAGTCAATTTAATTCTGACTGATCCACAAGCTAATTTGTTCGACCCCATGCATTTGACAGCAACGGCACATGACAGATCTTTCTTAAACTGCTCAAAATCGTATAAATAGAGCTAGAATAATATTAATAAGACGTCGCCGGTACAGAAGGGGTTAAGTGGGGATGGTTCACTTTTTGGGCGATTTTTGCATGTATTCATTATTTTTTCTAGTTTCCTCCCTAGACCTCCATCAATTTAAAAAAATAACATTCATTAGATCCCCCTTTTAGATTAATTTGTATATTTTTCGGTAGAAAAATTTCCCGGCCGAAGACCGGTTCTTCCAACATTACAGGCTCACTATCGTTCGCCAGAGAAAAAATTGACACCTGAATAGCACGAAAGGTCTAAATATTGACGAAGAAATGGGGCAAAAGGTCTTATAATCGACTAACTAATGGGGCAAAAATCTTAACATCTGAAAACTAATGAGGCTAAACATGAGGGAGAAAGTGGTCCAGAAAACAGGGCCATCGTCCCTTAAACTGCCCAAAATCGTATAAATAGAGCTAGAATAAAATAAATAAGACGTCGCCGGTACCGAAGGGGTTATGTATCCTACTCAGATCCCACACACCAACATTTTTACTGCTCACTCACTTGCCAAAGGAGGTATCACATGAGAGTTTTTATTGTTATAGTCTATTCGCTGTAAGTAGGGGAGAAATCATGACCTCTAACCTCTGTAACTCAAAAAGGGCTGAAGCAAATTGGCTGTAAATTTTCACATCTATTCGTTGACTGACTTTTCCCAAATGGTAGAAATATTAGTTCGATTACTGTAGTCGTTTTTTAGTTACAGAGTACAAAGGAGTACAAAGGAAATCAAGCAACAACAGGCCTAGTGACCCTTCTAGGCTGCTTGTCCTCCAAAACACTGAGGATCAAGTGTCCAAACAGTGGTTTAGAGTGGGAAAAGGAACATTGGAAAGGGAACTACTGCCCTGGAACTAATGTCCGTGGCAGGATTAGGAAGTCAGTAGGGGACAGACGGGTTAGTAACTGAGGGGGTGATAAAATATAGTTATTCATTTACAAACGCAGTCAGTCGCGGGCTTGATGCGAGATATTTGTCTAGGCGAAGTTTAAATGAATCAACGGTGCTGCAGTCTATAACGTCTCGGGGAAGCCCATTCCACAAGTTGACAACTCGATGGAAGAAGAAATTCTTAGATTCGTGTGAGTTAAAAGATTTACCAATAATTTTGCAACCGTTTCCCCGCGTGTAATTAGATTGGTCGACAGTGAAGTACTTACTATAGTTCATATAGTCGCTGCCTTTGATGATTTTGAACATTTGAATTAAGTCGCCTCTTAATCTGCGCTGGGTTAAAGGAACTAGATTTAATTCTCTAAGACGCTCTTTGTATGGTTTGTTCTTTAGGCTAGGTATCATTTTGGTAACTCTACGTTGAACTCGTTCTAGCTTGTCTATATCTTTTTGGCAATAAGGGCACCAGGATTGAATGCAGTATTCCAGAAGAGGGCGGACTAAGGAACTGTAAAGGGTTAGGATAACGTCTTTGGATTTATGCTCAAATGACCTGCCTATAAAGCCAATTATTTTGATTGCCTTCTTAACAACTTCTGAACATTGTTGACTCGGTTTTAGGTTACTCGATATTGTTACTCCCAGATCGGTTTCTCTGTTTACATTCTTAAGCTGAGTGCCATTGATCGAATAGTTTGCTTTCTCATTTTGGTATCCGATATGTAGTACTTTACATTTATCCGCATTGAAACTCATTTGCCAAATTTGGGCCCAACATGACAACTTATCTAGATTGTGTTGCATATCGTCAACATGTTCTTTTGAGAGTACGCTATTTGCAATTTTTGTATCGTCAGCAAATTTTGAGATTGTACAAGTGAGACCCTCATCTATGTCATTGATGAAAATTAGAGAGAGAATTGGTCCTAGTACCGATCCCTGGGGTACCCCGCTACTTACATTGGTCCATTTAGATGCCTTACCGTTTATGACTACTCTTTGTTTTCTGTCGCTGAGCCAATTTTCTATCCATTTCAACACACCGTCTTGTATTCCATGTGCTTTTAGTTTTAGCAGTAAACGTTTGTGGGGAACTTTGTCAAAGGCCTTTTGAAAATCAATTTATATAATATCTACAGCTTTACTCTCATCGTAGAGGTTGAGGATATCGTGGAAGAAGTATAAGAGGTTTGTTAAACAGGAACCTTTTTTACGAAAGCCGTGTTGAGTATCTTTAAGTATGTTATTTTCCTCTAAGTGATTTACGAGTCTGTCCCTTATGAGTGTTTCTAGCATTTTACATACAACTGAGGTTAAGCTAATTGGACGATAGTTAGTGGGTAGGGATTTGCTGCCTTTTTTGAATATCGGTGTTGCATTGGCTAGCTTCCACTGATCAGGCATAGTTCCAGACTGCAAGGATTTATTGAATAGCAATGTCAGTGGTTTGGAGAGCTCATCCTTAGCTTCCTTTAGAACTCTAGGTGAGATTGTATCAGGTCCAGGCGTTTTATTTACCTTTAGTTTATCTAAACAATTCAATACTTCTCTCTCTGTAACGGTGATATTGCTTAGAACATCTGAATTATCAATCTGAATCGGCGATGGTGTAGGGATATCACTGAGGTCTTCTGTTGTAAAAACTGATGCAAAGAAGGTATTGAGGTCATTATTCATTTGTACTTCATCTTTGGTGAATTCTCCATTTTCATTGACTAACGGTTGTGACGTCTACCAGCGTTGGCAGAATCGCCTCTCGTTGGCCACTAGCGCTCGCCAGGGACATCGAAATGGGCTACAGTTATCAGAGAATGTTGTTCTTTCTTTCCTAGTAATCGCATTGTCACAGACAGACCAGTGGTGGTCTTTGTTTTCGTCTGTGACAACGGGTTATATTTTATATCAACAGTAGTGATAATAGTACCAGCGTGTGAATGAGAAAGACTTTCAGAGCGAGGAGGTAGTAAGTGTCTGTATGTACGGGTGCATTCCTGCCTCTCGCTCGCCATTGGATGGCGTGTCTGGCTGTGCCATAGGACGCCTGCTGTCTTGTGACGTCTCGGCCCGTGATTGGCCGACCACCGCGCCTTTGCGGTCTCCTGTGTAACTTACCTCCTCCATGAGGGTCCCCAGGAGCTGTTCTCGTCAGGACAGGCTTGGCGCACGTGCTTCTAACATCCCTTTGCATACTCTCTCCCGATCACCACCTTTATCACTGTTTCTCTCACTCAATTCTCTCTTTCCATACTATAACCTTTATTAACTGCACAACACTCCCCTTGGGTTCTGCATACGGTTTTCATAGCCGGCCCATTGTATTGCATGCGCCGTCCTCAGAGATATTTACATGTACTTAGAATAGGTTTGAGGGTTCTTAGTTGTTGTTGTTGTTGTTGTTCCCTAAGCTGCCTGGCCGAACAGCCCCAAGTCCCTGAGAAAGGCCATGGCCACGATCGGGCTTTCCCACAGAGCTCTCATTGAATGTAGATTGTGTTGTTGGCGTAAGTGGTTGTGTGAAATGCAGTCTTCTATGATGTGTTTAATGGTATGGGGTGCTGTGTTACATCCTGGGCAGGCGTCGACAAAGGAGTCATCCAGTCTCTTCTGATAGCTCAGGAGAGCTGGATGGTGTCCGCATCTCAGCCTGGCCAGGTGGACTCTGTCCTCGCGAGGAAGGGAGGATTCGGAAGGATGGATTTCGGGAGGTCGTGCATGCAGCTGTGTTGTCTGTGAGTGAGTGGATGGATCGGTGAGAGATATGAGTATGGATGTGCTTCTGGAAGTTGGTTCGGGGTGGGCAGGGAGGGAGAGAGGACAATAATTGTGTGTGATACCGTGTGCTGGGTGTTGTTTTGATATTTCTTGGTGTCTGTGGGTGTGTTGCCATGTAGTTTAGTGGGTGGTCTTGGTTCGTGGAGGCTGCTGCCAGGAATTGAGTGCCTCTCATGTCCAGATGGTCTTTGACTTTGAGGATTTTGGTTTCTTGATGTAGGTGATCTGTGGGTGCAGTAGCTGTGCAGCCTGTAATGATCTTCAGGGCTTTGTTTTGAATAGTCTGTAAGGTCTTATGATGTGTTTCAGCTAGGTTAGAAGCCCAGGCTGGGCTTGCGTATTCCATCACTGATCTTATGTATTGTTTATATACTGTGGTGGTAGTTTCTTTGTTGTGTCCAAATTTTGTGTGAGCAAGTGACCTGAGGGCGTTAAGTCTGGGTGTCAGTTTCTCTTTTATGTTTGTGGTGTGCTGTTTGAATGTCATATGAGTATCATATGTTACTCCTAGGATTTTGGGTGTGTGTGTATATGTTAGGGGTGTGTTGTTTATGGTGAGTTGAGGGATGTATTCGTGTTCTCCTGTCCAACTTGTGAGCAGGGTTGCGGTGGATTTGGCTGGGGCTAGATTAAGTCTGTTTGTAGTGCACCAGCCATGTAGTGTGTTGAGATAGGGTTGAAGGAGATCTGTTGCTCTTTTTGGGTCATGGTGTGTGCATGTGAGTGTTATGTCATCTGCATAGGAGGCTAAGTTTATTTGGGGCGTATTGGGTGTAGTTATATCGTGCATGTACAGATTGAAGAGTGCGGGCGATAGGACGGATCCTTGTGGGACTCCGTTTGGAAAGTTTCTGATTTTAGATGACTGACCGCCAAAAGATACGTGTGCACATCTGCCTGCTAGGAAGTTGGCCAGCCACCTTTTTGTGTTGTTGTGCATGTTTGTGTTGTAGATTTTGTTTGTTAGGTTGTGGCGGGGGATGGCATCGAAGGCTTTACTAATGTCGAGTGTGGTTAATAGTGATCTGTGTGGTGGTCTAGCTGAGTTGATGCCGTCGAAAGCTCTTTGTGTAAGGTCTGTGAGAAGAGTGTTTGTGGAGTGCAGTGGCCTAAAGCCATGTTGTGTTAGAGCTAGGGGTAGGTCAGGTGTAATTAGTTGTAATAGTAGGCGTTCCATGACTTTGGAGGGGGAGCAAAGGAGTGTGATGGGGCGGTGCGAGGAGGGTAGCGTGGGGTCTTTGTTGGGTTTGGGGAATGTGATGATGATACCATGCTTCCAAATGTCTGGTATTGTGTTGTGTGAATAGCTGTAGTTTGATATGTTAGTCAGTGCTTGTATGCCTTGTGGTCCCAGGTGTCTGAGGTGTATGTTGCTTATGTTGTCTAGGCCACAGGCGGGTGAGTGCTTGAGATTGTTGATGATATGCTTTGTCTGGTGATTGATGAAGGGTGTATAGTCAGGGTCTGTGGGGAATTGTCTCTTACGTCGGATGACACGTCGGTCGTCTTTGTGAGGTTTTAGGTGGCTGACATGTGAGAAGTGATTGATGAGAGTGTTTGCTTGTTGTTTACATGAAGGAGTAGAGTCTGTTGTTGTGATTGCAGCATGTGATTGTGTTGAGTTGCTGTTGGAAAGTGTGATGCTGTTTAGTGTTTTGTAGAGTTTTTTGGGGTTTGTTTTGTGATCAAGTGTTTGTAGGAAGTTATTCCAATTTAGTTTTTGTTGTTCTTGTATTTTGTTGTTAGTTTGGGTGTTGAGTGCTTGAATTTGTTGTGTGATGTCTTGTGTGTGGGGTGCTGGGGAGTGTTTCAGTATGTCGCGTTGTCTGATGAGGTTTTGAATTTCTGGTGTGAAGTTGGGTTGTGTCTTTTTCTGTTACCTCTTGGAATGTGTTTCTTGTCAGTGTTTTGGATAGTTTTATTGAGTATGTGTACAGCATTGTTGATGTTAGTGATGGGTGTACTGTTTAGAGTTGTGAAGTGTTGTTCTGTCTCATTTGTGAATGCTTCCCAGTTAGCTCTTTTATAATTGGTGTATGTGTGTTTGTGGCTAGCTGGGGTGAGTCTGGTTTTGGTGGTGATAATGATCGGGAGGTGGTCAGAGCCTAAGGTTCTGACCACCCTCCAGGATGTTGTGGGGGCGAGTTCTGGGGAGCAAAAGGTGATGTCTGGAGATGATGGGTTATAGAGGGCTTGGTGAGGAATATGGGTATGTTGATGGATGTCGTTAAGGATGATGAGGTTATCGGTTTGGTTTTGTAGTACCAGCCCTCTGTCTGTGTCGGGGTTGTCGACAAACCAGGCCGACGTCTTGGCGTTGAAGTCACCACCCAGGATGATGTGTGGGGTGTGTGGGGTGTTTGTGATGTGTTGTAAGTGTGGTCTGTATTCATTTGGTACTGTAGGGGATGTTTGGGGAGGGATGTATGTGTTTATGATGGTTATGTTGGAGTTGTTGCCAGTGCGTATTTTAATTGACTGTATTTCTGTTGTGTTATCATTTGGGGGGAGGAGGGATTTGGTTTGTACACTGGTTACTATGTATGATATTTCTTTGTGTACCAGGGTGATGAGTCCACCGCCCCCGCCGACAGCCCGGTCTTGTCTGATGGTGGTGAAATTATGAAATGTGGGTGTTTTTTGTGTTGTGCGGAGTTTTGTTTCTTGTAAGATGGCAATGTGTATGTTGTGTTGTTTGATGAAGTGTGAGAGTTCGTGTTTCTTTGTGTTGATGCCATCTATGTTCAGTTGAAGAATGTTAATGTTATGTGCACGATGTATGTTGGGTGCTGCTGCACGAGGATGGGGTGGGTGGGGTGAGGGGTGGGGGGGGGGGGGGTGGGGGGAGGGCTGGGGGGGGATGGGTTTGGTGGGGGGGGGATTGGGGAGCAGGAGATGGGGGTTGGAATGGATTAGGATGGGGTGTGGTGTGTTGAGTTGAGGATGTGGATGGTATGGGAAGGTTAGGTGGGTTAGGGAGGAGAGGTGGATGGGTTTTAGGGGGGGAGTGGATGATATGGGAAGGTTAGGTGGGTTGGGGAGGAGAGGTGGACGGGTTTTAGGTGAGGGATTTGACTGGGAGAGGGAGGGGCATGAGGAACAGGTCCAGGTGTTTGTGTAGTGTTTCTTGGAGGCAAGTGTTGTGCAGGTGAAGTGGGTCCAGTTCCCGCATGAATTGCAGAGAACTGAACCCTTAGTATGGAGACTCGAAGTGATGGGTTTTGAGCAAGTTGGACATATGTATGTGTATGTGGGTCCTGGGTTGCTCTCAATGTCTCCGGCTAGAAGAAGTCTTCGAGAAATGACAGCCGGAGAGTCATTTCTCGGTGTAGGAAAAACTGTGTGATGTGTGTGTGTGGTGTGAGAGGTGTGGAAATTCCCGGCGCGACCGAAGCCGCTCCAAGGACCAAGGGTTCTTAGTTAGTATAGGTTAAGAACTTTGTGTGTCTCCATTATTGATTTAGTGTTTCTGCTCTTTTATTTAATGCTAGACTGGGATAAGGTAATTGTAGTCGTTGTCTCCGATGTGTGTACGGTTTGCATATACCTACATGACTTCGACCGGTCCTGTGGTACCCTGGGTTGTCTTTTCGTTTGCGTCCTTTGCGAGTGCAGCATTGTGTTGACTGAGGGTTTTGGCCTGTACCAGTTCCACACTTTGCTGCCTCTTTGCTTGTCTTTAGAGGGTCGCTAGGATAGAACCAGATACTTGTGAGCTGGATCTATCAAGAGAGCACCCTAGTCAATTAACGTAACTTAAAGGATGCAGTCTTAAGGACATCGCTAGGCTATGAGCCTGTCTTGCTCAACCCCAGTTCCTTACCTAGAGTATCCCAGCTCGACATAATTAATCGAGTAGACACTTGTTAGTATTTAATATAAGCTCTTTGATATGTGTGCATTATTATTCACAGCATTTATTAGTCTAGGTTGTTGCTGAGCCGCACAACCATAGCAGACTGTTTCGTTGATGAGGAAGTACTTCTTTTAGTGTCGAGCATTACTACCGTTGCGCATTTATAGTATTCTCGTGTCAGTTAACATTATAATTATGTCCTATCTTTTAGTGTATTCCATTTACACGTGTGGTGTCCTGCCTCCTGCCTTTATATAGTTTAAGATACGAGCATCTTATGAGCATCAGACTTTCTTCAGAAGTTTCCAGGTCTATGCTGTAGGACTATACTTCACTTTCTTTCAGATAGGAGTGAAGAGTTTATTGTTGTTTAGAGTAACTGTATTGAAGCATCTTTTTATTGTATTAAATCTTGCCGTGATTTAATTGATCTTTCCATAGATTCCTTTTAATGCATTTTAACGTAACTTGCATCTTGTTTGTTATCAGGCTATACCAGTGCAGGTTAGCCTGAAGTAGAGTACATTTATGCCCAGTTAAGGATACCCCGCTATCACAGATTAACCCTGGAGGGTATAGGTGTTTTTGTTCGCCGGCATATAAGTTCGAGGGTTTGGATCTAGCGTACCGTTGTTGCATAGTGCCCTATTACTATTCCAATCATTAAGTGCCCTTGTTTTATTCGTAGTCCCGGTCGTAACACGGTCCAACAGTTGAAGCAACTACTTTTTTCTTTCTGATAAAACTATAGAATTCTTTCGGGTTTGTGATAAAACTATAGAATTCTTTCGGGTTTGTTTTACTTTGATTCGCAACATGTAACTCCAAGGTCTTTTTACTTTGCTTAATTAACTTTTTGGCTTTGCGTCGTAGTTCTACAAATTTCACCCGTTCTTCGTAATTTTGTGAGGATTTTAATCTATCATTAGCAAACTTTTTAGCAAGCAGACAGTTTGAAATATCTTTATTCCACCATTTGGGCTTATCATTATGGCCTGTACACCGTATTTTCGATGGTATGCAGTCTTGCACTGCTTTTAGGTAAGTGTTTGCGAATGATTCCCAAGATGTATTTATATCGTTATTTTTAATTAGAAAGCTCCAGTCAGTTTCTTTAACAAATAACTACCCTAGCACCTAGGTCTATATCGCGCTTGTCAGGTTAAACATTGCTCTAAGTTGACGAAAGTTTGCTTGCTTGAAATTAGGGACTTTCTCGATGCTGCTATTTGGTTCGTTACTGGTAAACTTTAAACTGAAAGTTATCATACGATGGTCGCTGTTACTGAATTAATCACCGACATTCAAATTCTCTACCAATTCTTCTTTTGTTGAAAGTACAAGGTCAAGGACATTATTTCCACGGGTTGGAGATCTAACAAATTGATATAGCGAACTCTCTTGCAAGTTTGCATAAAGGTCTTGTCCAGAGTGTGAAGTAATACTATCTCCCCACTTGGTCACAAGTAAATTGAAGTCGCCAAAAATTACGGTATCCTGTGAGTTACTTAAGTCTGCAATTTGCTTATAAATTTCTCGGTCAGTTTTCACTGATTGAGCTGGAGGTCTGTATATTGGTGCAAGTATTATTTTTGTACCTTTATTATTCTTTATTAGCACAAAGGATGTGTCGACGTTCACAATTTGAGGTTTTGACAAGAGGGTCGGGTTAAGACTTTCTTTGATAACAAATAAAACTCCACCTCCATTTCTATGAATTCGTTTTTTCTCAAACAATACATAACCGGGAAGTGAATACTCTGCTAACAAGTCTCTATCTTCTGTATTGAGCCAAGATTCTGTTGTGCCAATAACATCGTAATTTTCTGTAAACACTAGTTCCTCTAAATCTGAACATTAATTGCGTATGCTACGAGCATTTGCATAGAAAACATTTAAAGTTTTGGATTTGGAATTCACGGAACGCTCTTTATTCAAATTCTTGGTGCTGCTCGGACCTACATTTATATACATGTTTGCCCTCAGTCCTCGTCGTCGTCCCTGGTTTTCCTCGGTCCTCGGTGTCCTCGATTATTGTCCCTAGTGGTCCTCGGACCTCGATCATTGTCTCGGGTGGTCCTCCGTTCTCGTTGTCCTCGATCGTCGTCACTGGTAGTTCTCGGTCCTCGATCGTCGCTCCTGGTTGTCCACGGTTCTCGATCCTTGTCCCTGGTGGTCCTTGGGCATCGAACCTCGTCCCTTGTGGTCATTGGTTGGCTCTGCTTTTTCTCCGAAAATCCTTTACTGCGTCGTGAAGCAAGCGGCCAAATCTTGCTGCTCCCACCTGGTTCAGATGGACTCCATCCGCTACAAACAGATGATCTTCACGGTAGAAGTCATTCCAGGTATTAATGAATCCAACGTTTTCCTCCCTGCAGAGGTCAGCCAAACGAAGATTTACGCTAGTGACTATATTGAAGAATCGGCTCTTCCCAACGATCCTGGGGACGATCCCTGATATGATGACTCTGCCTGACTTTTCCTTATACTTCTGAGGTCATGGTTTCTCACCTACTTGCAGCGAATAGACTAGTTTTCGATGGTCAACATATGTCTGGTTGACCTAGATGTGTGTAATGTTGTGTTTTGCTTTGTTTCGTTTTTTTGTGATGTCCCTGTTCAGGCTCTGTCTCAAGTCGGCCACCCCCATTAAAAAAGGGAAAATGGGTTAAGTGCCAGAGTACATACATACATACATACAATAATTCTAGGAATTCTATTGATTGGTATGGAGAACTAGACTGAAGATTAATAAGGTTAGTTGACAAAAATATGCTAAAAGTGAATACCTCATAAGCTGTCATATCTGTGTTGAAGACCAAAGTGGAGGGAACATCTCTCGTGTGTGTTTTACTTATTAACACATCTCGCCTTCAACACTCACTTTCACTTACCATTAAGGGGATAGTGTTGTTTTTTGTTTGTATTAATTAATGTATTTATTTATGTTTTAGTTTCCTCGCTAGACCTCCCTCAAACTTAGAAAAACACCCCCTAGACACCTCAAGATAAATTTGTACATTTTTCGGTAGAATAATAATTCGGCCGGTTCCTCTTATAATTGCAGACTCGCTGTCGCTCACCAGGAAAAAATCGACGCCTAAATGGCACGATAGGTCTTAAAATTGACAACGAAATGGAGCTAAAGATGTTAAAATCGCCAAACTAATGGGCCGAACGTCTACAAATCTGAAAACTGATGGAGCTACACATGAGAAAAAAGGTCCAGAAAAAAAACCCGGCCTATCTCCCCTTGGCCTGGCTGTTGTGAATCAAGTAACTTCCTAGTAGAATTAATATCAGTTTCAGTTGTGTACTAAAAGTGGTGGAGTGAGATCAGGTTCATTGTTGCTGCCACACCTGCATGAAGGGCCCGAATTTGTGACCTAGATTCGTTTACCTGTGATCTGGCGGTACGCTCTGATACCATAGTCTCTCGCCCACTCAAATATTCATGGGCTTTACCTGTTTTTAATTTACACATTTATGAATCTTATTGTTTATACATTAACTATATAGAAAACTATATGCACTATGTGGCGAATAACACATTTTATCATAAATTTAATCAAGATAATTATAATTGCATCCAATAATTCTTATGAGTGGGCTAGAGACTGTGGCAAGCGAGTGTACATACTACAGTGCTGCTTAACGCTTTCAGTACGACGTGACCTTTTTTATCTGTTATTCTAACTAACATTACAAGACTTTATGCAGGTTATGAAGGTTCTGTATGATTGAGATAGTTTATTGAAATAAAAATTTCCCCTTTGAGTCCTAGAGGTAGATTATACGTTAAAGAAAGTCGTGTAATAGTAGCCTAAATAAGACGAAAATTAAGTAATCGTGCTGAAAAGGTGAAAAGTATCTAAACTCAGTGTTGTATTTTTGTGCCTAGTATTTGCTTTTAACCATATCTGTACCGGCAACGTTGTTATAAGTATATTCTGGCTACTATTAGACTATTATATGCTGTTTAATAAGGGGCTCCAGCAATTAACAGGGTTTAAACTATCACACTTAACCCTTTTTAGTACCACAGATCCTTCTAACACTGCACAAAATCATCTAAATATAGCTAAGAGACAATTGATAAGACGTCGCCGGTAGAGAAGGGGTTAACTATAGCTATAATGCCCGTGATAATGACAGTGAAGGGGAAAAAGTCCTCAAAAGACCTTCGCCATCACTTCCTTCAGGTAAGATAATAGGGCTTCTTTTCTAGCTCACGGTAAATTGTCATGTCCTCATCTTGATAACTCGGCTATTAAGAACATTTTCTAGTGAAGTATGTTAAGGGGGGAGACCTGCTTTTGTTTTCTCTCTTTCTCTGGATTGTATCCATTCGGTCCCATTCAGCCAACTGTTTTAAGACGTTAATCCCCATCCAGGTGTCGATTTCTTCCTGGCGAGCGATAGCGAGCCAACATTGTATGGAGAAATCCGGCTTCGCCGGAGATATTTTTCTATCGAAAGATGTACAAATTTAGCCTGCTTTCAAAAATTTTGTTTTTATAAATATGCTGGCTCGCTACCGCTCGCCAGGAGAAAAATCGACACCTGGATGGGAATAAACGTCTTAAAATAGTAGGCTGAATGGGACCGAATGGATACAACCCTGAGAGAGAGAGAAAAAAAAAACGAGATGGGCCCCATTAAGAATTATGAAATTTTGACCTAAATATGACCCATAAACATTGTCGTTTTGACCTAAATATGACCCATAAACATTGTCGTTTTGACCTAAATATGACCCATAAACATTGTCGTTTTGACCTAAATATGACCCATAAACATTGTCGTTTTGACCTAAATATGACCCATAAACATTGTCGTTTTGACCTAAATATGACCCATAAACATTGTCGTTTTGACCTAAATATGACCCATAAACATTGTCGTTTCACATGTTTTCCATTATGCATCGAGGAATAAAGCCGGTATCACACGAGCGCTTTTTCCCTCAACCTTTATGCTCAACACTGATCTGGCAGCTTATGAGGTAACCATTTTATATATTTCGGTTACGTAAAATCATCTATCATCAGTCTAGTTTCCGATACCAGTGCAAAATATTCCAGAAATGTTGCCAGAATGTTTTTGCTTATCGAATGTTGACTAAAAAAGCTCTCGTGTGATACCGGCTTAAGCTACTAAGGGATTCAATTTACAGTCAGCTAAAATATAATCGATTATAGTTTTAACCCCTTCTGTACCGGAGCTGTCCTTTTAACTGTATTATGGCTACTATTGTGCTATTTTATTCAGCTTACGAAGGGCCTCCAGCAATTAAAAATCTTCGAACTATCTCACTTAACGCTTTTGACTACCACAGATCCTTCTTAAACTGCACAAATTAATCTAAATATAGCTAAACGAAAATATAAAATATGTCACCGGTGCAGAAGGGGTTAAGGCTTAGCTTAGGGGAATTTTGCAAATCGAGTAAGGGGAACAGAGAGCTGGTCGAATTAGTAGCAATTGCCGGTTCGATGTACAAATGGGGATGGGGTAAATTTGTCTCGGTTAAAGGGGGTTGTCTTGTTTTAATTGGCCTTTTTTCTGTATTATTTATGTTGTTTTAGTTTGATTCCTAGACCTCTATCAAGCTTAACAAATTCACACCCAAGACCCTCCTTCAAGATATATTTGTAAATTTTTCGGTAGAAAAATTTACCGGGGTTCCTCCTAAATTACAGGCTCGCTATCACTCGCCAGGAAAAAATTGACACCTAAATGACACGAAAAGTCTCAATATTGACAAAGAAAAGGGGCAAAAAGGTCTTAAAATCGCCAAACTAATGGTCCATTAGTTTGGCGATTTTAAGACCTTATAATCTGAAATATAAAGGGCTAAACATGAGGGAGAAAGGTGTCCAGAAAAAAACAGCCATTCCCCCGGGTTTGCTCGTTATGTGGCGTCACTTAAGGGGTAGCGCTTATTTTTTGGTCTATTTATTTGTTTGTTTATTTATTTGTAGTGTCCTCACTAGACCTCCATCAAGCTTAGAAAAACACCCCCTAGACCACCTTTCAAGATACATTTTTTTTTTTTTTTCGGTAGAAAATTTTCCAGACAGCAGGCCGATTTTTCCTAAAATGATAGGCTCGTTAATGCTCGCCAGCATAAAATCGACATCTAAATGGCATAAAAGGTCTTAATATCGCCAAGCTAATGGAGAGAACGTCTTAAAATGTCAAAACGAATTGGGTTAAAAAAGCAACTATACCTGCTCCTTAAGCCAGATAAAATACCAATATTGTATCGGCTGTACTGTTACACATTTAGATATGAATACAATAATTCCAGTTGCATTATTTCGAACACTGATGCCCTGCTTTCTTGGCTTTGTATCGCTATAGTCCGTTCATTCTAGGTTGGGCAGAAATCGTACTCCCTAACCTCTCATTACTAAACAAAGGACTAGAGTCATCAAGATAATATTTCTACCAAATAGGACGACTTGGCTAGGGAATATGTGTATAAATTAACAGCTCATTTGCTCTAGCCCTTTTTGAGTTACAGAGGTTAGAGTTTACAATTTCTGCCCAACCTAGAATGAACGGACTCCCAATTCTTTTACACAATCGGGGATATTTACTTCTACATTTTATTCATGTCCTGCATTATCTATTGACTTCCCAAATAATGGCACACAGCATTTCTCAACATACATCTTCATCTGCTATTTTACTGACCATTTATAAAGAATATTTATATTTTTGGAGAGCCTGAATGTTGTAATTAGCATTAAACAATCTTTCAATGTTAATGTCGCCCGTAATTTTACTGATTTGTGTTCTAGTTATTCCTATATCAAGGTTATCAAGGCTTTTGGCAGATGCAATATGATTTCACTCGTCATCACACTACTGTCAGCTCATTTATACAAACTCTTTGTTCCTACCATTTAACCATGACCTCATCTAACTTAACCCCTTCTATACCGATGACGTCCTTTAAACTTTGTTCTGGCTACTATTAGATAATTATATTCAGTTTGAAAAGAGCCTCCAGCAATTAACAGGTTTCGAACTATCCTTCTGAAACTGCACAAAATCGTCTAAATATAGCAAGATATGGAGGCCCTCATATTCTATGAGACTATTTTTCTTTGCAATCTTCTGTGGGGAACTTTATAGACCGCCATACTGAGATCTTAATCATATACTTTGTTGTTGTCCATTCTTTCGTATAATTGGAAGAAGAAAGTCAGTAAATTGGGAGACAATATCAACTCTTCGTGAGTCCATGCTGAGAATCGTATATTTGTTTTATTTTGCTTACATTTTAAGTGTTCTTTAATTGTGTATTCAACAATATACCTATATAATTGATACCGGTATGAAGCTAATTCGCATAAATTTGAGTCATTGCATTTGTTTTCTATCTAAATATTGGAAATGCATTTGCAAGTCTTCGCTTATCTAAAACTAATCTAGAGTTAATTAAGGTTTTCAATAGTGCTGTTAGAGTGTAACTAATTTGTTATCATTCTGATTATATTTTAGGATAAAATTATCGTGTCCGGACCAGGCAACCTTTCAGCTGTACACGTACAATTTTACTTATGGCTAATGCACTTAATAAATATTATATACGCCCAATGTAATGTACTGAGGTATATACGGCATCTGCACTAAATCTTAAAAAACACCAGTCAGGTGTTCTAGTAGGCCATAGGTATTTGCTAGATGAAATATATAGTTCCCATTTTTGTTTTAAATTCTAGGTTGAATTACATTTCGTTGTAGTAAGTATGATCCGAGTTCTAAGCCAATAACTGCATTAATAATTTGTTTTATTTTATTTCTCAATTATAAGTCGTGCATATGGTTACCTCTTGTTGACTTATTACACATAGTAACATCGAGTTCAGCACTAATGCCAAGAAATAATTTGATTCTATGCCTCAGAGGCAATCGTCACGAATTATTTGGTTAAAATTACAATATTCTGCAATACAACATTTACTATAATAGCAGACCTTGAACATTTTGATACATAACATTTTGCCACCAATTCTAATTCAAATTGTTCCATATATAAGGCCAAGTACATGGTTTTTAATTATCTCTAACCTATGTCTTCACTTTCCCTTTCTAATAATATATCTTGCCTAATACAGATTTTTACAGAATTGGTAATACATTGGAGATAACTATTACTATGTCTCCTCCTATTCTTCTTTGGTGATTTATGTTGTACTGTGATTATAACATTTCATCAACTTAATGTTTTACAATAAAAGCTCATGTTTCTGTGTTCATCCACGTCACGCTAATCATGATCATATTTATATTATCTTTACAAGTTATTGCGCTCAGTTCATCTATATTGTTACTCCAACTTAGTATGTTCTTGTAATATAATTTTAAGTTTTCTATCTCTAGCTTTGTTAGAGTTAACAATAAAATTATTTTAAGTAAGATAACCGGAATTATTTCTGATATGATTAAGGCTGACTGATACAGCTTAATCTTCAATTGTTTCAGTCCATTTATTACTACCAATTATGAAAATGTGACTGAATTTCAATCACAGATCCATTCTGTGACGTTGCCTGGCATAAAAACAAACGCTATTTGCCGAGACGTAAGATTAGTTGGCAAATCAATCAGTAAAATATCGGCAAACAGTCTGCAACATATAAGAAGGTTATCGCATGACTTGCCGAAAGTATACCTGGGCATGGTATGCTCAACACGAGGGTGCATGAGGGCGGTGTCGATATGCACGATTGTATGAGATTGCCATCGCCAATGCTTGAGACATAAATCGGCGATTTACACAAGAATGTGGTGGGGGTGGTGGTGGTGGTGGTGCATGGCCGTGGTGATGGTGTATGGTGGTGGTGGTGGTGTATAGCTGTGGTGGTAGTTGTGGTAGTCATGGTTGTTTTTTGTGTATAAGGTGGTTGTGGTTGGTGGGGAGAGTGTGTGGTTGTGGTGGTAGTTCGGTGGTGGTCGTTGTGGTAGCTTGGTGGTTGTGGTGGCTGGGTAGTGGTGGTGGTAGCTTGATGGTAATTGTGGTAGTTTGGTGGTGATTAGGTTAGTTGTGATAGATTGTTCTGTTTTGTGGTGGTTGATCGTTGAGGTTCTTGGAGGAGATTGAAGGGAGATTATGTGTATGTGCTTTGTATCGGGGAACAATGCGCCCCTGTATTGAGTACCGTAAACTCATGCAAGTTCGAACATTGACGGACAAAAATGGATAATTTGTTATTAATACAATGGCTTTTCAGACCATGATTATATAACGCAGGAACTAAAGCTAAAATGTGTCTATAACAAATGCTATATAATCTATACCGGTATATATACTGTATATATATATATATATAATTATATATATATACATATATATATATAGAGTGGCAGAGTGGTCTTGCCACTGGACTGGTAATCCAATGGACCCGGGTTCGAATCCCAATATGTCAATGGGAAGATATTATTGGGATGGAATTTGTGCTGTACCTAGTTTCAGTGCATTACCACAGCACACCGAAATGCCAAAAAAATACCCTCATTGTTCCCTGATTAAATAGCATTGTATAAATATTCCCATATTCAAAATATGTTACACGGGAGCAATGCCTAGTGAGTTAATTTCTCAATAGGTGGCGTTCTGAGAGTGAGGGTCCGAGTGTGGGGGATGAGACGGTGAAGCGCAGAGGCGGAGCAGCTCAGAGAAGGAGTTGCTTCGAGCCGGGGTGCTTCGCATGTCTCACTCCCTAGACTGGAACAATACTTCACGGGCCTCACCGTGTTCAGCAGTAGAGTGTAAAGGTTCTCAGCCTATGCCCGAGAGGGAGTAGTTGGAATATAGAAGAAAACAAAATATATATACAGTATATATGCAATATATATAATATATAGCATTTTTTCGCCCAGGAAATAAATAAATAGATAGTACAAATAAATAGAAGAAATATAATAATAGAAAAAACATGAAAAAGTGTTGATAATTTCATACATTATCCTTCCCTCTTCCTTCCTATCTATGTACTGTAGCTATTTCCTGTATATAATTATCTCCCTTATTAATTGACCAATTTATTTGTTATGTGATGTGATTTTAATCACTGTTTAGTTTCTAATCTCATGGAATTGAAAATAATATTATTGTACCATTACAATAATAATTATTATGACAAAAGAGTCAAACATATATTTTTACCTCATCTTCTATCTAGGCTGAACGTTAGGTGTTGACAAATTATCGTTTCAGAAAATTAAGTTGGTGTCACATATTTTCCCATACATATCGGTAATTTTCACTTGTGAGTGAGCTCGGCTGAGACATTAAAAGATTGGGGAAAATGTTTTATAACATTTTAATTGGCTTGTGTCATTTTGCTCATTATGTGTTAGTGGAATAATAATTTTATTTAGCCCATTAAATCAGAAATGATTCACAGATTCCAGAGACCATAATTTTATCAAATATAAGTATTGATTAATATGGAAGATAATAATGGGTGTGATTCATTTCTATGTGTGTTTGTCATATTATGTTTGTGTAAGGATGTGCAAGTTTGCGTAGTGGTTGTGTTGGCAGCACGGAAATTCTTAATATTGACAAAGAAATCATCGAAAATCTTCAAATTTGAAAACTAATGTGGCTAATCATGAAGGAGAAGGGGTTTCAGGAAAAAACAAATATTACCTCTTAACCCCTTCTATACCGGCGATGTCTCTTTAACTTTAATCTGGCTACTATTAGATGATTTAATTTAGTTTCAAAAGGGCAACTTTGCACCTTGCAACCTCACCATTCCGCCGCCATCCCTCTGATTTACACACATGAACTCAGCCTTGCACCTGCTAACTTTCATCCCCCTTCTCTCCAGTGCATCTCCAAATTTTCCTCAACCTGATCCCATTTCTCGCAACATTTCACAATGTTATCCGTAAACATCATTGTCCATGGAGACTCCTGTCTAATCTCATCCGTCAGCCTGTCCATCACCATTGCAAACAAGAAAGGGCTCAGAGTCGATCCTTGATGTAATCCCACCTCCACCTTGAAACCATTCGTCATTCCTACTGCACATTTCACCGCTGTGACACTATCCTCACACATATTCTGCACCACCCTTACATACTTCTCTGCCACTCCCGACTTCCTCATACAATACCACAGCTCCTTTCTTGGCACTCTGTCATAAGCTTTCTCTAAATCCACAAACACACATTGCAACTCCTTATGGCCTTCTCTGTACTTCTCCATCAACGCTTTCAGGTCAGGTGAAAGTATTGAGGGATAAGCCCTTTACAACGGCACCTCGTATCTACATTCAACTTTACTTATTTTTCTGAAGAGTGTAGAGAGAGAAGAAGGGGTGTTGGAAAGAGAGGAAGCTGTTGGAGTGGCTTTGTTATGTGTGTTATTTGTCTGTATACGTCGGCGAGGCGTCCCCCGTCTGGGTACAAGTATGTTAAGCTAGGACCGCCTCCCCCGACTGGGTACAAACATGTTAAGCTAGGACGTACTGTACTACAACACCCACTAAATGTCCGCCTGGGCTGGGATAGAGCAAACATTGCATCTGTAGTGCTTCTCCATGGCATTAAACCATAGTTATCAGCGACCACCCAACCCTACTATCGCCATTAAATTAAAGTTATATGTCAATATCAAAATAAAAATATACCAAAATACATACTTTTTGTATATTTATACTTGCTATTGACTGATAACTTGAATTTGAAGGCGTTAGTAGGGTTGAGTGGTCGCTGATAACTACCGTGTTCGATGGAGGAGCAATAATGGTTTGGTGGTTCTCACAGGTAAGCCACGGTAGCCTTGTCCGTTTCTTAGTCATTAATGTGTGACTTTAACCTCATGACACAGGGACAAGTGGCTTATTTCTACACTTTTGGTAATGCACTATATTGACGAAAATTAGGGCACGGTGTGAAAAAAGCTGTGTCAAAATATCATACTGATCCAACAGTTTCTTAATAAGTTATTCCCGAAAAATTATGTAACACGGCCTCTGAAACCCATAGTAGAGTTCTCGAAAAAGGGCTCCAGTCCTGACGTTATTCTTTACTTACAGTGTGCTGGCTAAATAATGCAGAAGGGTTGCTAGCCTCTGATGTCCTATTTTAACTAACTGAAATACACACTTGCTCTCTCGGTCTCTTGCAAACAAGGACAGTCGGGTTTGCCATAGTTATAATTGACTCTATTGCAAAGTCGTAAACAAAAAATTGTAGTAGAAGGAAGGATTATGTATTCAATGGCATACAATTGTTGTCTGCATTGATAGTTTCTAATTTCAACAGGAATGCCTAAATATGTTAAAGCGGAACTAGTAATCAGCTTTCAAAACAACACAAGACAGATATTGGATTTGTGAATGACAAATCAGTGTTTTTTGTTGTGCTCTAAGTCAATCAGTAGTCTAATCTTACATTCTTCCACTGGCTTGGTCTGAAAGAATCTTTGCTGTGACATATGCAATATTGGTTGATCATTTCAAGTAAATCGGCTGGTAAATAGTGATTTACGCTGACTCGGACACAAATCAACTCGTACCCAGGTCTTCTCGCTATCATAGAATTATTGATTATTTAA
The DNA here is from genome assembly GCA_032716605.1 of Paralithodes platypus. Classification (NCBI taxonomy): domain Eukaryota; kingdom Metazoa; phylum Arthropoda; class Malacostraca; order Decapoda; family Lithodidae; genus Paralithodes; species Paralithodes platypus. Next base: position 13,071,287 of record CM064495.1, read on the forward strand.
CAAACTTGAATAAGCAAACCATAACCAACCATATTATAGCCTACGCTATATCAATTTGGATAGGCCTGTTTATATCCTCTTATTCCAACAGTAATAGTAGAAAATCATGAAAGAAAGGGTCGGTAATGCCATTTCTCTTAATACCCATTCTCGTTTATATTCGACTCGTGTCATTCATAGGGAAATTGAAGAACTTAATTAATCAATCTACTTTGGGATAAGGTCGGATAGTTGTTGTTACGACCGGGACTCGTATAAAACAAGGGCTCTTAATCATTGGACTAGAAAGGCACACAGCCACAACGGTAACACTAGATCCAACCCTCGAACTTATAATGCCGGCGCAAAAAAAACACCTATACCTTCCAGAGTTAAATCTGCGATAGCGGGGTATCCTATAACTCGGTATAAATGCACTACTACTACAGGCTGATGATCTCTGATACAGCCTGATCACAACAACATACAATTACATTAATAAGGTATACAAGGAAAAAGATAGAGAGCTTAATTAAATCACTGAAATGATTTAATGCAAACAAGAAGAAGGTATAATTAAAGTTACTCTAAACAATAATAAACTGTCACTCCTATATTAAAGAAAGTGAATGAAAGTCCTAAAGCATCGAGCAGGAATCTTCTGAAGAAAGTCTGATACTGCTTAAGATGATCGAATCGGATTTTGAACTGTTATATAAAGCAGGAACAAGATATGACAAGTGTAGGGACATACAGTGTTAACTGGCATGGGAATAATAATAAATGCGCAATAGTATTATCTCCAACAACAAAAGAAGTACTTCCTCAGGCAACTCAAAAAGCCTGCTCGGGTTGTGCAACTCAACAACAACCAAGGCTTACACTCAACGTGAATAAAAATGCTGCATACATAACATAAGAGTTTATAATCTTGATCGGATGTCTGCTAGGCGAATAAAGTCTAGCTGGGATGTAGTAGGCTAGGAAACAATGGCTGAGCAAGCGGCTTGTAGCCTAGCGAGGTCCTTAAGACTGTACGGCCATATTACGTTAAATGACGGGGTGCTCTCTTGAGAGATCCAGATCGCTAGTATCTGGTTCTCTCCTGGCGACCCTCTCAAAGTCAAAGCAAAACAAGTTAGCACAGTGTTGGGTGACAGAGGCAAAAGCCCTCACTCGCAACACAGTGCTAAACTCACACGGTACACAGTCAGAAAGACCAGCTAGGCTTCCCACGTATCCGTTGCGATTGTACAGGTTCAACAAAACCTGGTACACATCGGAAATCACAACAACAATAGCCTCACCCCAGTCTAGCATTAAATAGCCCAGCAGACAACCAAGCAAAAGGTAGGGAGACACCGCAAGTGTGTCGAACATCTACAGACAAAATGGTAACCCCTCCAAAATGCCTAACTAAACATGTAATATCTGAGAGCTTCAGCATATAATACGATGGCCGATATATGAAATCGTGCAGAACCAAAGGGGAGTTATGATGTTAAATAGAGTGGAAGAATGAGAGGTAAGAAGTTGAGAGAGAGAGAAAGTGCTCTATAGGTAGAAGTCGGGGACAGGTGGTAAGGGAGGTGTGAAGGGTATGCTGGTCAGGCAAGCTCTGAAGAGAGTAGCTCCTCGGGACCCCTAGGATCACACAAAGGCATGGTGGTCAGCCAATCACAGGCCGCTACATCACCAGGCAGCAGGCCTGCAGAAGGCGCCAGGAACCACCAGCCAATCAAGAGGCGTGAGAAGGCACGCACGCGAGCCTACGAGCGGGGGGGGGGGGGAGGCAGCACATGTATACGCACGTACACACTACCACCCCACTGCCTACTGTACTTACTCACTCACACTCTCTAGCTGTATCATTCAGTCTTATACATTAAACTTATGACTGATGATATAAAATATAATGCATTGTCACAGGCGAAAATAAAGACCACTTCTGTACTGCCTGTGACATGACGATTCACAAGAAAGAAAGTACAACATTGTAGATAGACTGTAGCCAAATTCATTGCCCTGGCGAGTGTTAGCGAGTGGCCTAGCGAGCGGCTGAGCCCACGTGGCGTTCTACTAAGCTGCAGCCATCACACCCCCCCCAAGATATTAGACGCTCAACCATGAGCTCCATATCTGACAAGCAGAACGCCTATAAGACTCGCCACCCATAATCACTTCGCTGCAAAGAAGGCAAAGCTCAGTTCTCATCAACAAAAACAAAAATTACAACCCCTCCCAACACAATAGCTTAATTAATTCATACTGCTATGCTACTAGAGCGAGCTTCTACTAGCCCAGCCTTCTGAGAGAAGCACAGGTTCGATTCAGAACTTTAGCTATAACATACTTAAAAAAAAATAACTATTAAAGAAAGAGTTTTTATAGAATTTTCATTTTTAATATGTTTATGGCGGTTGCACTTACAGGGGCAAGCCTAGTTTTTCTCCACTCTCAACACACACTGACTGAACGGCGAGGGTTCTCCTGCAAACAAACCCTCCCGTGACAAACAATTGGCCAAAACATTATCAGTGCCCTTAGCATGCCACACATCCAACTTGTGTTCCGGCAGCACAACAACACCTGACACTGATAAACTGCCCAGTTCATCTCAAGACTGGCACTTCTCTTTGCTCTTTCCGGCAACGGGGCCTGCCAATAACCTTTCACTAGTTCTACCTTCGTGATTAGCGATGCAGCCCCGATGCGGTCTATGGTGTCGTCAACTCTCGATAAGGTATAGGCGTCTATCAGGGATAATTCACACCCACTCTTGCAATCAACACACACACTGATCTTGCCACTTAACACAGGTTGTAAAGTTACAGGCAACGACCACTCACGACATTCCTTATCCCTCAGACTCTTCGTCAACACGTAATCCAGCTCTGCTTGCACCACAGGCTGTCGAGCAGGATTTATACGGTAGGGAATTAAACTGAGCCTTGCACTGTCTCCAGCCTCCATGTCGGATTCTACCCCGTACATCAGGCCTGGAGAAGCAACAAACATGCGGATACACTGCCACAGCCTAGTAAACAACTTATCTCGCAGAACAACATGCCTAGTGCCCTCCCACAACCGCAGCTTCTAACCTGTAGTCTCCCTCCTTCTCCACCTTCGTCCCTAGAACAGCCAGGTCATGAGAGGGACAATCAGTACCACCTGTGCAGTCACTCCCATAGTTCATTATTGCTAAGGCTTCCCCGCCGATACCGTACATGCGCACCCCCGCATTCCTTACGACTACATCTGTCTGCGCAGCATCACCGCTTTTAGCGACATGGCCAGATACAGTCGGTCTATGGTAGGGCTGTTGCATTCGACTAGAGCAGCATTAGGAGGCTATGCGACGAGCGGGCACATCCACTCCACAGCCAACCTCACCAATCTGCTCAATGTCCTCCTTCTGACCACCACTTTTGGCAGCCATGGGTCAACCCTGACCTGACAACCATGACCAAGCCTCATCGCCCACCTTGAACCACCGAAACAACGAGGCTAACGGTCTCCCAACATTCACGTGACATGCCCACGGAACATCTTGCACCGCCTGAGTTGTGAGGCTCGGGTGCCCGGCACGACCAGTGGGGTATGAACCGAGCTGCTGCTGGAGCGCTGCACACTGCTGCTCAGGCAGGTGCTCTAGCGCTTCCACAGCCAACAGACTTGTGTCCCCCGCCCACTGCTCCGCCGAGACATGACAATCCCTAATCTCCTCCACCTGTGCCCTACTGCCCCCCTCTCCTTCTCCACCTTGGCCGCTGCAGACCAACGCAGGAACAGTAGCTGCTCAGATGGTTGCCTCACAAACTCCTCCAACAGGTTCACATGACATGTTTCCCCGTCCTCGTGTTTGATCTCGACAGCACCATTACCACACTTCTGAACTTCCGGTTCCTCCAACTGCAGTTTACAAATATCTGAGGGAACCAACCTGTCTAAGTGCTTTTGAATCAACCCAAGTCCTCCCCCAATATCAAACTGAGCAACCCTTTTTTCTCTCTGTGTGTAACGTTGCTGCCTCGGAGTCTCTTCCTGCCCTACCTCCTCACTAGCTGTGACAGGTCCTGGGGCTTCTCCAGACTCCAACAATGGTGCCAATACTGAGTCGCCAAGAAGAGCTGCTGGTACTAAACTCTCCAAACTTTTACCAACATTAGCCATCTTCTTCCAACCGTTCCTCCGTTGATCAGAAGACTGAGGAATAGGGTATGACACTTTGGATGCAAGAGGTCTTGTAACAATGCACGCCATAGGTTGTACTTGACACTTCTCTACCCACTCCTGTTCCTCCCTACTCACGTCGGCCGGCTTCTCGGCAACGACTAAGGGGGAAACCTTAGAAGTAGGCACCGCAAAGTCGTTGCCGAGAAAGAGGTCGACGCCCCCAACAGGCAAGTTCTCCACAATTCCCACATCCTACTCTCGTATCACACCATCTACCTCCAGTTCCATCCTGACCAACGGGTATGACCTGATAGCATTGATACCTTGCACCACAACCACCCGTGCCGCGTTTATTGGTCTACCAGTAAATTTCTTCATCAAAGTCTGAGAGGCACCTGTGTCTCGCAACAGCTCAACTCCATGGTTCTTACCAGCCCACTTCACTCAGCCACACCCTCGATGGTCGCAAAAGACATCACGGACATGGTTCGAGCCTTCCGGATTCTTCTCCACTGGCTGTGTCCCAGCCTCTGACGTTATACCCCGGGCAAACTCAGACGACTTCGGGGACACCCCAATGTTGCGAGCCAAAGACACAACTGCATTAGGTAGCTTGCTTGGACAGGCTCTTGCAAAATGCCCCTTCTCATGACAATGAAAACACTCTAACTCCCCCTTGGGCTTCCCTTGAGGTGGGGAAGGGCCCTGACCCTTCTTAAATTGGACGGTATTAGGTTTATGGTCAGAATTAATATCATTGCTCTTTTAGTTATTGTTATATGGTGTATCACTGACTCGGGGGGGGTGGAGTGTTGCGCCCCTTGTTACCTGCATCGTTCCATTGTGCAGACCTGCACCCACGAATCAGCAATAGCCTACGGTCAGCCATCTCAGCTGCCTCCTGAAGAGTTTTCGGGTTCTTTTCTTTAAGAATCAACGTCAGATCACTGCCCGTACACTTAAAGAACTGCTCGAGAAGCATCAACTGTTTTATCTCATCAAACGTCGTTGCCTTCTCCGATCTCAGCCAATTCCCAAATGCATCGGACAGATCCCGGGCATGCTCAAGAAAGGTGCACTCACGGCCCTTCGTTACACCCCGGAACTTCAATCTGTACGTCTCTGGTTGTAACTCTTATGCCCGCAGGACAGCCTCCTTCAATACCTCATAATCGACGCAAGACTCCAAGGGCAACGCATCATATGCCTTGAGTCCTTTACCAACCAACCTAGAGGAAACAAGGGCTGCCCACTTAACCTCGGGCCATTGGTGCTCCCGGCACTTCTTCTCAAAACGCATACAAAATTCAGTGACACCCGACTCGTCAAATACAGGGACTAACTTAAGAAGGTGCGATAAAGACTGATCAAGACCTCGACTCCCAGAACCGAGACGCTGCCCTGTTGACTTCACCCGAGACTTCTCAAGATCTATGTCTGCACAGTACTTCATAGTCTCAACCCGAAGCTCAGCCTCACGTATGGCCTTTCTCTCCTCAGTCTCATTCTCTCGCTGCCGTTGCTCGAGCTCAGCCTCATGTCTGGCCCTTCTCTCCTCAGCCTGAATCTTAGCCATCTCAAACTGCCTTTGCTGCTGCTCAGATTCCCGTTGCTGCTTAGCCATCTCAAGCTGGAAGAGCATATCTGGAATCAAACCTTGAGGAGGAGATGCATCAATTGGAGACTCACCCAAGTGCAAACCATGCTGCCAGTGACTATCGGCCTGCGGGAACGTACCCGGCTCCGGAGCCCGAGCGGGCGCCATGGTAGGAGTCGAGTGGAATGGGGGCTGGGCCGAAGGTGCCCCAGATCCCACTCCACCCGAAGCTCCACGCACCCCGCTATGTCCACTATATTCCTTTAAACAAAAACAAATGACCACAACACTCCTGCAATATTTCTCTAAGTTCACAACATCCTAAGCAAGGTCGCCATTTGTTACGACCGGGACTCGTATAAAACAAGGGCTCTTAATCATTGGACTAGAAAGGCACACAGCCACAACGGTAACACTAGATCCAACCCTCGAACTTATAATGCCGGCACACAAAAGACACCTATACCCTCCAGAGTAAAATCTGCGATAGCGGGGTATCCTATAACTCGGTATAAATGCACTACTACTACAGGCTGATGATCTCTGATACAGCCTGATCACAACAACATACAATTACGTTAATAAGGTATACAAGGAAAAAGATAGAGAGCTTAATTAAATCACTGAAATGATTTAATGCAAACAAGAAGAAGGTATAATTAAAGTTACTCTAAACAATAATAAACTGTCACTCCTATATTAAAGAAAGTGAATGAAAGTCCTAAAGCATCGAGCAGAAATCTTCTGAAGAAAGTCTGATACTGCTTAAGATGATCGAATCGGATTTTGAACTGTTATATAAAGCAGGAACAAGATATGACAAGTGTAGGGCCATACAGTGTTAACTGGCACGGGAATAATAATAAATGCGCAATAGTATTATCTCCAACAACAAAAGAAGTACTTCCTCAGGCAACTCAAAAAGCCTGCTCGGATTGTGCAACTCAACAACAACCAAGGCTTACACTCAATGTGAATACAAATGCTGCATACATAACATAAGAGTTTATAATCTTGATCGGATGTCTGCTAGGCGAATAAAGTCTAGCTGGGATGTAGTAGGCTAGGAAACAATGGCTGAGCAAGCGGCTCGTAGCCTAGCGAGGTCCTTAAGACTGTACGGCCAAATTACGTTAAATGACGGGGTGCTCTCTTGAGAGATCCAGATAGCTAGTATCTGGTTCTCTCCTGGCGACCCTCTCAAAGTCAAAGCAAAACGAGTTAGCACAGTGTTGGGTGGCAGAGGCAAAAGCCCTCACTCGCAAGACAGTGCTAAACTCACACGGTACACAGTCAGAAAGACCACCTAGGCTTCCCACGTATCCGTTGCGATTGTACAGGTTCAACAAAACCTGGTACACATCGGAAATCACAACAACAATAGCCTCACCCCAGTCTAGCATTAAATAGCCCAGCAGACAACCAAGCAAAAGGTAGGGAGACACCGTGAGTGTGTTGAACCTCTACAGACAAAATGGTAACCCCTCCAAAATGCCTAACTAAACATGTAATATCTGAGTGCTTCAGCATATAATACGATGGCCAGGCCGATATATGAAATCGTGCAGAACCAAAGGGGAGTTATGATGTTAAATAGAGTGGAAGAATGAGAGGTAAGAAGTTGAGAGAGAGAGAAAGTGCTCTATAGGTAGAAGTCGGGGACAGGTGGTAAGGGAGGTGTGAAGGGTATGCTGGTCAGGCAAGCTCTGAAGAGAGTAGCTCCTCGGGACCCCTAGGATCACACAAAGGCATGGTGGTCAGCCAATCACAGGCCGCTACGTCACCAGGCAGCAGGCCTGCAGAAGTCGCCAGGAACCACCAGCCAATCAAGAGGCGTGAGAAGGCACGCGCGCGAGCCTACGAGCTGGGGGGGGGGGGGGGGAGGCAGCACATGTATACACACACACACACTACCACCCTACTGCCTACTGTACTTACTCACTCACACTCTCTAGCTGTATCATTCAGTCTTATACATTAAACTTATGACTGATGATATCAAATATAATGCATTGTCACAGGCGAAAATAAAGACCACTTCTGTATTGCCTGTGACATGACGATTCACAAGAAAGAAAGTACAACATTGTAGATAGACTGTAGCCAAATTCATTGCCCTGGCGAGTGTTAGCGAGTGGCCTAGCGAGCGGCTGAGCCCACGTGGCGTTCTGCTAAGCTGCAGGCGTCACATTGTCCTCTCTGATGACGTATGGATCCATTTTGTTTGAAGTCGATGCCTTTCTCCAGTGGAAGAATTAAATAAATATATTAATCGAAAAATAGGATGAAATGATAAAGTATGTCGAGTACAGTATGTTGTTTTTATTTGTCCTTGAAATACATACAGCTAAGGTCATGTGGTTAGCGTGCATTACTGCATGGAATGTTTTGTATGTAAGACTTAATTGCCAAACTAAGTGTTCCTTCATTTAGCAATGAAAGCATCTATATATTCTACTATATTTTTGCGATGAGTGAACTAAAGCAATGACGAAATGTTGTTCTTATGCAGCATAATACAGTTCGTTCATGCCAGAGAACATTACTTTTGAGTACATAGATGCGGTAACAGAATAAATAAGAGGCTTCATAATGTAGGTCTTGCCATTGCGTTAAATTTGTTATTACTGCACAGTACTGTGGAGTGCACAAACGTGGTATGAATGAAATAGAAGTGCGATCCCGTAGATTTTCGCCACTATTAGTTCTGGATAGCAACAACAGATGGAGTTATTTTGTGGTCGATTAAAAGGGCATTTGGCAACCTTTAAGAAAACGATGATATTAGTACATTAGCTAAGAAGATATCCATCTCCTTGTAAGTATAAGTATCCCTGCTTGAGAGTGGTGGATATTTACGTCCAGAAATGATAGCGTTTTCCTTATTATACAGTAGCTCATACGGGAATTCGATATTATTATGTTTCGAATTGATCTGGGGATTCAAAGGTTTAAAATGTATTGTCGATATAACGTCGGTAAAACAGTGGTTTGAAATGAGCCGGATTTTCATTATTTTTTAATCCTCAGATCGTGTTCCACTATTTCAAAATTATCTCAATACGAAACAATACAAATCAAATTCAAATGTGAGCTAAAAAACGAAAACACTAATTATAATTTCTGGACGTAAATATCCACCACTCTCAAGATAACTTTAAATAGTAACATCAATATAGATAAAACCTACACAAAATGTTCGTTTATTCCAATTAGTTACAAACGTAACTGTGTGCTCTCATCTCACATAGAGAGCACAAGAAATTTGTTCCTCTTCCTTTCATCTTGATTTTGAACTTAAATACCTCAGATAATTATTGTTTAATAGCGGTTTCCTTAAAAACTTTACAGCTACCTATATAGGTAAACCTCTAAGCATTTGTGTATCATCAGAAACAGTTACCATACCCACTGTCCCTAAAACCATCATATATTTCCCAATTTCGTACACTGGACCTTTAAGTCTCACTCTCAAGAAAAAGCTTCAGATGCTTCTCAACGAGATCTCCCACAAGTTTCGCTAAAGGTTGCCTTTAGATCACACAGGACCATTCAACACTTCTTCCATAATAAAGACACAATTCCACTACACCTACAATCATCAGTTGTATATCTAATTTACGTGTATTAGCTGTAGGGCAGCATATATAGGTAAAACAAAAAGACATCTCAAAACACGTATCCATGACCACTTACGTCGCTCTGTTCGAGCACAATAAAATCAATTAGGAATCCCTCACCCTCTGCTACAGTAATCATTCTGGACAACACGATCTTTCATTCACACAGTCAGACTTCTCAGTTCTCGGTGGTAGCAACAATGAGTTAGACCTTCCAATGATGAAGGCCCTACACCAGTATAGACCTAACTCTGTTATAAGTGGCATGGCATGTTTTGTTTCCTCCGTTAAGTACCCGTATGTCCCTTTCCATATTATCGTATTTTATTTTGTTCTAGTTTAGGGATTATAATCTATATTTGTATGTGAATAGCTAGTACATGTTGTTGTTCTAGTAGTTATATTTTATAGTAGTCTAAAGATAAAGCGGTATTTATCAAGGAAACTAGCCAACTTTTATTTCGTGATTTTGTTTTGGTTTTAGCTAGTTTTCATCATTATACAGTGGTTGTCATTAATTAGAATCTCCGGAAAAACCATTTTCAATTACTTTGAAATAGTTAATATTTACCTCCTGTTATCCACAGCCAAAGCTGAAGATTGCGGAGTAAATACCGTAGACTTAATTCAAATTGTTTTTGGCGACCGTCAACCTTTTATTAATTAAATACCAAACCAGCGGGGGTGTGGGGGCGGCAGCCCCCACCTAATATACTAGGTTAGGTTAGGTAAGGTTGTTAGGTTAGGCTAATATTACCCCTTATTTTCGTCTTTTACCACTCAATTACCCTGTACTTCATAGCCCTCCCCACTATCGGGGGCCGTATCTTAAGATTGTTGGATAATGGGGAAAACGTTTTTTCCGGAGATTCTAATTAATGACAACCACTGTATAATGATGAAAACTAGCTAAAACCAAAAAAGAAAAAAAATCACGAAATAAAAGTTGGCCACTTTCCTTGATATTTTCTGATAAAGCTATACCCTTTATCGTATAAATACGATAGAATATGACTCTTTTGTGATCTCGTATGTCTCTGTGACGTCACGATCGCTCCTACAGCACGACTTAGGACGAGTAGATCGTATATTATAAGATTGTAAATAAGTTAAGTTATAAAAGGCCTAATATGCTATTAAGCAATATTGCCATGGTCTTATGTAGTATATATGAATTTATCATATATATATTAATATAATTTATCGTATAGAGCAACCTAGATGCGGTACGATAATTTGGGCTCCTGGCGTTTTGCCAAGGCAGCAAGGTGTGCTTTCGAGGAACACCGTGACCAGAGCCTTCACGAACACCAATCAGTTAACATCTAATTTTCCGCCCTCAGTTGATCGTGCTTTTGTGCCTCTAATCACAATACACATACAGCAATACACACAGCTACACCATCACGACGCTCTCATCGACGCCATGACTGACTGACAGATAAGCATAATAATCATGTCCATTCCCATGTAATCAAATTTTATTCTTTCTTTAATTTGACTCCTGTCTCGGGACCGAAGTCTCGATCCCCATTGTCCACCGCCATATTGGGTGAAACGTTCTCCCTTGCCTCATTGCCGTGTGGAACTATTGGTGAGTTAATTCCTGGCTAATATTAACCCTTATAACCTTACCCTATATATAAATGTATTATGTGAGACGTTTGGATATAAATTAGCTTGTTTCAGATTGAATTCAATTTAGATGTGGAGTGGTTTTCATTTAGATTTATTTATTTGATTCATTGTAGCTTGGTAATGTTTGACTTCCATTGATAGTTTACCACATTGGTGCCCAGACCTCAGGAATTAGCTACCAGTACGGGATTTTAAGGCAATGAACAAGGGGACATATCACAGGATGCAGGAACAACTCTATGATAAACTGGCAAGGCTAGCCAAGCGATGGTTAGAGCCGGAATGCAGGGTCACATCTTTTCCGTTTCAGACTTCCTGTGACATATGACCTGACCTAAAAAAAAATCTTGTTCAATATGATCCATTAGTAGGTATTGCTATTTAGTGTACTATTTTTTCTCCATAACATAGAAGTCCGCCGGTCGGGGTCTCTTAATTGGACTATTATTTGGCCGTTGTCTTTGTAACGTAACATTTAGATACATAGCCTATAGGCTCACATGCAAAATGAATAAAGACAATAAAGAGACACCGTATAGTGGGGTGCTGATCAAAGCCCCTAAAAATCAAAGGGCGGGACTTCGGGGAGTATTAAATAGGCTAATTGTGGACGTCAGCACTTTCATCACTACTGCTGAACTAGAGGAATTGGAGGCTAGATTAGAAAACGTCCAGGCTACCCACGGTCGTATTACGGCTCTGAGTGAGGTGATTGTGGCTGACATGATAGAGGAGGAAGAGATAGTTACAGAGTGTGATAATCACGCCCTCTATGACGAATCTGTCTTTAGAGCGAAGTACATATTACAGCGTGCTGTCGCAAGTAAGAAGGGAGGCGATAATGAGGCCCATAGAAGGGCTGACCCAAAATATACTGTACACCTCCCAAAGCTCAATCTTCCTACATTTGGGGGCAAGTTAACTGAGTGGTTAGCTTTTAGGGACGTATTTCGATCTACGGTTCATGAGTCCTCTTTGGATAATGTCCGCAAGTTTCACTATCTGAAGGGACAAATGGAAGGAGAGGCCTTACATTTGATAGAGGGTTTTGCAGTAGTGGGTGGTAGTTATCTTGAAGCGGTACACTTATTAGAGTGCACATACGGGGATAGAGAGCAGTTGAAGATGGCCCATGTCGTTGCCTTGTTGGGGCTCGCAGAACCACAGTATAAGGTTGATGAGTTGACAAACTTCAGGGCAAATATGGAGTGCCATACTCGATCGCTAGACACTCTAGGGCTTACCACGCAGGAAATGATAGTCATTATCTTGTGTCAGAAGCTTCCTATGGCAATACTTGATAAGGTAAGATCATTTGAGCTGAGGGAGTTCAAAACTCAGTTCAGTAAGGAGATCAATAATCTACAGTTGAACAAAGGGAGAATGTATGCGTCGGGAGGGAGTGAGAATGTGGAGAAGAGGGGAACAGTAAGCATGACAGTGGGGACTAAAGAAAAGAAAGAGGGTACGTATAAGAAACCTGCTCAGATTCTATGTAAGCTATGTAACAACAAACATAAATGGAGTTTCTGCATAAAATACCCAACAAATGAGACAAAACTAGCACAGGCGAAAAGATTGAAGCTATGTGTAGGTTGTCTAAGTAAGGAACATGGTAAGCAGGGACAATGTACTGCTACATACTTAAGGCCCTGTCGCCACTGCATAGGACACAACTTGAATAAGTTGTGTCCTACTGCAGATAAAGTCAAAGACGTCAAAACAGAGGGTACTACAACTGTGACACTAGGTAGCATGCAAAACACTACTATATTGCCCACAATACAGAATCCCATGGAAGGTAATGACAGTAACAAAGTTTGTCGGGTACTTCTAGATCAAGGGTTTCAACGTTCCTTTATAAAGAGGTCCGTACTAGTGGGACTGAAGCACCGAATCGTAGGGGTTGAGACTCTTCGATTACAGGGCTTCACAGGGGTTACTGATAAGCAAGACTACGAGATAGCGGAGATTTCATATTTCTACCGTAAAAACCCGGTACTTTATGACTTGTATCGTAGTAGACACCCTACTAGAATATGTAGCTGTGGGTGTGAAGAAGGTGGAACACGCATTACGTAGCAAAGGGGTTAACTTGTCAGATCCCATGGGAAATCAGAGTGAGGTGCATGTTCTACTTGGTGTGGATCATTATTATGAAGTAGTATACCCTGGATTTAAAAAGATGTGTGGTGTAATTTTAATCCCCACTAAATTTGGATATTGCATGAGCGGACTGGTCGACACGGTCTCGATATATAGAGTCAATGTAACCACGGCAGAGGAGTTGGGAAGGGAGGATTCCCAACCTAGTGACCCTAAGATGGCTGCCGAGTTCGACCTGGAACGACTGTGGAGATTGGATCACATAAGCATTAATCCTATGGAGACTAATTATGACTCGGAAGTTGCGCTACAAAGGTTTGACGAGTCTGTGTGCTACTGTGCCTCAGACAAGCAATATAAAGTTAGTTTACCCTGAAAGAACAGTGAGATAAGCCTGCCTACCAACTATGGTTTGGCATTAGGTCGCTTGCGCGCATTGCAGCGGAAATTGTCTAACGAACCGAGCACGCGCCAGGCGTATGACGATGTATTTCGGAGTTATGAAGATAGGGGCTTTATTGAGAGAGTCGATGTCAAGGAAACGTTTAAGAAGGGTAGGGCTCACTATCTGGCCCATCATGGGGTAAGGAAAGACAGCGTCACCACACCAATACGGGTGGTGTATGACTGTTCTGCCCACCAAGGTCAACAACCCAGTCTAAATGACTGCCTGTTGACAGGTCCGTCCATGGTGTCGGACCTGTCCCAACATCTATTGCGGTTTAGGCTTGGGAAGTACGCCTATACCAGTGACATCGAGAAAGCATTCTTGATGGTCAAGCTAAAGGAGGAAGATAGAGATGTTACCCGCTTTCTTTGGTTCAGCGACATTAGCGACTCTGAAAGTCCAATTATAATATACCGTTTTCGGGTTGTACTCTTTGGGGCCACGTGCTCACAGTTTTTGTTAAATGCTACAATCAGAAAACATCTAGCTGACACTCATGAGGACACAAGTAAACTATCTCGCGGATTATATATTGACAATTTGCAGGGTTCTAGCGATAGTCAGGATGATTTGTTATATGCATACTGGCAAGCACGCAGATTGTTTACGGATGCACATCTATTTCTCCACGAGTGGGTTACTAATAGTGAAGATCTTCAGAGTTTGATACAGGTGGACGGTACGGCATCTCTTAACCAGGAAAAGTCCAGAAATTTGGGGATGATCTGGCAACCTAAACTTGACATACTAATTTTTCAAACAAGGTTTTTTGCTCAGCACACAGGAGTGCACACCAAAAGAAGTCTGTTGAGCAAAGTTGCGCAATTTTTTGATCCTTTGGGTCTATCATTACCCGTTTCCATAAGAGCTAGGATTCTAATGCAGGAAGTTTGGAGATGTAAAATAGGATGGGATGACAGTTTGCCCGAGGACCTGAATGACCAAGGGACATTGTTGTTGAATGAATATGCCATCCTATGTACTAAACCTATACCTCGTAGAGTGGCGGCGTTCGGTGACGTTACGTTACACACATTTTGCGATGCTAGCGCCACGGCATACGGGTAGCCATATATGTTGTTACGTTATTTGGGGCACATTTAGTTACAGCCCGGGCCAAGGTAGCCCAGGTTAAAAAGGTAACTATCACTAAAATGGAATTGACTGCCATGCTGCAATTAGCACGTCTGGTGCAACATTCACGCGCAGCATACGAGAGCGAATTAAATATTGAAATCGTTCACGTTTGGTGCGATAGTCAGGTCGCACTCAACTGGGTACATAGCAAGAAGTCTCTGCCAGTTTATGTGTGGAATAGGGTAGATGAGATTAGAGCCCTTTTGCCAGACGTTGCTTATCATTATGTAAATACAAAAGAAAACCCTAATGATCTCATAACTAGGGGTATAACGGCTAGCCAGCTAGTGAAGTCCGAATTGTGGTGGCATGGTCCAAAGTGGCTGCTCCATGAAAGTGAATGGACGATATGGCATGCTGTTGGTGAGGGACTTCTGCCACTGGAAACAGTGGCAGTTACAGCCCAACCAAATGAGCCACCGGGTCCTATCATAAAGTGGGCAAGATTCGGTGACTATAATAAACTAGTCAGAGTTGTAGCTTGGGTATTGCGATATGTATCCAATCTCAAGCTTAAAGTAATTGGCCAACTCTGCAACAGGGGTCACAACATTGATGCTCGTGAATTTAAAGCAGCTGAAGTAACTTTGATCAAATGGGTTCAAGTAGAAACCTATTCCAATGAATTAGAATCCTTGAAAAGCTCGAATAAGACATTAATGCCTAATATAGTGCGTCAACTAAGGTTGCACCTAGACAATGGCCTCATCAGGTGTGAGGGACGCCTGAAGTGGTCGGGTGTACCAGACGGCACAAACCGCCCTATACTTATGCCAACAAGACATCACGTTACTGATCTATTGATCATACGTGCACATAGGGAAGTAAAACACTACAGGGTATGTCATATTATATCAAATTTACGTCTCACATGGTGGATACCCAGAGTTCGACAAGTAGCTCGACGCGTAGTAAGAAAGTGTGTAATATGCCAGAGACTAAAGGGCAAACCATATGCAACTGGACCAGCTCCACCTCTACCTGAATGTCGTGTAAAGCATGTAGAACCTTTCCAAGCGGTAGGATTAGATTACACAGGGGCATTGAAGACGAGGAAGCATGAGAAGGTTTATATATTATTGTTTACCTGTGCAACATCTCAAGCGGTACACCTAGAACTATGTGATAATATGTCTAGTGAAGAATTTATGCTGGCGTTCAGACGGTTTTGTGCCCGTCGTTCATTCCCTCAACTCATTCTTAGCGACAATGCTCCCACTTATGTCCAAGCATCAAAATATCTAAAGGATATGAGTAGTGATCCTACTATCATCACTTTTTTGGGAGAGAATAAGTGCGAATGGAGGTTCATTCCAGTTAAGGCACCTTGGTTTGGTGGAATGTGGGAACGATGTGTCGGCATAGTAAAGTCAGGACTCAGAGCGGTTGTAGGACGTGCTCTATTAAAGAAGAGTGAGTTGACGACAGGCCTCACAGAGATAGAGGCAGTCGTGAATGATCGCCCGCTTACATATGTGTACACCGACCTGCAAGAACCACTACCATTAACGCTAGCTCACTTGCTATATGGGAAACCATTGACTGCGTTTCCATCTGCTTTCCAATCCATAGTAGAGTTAGAGGATCCCTCGTTGTACTCTGAGGTAGCGGTGTCTAAGAGATACCAGTATATATCCAGGATAATCGAGGATTTTAGGAAACGATGGATTAGTGAATATCTGCTAGCATTGAGGGAAAGGAGTGTTACACCCTCTGGTCGACCAACGACACCTACAGTTGGTGAAGTTGTTTTAATTAAAGAAGATAGTCCTCGTTTATACTGGAAATTAGGCCGCGTATTGGAGGTATACAAGGGGGCAGACTCTGTAGAGCGAGTGGCGCTATAGAAGACAGCCACTGGAACTACTGTTCGTCCTATTGCACGTTTGTATGCTTTGGAGCTCGATTCCGCATTGCAATCTGATGTTCCACCTGTTATTGCTGGGTCCGAGGATTCTCAAAGGAACGACTCACCTCTTACTGATGGTGATCATTCTCGGACCGTGACGCGTCCCAGACGCGCTGTTGTTGGCGCCGTCGAGTTGTGGCGTCAGAAGATAGCCTCTGGGCAACTTTAGGTTTAAGGTGGGGTTCAGGTCTTTTTTTGTGGGGGGAGTGTATCGTATAAATACGATAGAATATGACTCTTTTGTGATCTCGTATGTCTCTGTGACGTCACGATCGCTCCTACAGCACGATGTAGGACGAGTAGATCGTATATTATAAGATTGTAAATAAGTTAAGTTATAAAAGGCCTAATATGCTATTAAGCAATATTGCCATGGTCTTATGTAGTATATATGAATTTATCGTATATATTAATATAATTTATCGTATAGAGCAACCTAGATGCGGTACGATAATTTGGGCTCCTGGCGTTTTGCCAAGGCAGCAAGGTGTGCTTTCGAGGAACACCAGAGCCTTCACGAACACCAACCAGTTAACATCTAATTTTCCGCCCTCAGTTGATCGTGCTTTTGTGCCTCTAATCACAATACACATACAGCAATACACACAGCTACACCATCACGACGCTCTCATCGACGCCATGACTGACTGACAGATAAGCATAATATTCATGTCCATTCCCATGTAATCATTTATTCTTTCTTTAACTTGACTCGTGTCTCGGGACCGAAGTCTCGATCCCCATTGTCCACCGCCATATTGGGTGAAACGTTCTCCCTTGCCTCATTGCCGAGTGGAACTATTGGTGAGTTAATTCCTGGCTAATATTAACCCTTATAACCTTACCCTATATATAAATTTATTATGTGAGACCTTTGGATACAAATTAGCTTGTTTCAGATTGAATTCAATTTAGATGGGGAGTGGTTTTCATTTAGATTTATTTATTTGATTCATTGTAGCTTGGTAATGTTTGACTTCCATTGATAGTTTACCACACCCTTTGAACATAAATAAATTTGTCTATTGTAGTTTAAATTCATAATTTAGGAAACATTAACATTATCAAAGGATTTTATTCTAGAACAATATTATTAGCACAGTGTTTTTAACCAAATAATCATAGTATTTTGTTAACAACTTTAAGCGTATGTATTTTCATAAATTAGGTAGAATTTTACTAAAGGAGCACGCATTTGACATGTACCACCACGTACAGTCAGAAACCACAATTTCTGAGACACTTTGATAGGGCCCGGACATATGGAGCACATCGTTTCTAGAAGACAGCCCACTTTAACTATCACAAGGCCGCATACCTATGAACACACGTGTCGAACCAATAGATGCTTCACTCAGTCTGCCATGTAAAATTATAATGCTGTTGCTATGCTATGATCCGCATTCATATATTTATGGGTATACAAATTACAAAAATACCTTTATTACATTCCCTTACGTGTCCACAGTAAATACGGACACAAATATTACAAAAGGTTTTATGAAATAAAAATGAAAAGAAATACTTCCAAATTGCACAGTGAATGAACAGGATTTAGGTTAGTGTGCGTGTGTGTGTGTTCTTGTAAGTGAACCAATGTGTGTTGTAATAGACATAATGCTCTACAGTAGGTGACAAACACTAATTTGACTAAACACAGAAGTGTCTGCTCCATGACATACAACACAACGAACTATGCAATGTAATATTACATGTTATCATCTGGTTAGGAAACTCTGGTGTGCAACAGCAATGAGTTATCAGTAGTGATATATGGGGGCAGTGGTGGGCACGGTTTCCGCTATTCAGCTAACAGCTAATAGCGAAGCAATTTTGTTCGTTAGCTGGTTAGCTTTTAAGCTAACTTTGAAAATCGTTAGCGGACCGATTAGCTTCCGCTAAATTTACTACCGCTAACTGTTAGTCCGATAACGATAATGTGCATTCACTGGAAAAACAAAAAAAAAACCAAAAAAATATTGTTCAAAAATGTTTACAGACCCTAAAATTTCACCTACTTATGTGAGTATTTGCAAAATTGATTCATTGAATTTGTGTTCAATATATATTGTATTGTTTATTTTGTATTTGTTTTTCCTTCTTTATGTGTTGCTGTTAGTCTCTCTCCAGTGCCTCCAGGCGTTTTGTTTGGATTCATCTTGTTGGTGTTTCTGCACCCTGGTTGAAGTCTTCGGCATCTCATATAATAATAATAATAATAATAATTACACTGACTATATCACGGATTCACGGAACATTCACATGTAGACAAATCTCTGGACACGTTCTATTCGTGTGAGGTGCTGGCCTGTTCTCGTGGCCTCGCGGCCTCTGCTCGCCTCTCCTGTTCAGTCCTAGGCAGGCAGGCAAGCATATTCATAGGCCTACCGCTACCAAGAGTGAATGTTAGTGTTTTTTTTTTTTTTTTTTTTTAAGGAGACAATGAACGGAGGAAGGAAACATACAGATAAAACAAAAAGGTCCATGTGCCTAAAGGCATCCTCCATTCATAAAATGTTTGTAACAACTGGATTTAAACATTTGTAGATTGTAAGTTTGTGGAAAGCAATTCGAGGGAAGTGAATTCCAAAGAGTAGTAGCTCTGGGGATAAATGAACTCTGATAAGCAAAAGTTCTGCATTGTGGAGGAGAAAGTGTAAATTCATGGGCGCTCTCAGCTGCCCTAGTTCTATGGGGAAATGTGTGGAGAGGCGGCACAATTGAAGCAAGTTCCTCGGAACAATTGCTGTGAAAATATCTGTAGAATAATGCAAGGGATGCAATGTTTCTTCGTATGGATAATGTAGGAAGGTCCTGTGTGATTGCAGGGTTATTGATTAATCTAATAGCTTTATTTTAAATTTTGTCCAACTGCCTCAATGCAGCCACTCCACTTCCACCCCACAGAGGTGAACAGTCATCCATCTGAGAACGCACATGACTTTTATATATTACGGCCAACTGCTCGTCAGTGAAGAATTCTCGAACTCTGTACAGGAGTCCCAGTTTTTTAGAGGCATCCTTAGCAATGCTTCTAACATCATGTGTCCAGCTCAAGTTAGTAGTTAATGTTACACCGAGAATGTCAATACTAGGGGAAGTGGGAATATTTACATCATTAAAAAATATATGGGAGTCAGTGAGATTCTGTCAGTTAGAAAATTGAATGTACTTGGTTTTCTGTGCATTAAAGGAAACTAGATTCTTTTGTCCCCATTCATTAATTCTAGAAAGGTCCTGGTTCAGAGAAATTGCAGTGTTTATTTTTGAATTTATAAGATCGGGTTGGGTGAAAGAATTGGTAAATGTGAAGGAACTGTGGAGTGTTGAGTCATCTGCGTAGGAATGTATTGGATTAAGAGTGGTAGATATGAAATCATTGATATGAATGAGGAACAGAATTGGGGCCAAAACTGATCCCTGGGGAACACCAGCATTTATTGAGTGAAATTGAGAATAAAGGCCATCTACCATTACACATATTTTTTCTGTTATGAAGATAAGAAGAAATTAGTGGAACTAATGATGCAAGGCCGTAGTGTGACATCTTCGACAATAAGGATTGATGCCAGACTCTATCAAATGCCTTTGATATATCCAGTGCTATTGTATGTGTTTCACCATGTTGGTCTGTAGCTTGGTTGATTTGATGCGTAAGAAGGCAAAGAATGTCTGCAGTTGATCGACATCGTCTAAACCATATTGCCTATCACTGATTAATTTATTATTCTCAAGATGCTTAATTATCTGATTATTTAATATAATTTCAAAGACTTTACCAAGAGTGGAAGTTATAGCTATTGGTCTGTAGTTTGATGGATCTGAAGAGGCACCTTTTTTAGGAACTGGATGAATGTTTGCTTCTTTCCAGGGTACTGGGAAGCATGAGGTATGAGTACACAGACGGAAATTTTTTGCCAATACAGGAGCGAGCACCAAGGAGCAATTCTTAAGTACTATTGGAGGAATTTCATCTGGACCAGGAGCCTTATCTACTGAGAGATTTTGCAAAATAGTTTTGACATGTCTGGTGTGGATCTTAAGTGAGGGAATTTCAGGCGAATTAAAATTAAGTACAGGGACATCTTGATTTATTTCATCTAAGGTTGAGTTGGTGGAGAAAATATCCGCAAGAAGGTTAGCTTTACCTCGTGGGTCACTTACAAGATTGCCAGTCGGAGATTTTAATGGTGGAATGGATGAAGCAGTAGTGAAGTTGGATTTGAATGAGTTAAGAGTAGACCAAAATATTTTGTTATCATTTGGATTATTTAGAAGTTTATTTGCCTGCTTGTGGAGAAAGTTTGATTTAGTTAGGTTTAATACAGTTTTGGCATGATTTCTGATGTTTCTAAAGTAATTAAAGGCTTCATGTGTTTTTGATCTTGTGTATGCATTGTACGCTATTGCTTTTTGTTCAGTTACTCTAGCACAATTATTTGTCAAACCATTTAGGTGAATTAGATCTTTTACTGTACTTTTGATGAGGAATAAAAGTTTCCATTCCAATTTTTACAACATTTGGTATGTGGCTCAAGGTGGAGTGTGCATCATTAGAAAAGGAAGAGGTCCAGGGAATATCAATAAAGAAACCTTGAAGACCCTCCCAGTCTGCCCTATCGTAATGCCATTTAGTCACCAAAACAGGTTCAGAGTGGGAAGGTGTGGTAGGTGATAGACAGGTGGCCTGTATCAGACAGTGATCAGAAGATCCAAGCGGGGACCTCACTGTAACATCATAAGTTTCTGAAATGGTTGTTAAAAGTAAGTCCAGTAGGTGGGAATTATGATTAGGATTATCTGGTACACAGGTGGGTTGGTTGACTAGTTGAGTGAGATTAAATGAGTCTGCAAATAGCTCACATTCAAGACCAGCATCATCAGTCCTGGCTGAATGAGTGAGCCATTCAACATTATGGACATTACAATCACTCAACACAGTGATTTCAGAAGAAGCATTTAAGTTGAGGTTACCGTAACAGCATACATTATTATTGAGTCATTGACTGACGAGTAACGACTCATACTTTCATAACTCTAGACGTAACTCTTGATTGACTTGTACGACTATTTTTTTGTTTTATTAAGTGTTGTGAGCCTAGCGCCGACTTGAGAAATTCGCTACAGGAAAACTAAATATACATTTTCAAAGTTTTATGATAGATTGTTGAGGTATCTATTTGGGTTTATATTTGTTTTTATATATTTTATTGTTATATACTTATATAGAGTGTACCAGGGCGATTGACCGATAGTAGAGCACTACTGAAAGATGCTTTGCATAGCCTACTGTTACTTTGGAATAGTTTTTATTGTTTTGATTTCTATGGCTGGTGAACTCTCCACTTAAGCACTAAGGTAATTTTATGATTTTTATATTATATATTTTTTATATTGAAATACTGTAGGCTATCCTAAATATATCAACCCAACCTAACCTATATTAACGTAACCTAACCAGATTAAGCTAACTTATCCTTGCCAAACTTATATTAATCTAACCTATCCAGATAAAATACCAAGATTAACAAGTCGATATCAAGTTTGTGAACATATAGGCCCTATTCCTAATTTTTCATAGATTTTGAAACTTTTTTTAGGGTGATCTGATTTGTGATTATTAGCGGAATAATCGGAATTGCATATTTACCCATTATATTTCGATTTTAAAATATGGCACTGATAGACAGGGCTATAAGGATGATGGAAACTGAGGGGTAATAGCAGTCAAAAACAACATTAAATGAACAACTGAAATTCAACTTAACCAACTAACCTAACCAGTGTGTCAAAACTCAAAAGAAAGCCGATTCCATTCTGTTTTATCTAGATCAACCTAACCTAACCTAGATTACTCAAATTTAAATTCAGAAGTAAGAGGGCATCATGGTGCTGAAGGGGTTAATCTTATTGATTTTGTTCTACTGTCCATCCCCATCCAAGTTTTCTAACTCAATAACAATATTTTCTATTCGACAGAAGTGTCGTTGAATGTAAGCTAATGCTTATTTCATTTGTTCATATAATTATTTAGGCTATGTACAGCAGGATGCACATGCACATTCATTAATCATCTGATCTTGGCATTTTATGATTCTTTTAGCCTACGTTTTGGAAAGCTGTGTCTAAGCATTAAGCTACAACTACAACCTACAGCATATTATAATTTTAGCTTTCTAGGTCTGTGTTTAAGGGAAAAAATCAAACCAATGCTAAATTCATATGATAAAAGTTAGCTGTTAACTGTTATCGTTAGCTTCAGCTAATTTCTTCAGCAATTTAGCGATTTAGCGTTATCGAAGCTAACGTTTTAAGTTAGCTGATTAGCGGTTATCTCAGCTAACTTTTCGGTTAGCTGTGCCCACCACTGTATGGGGGGTATTATGTATTACATAAGAACATAAGAAAATGGGAGTCTGCAGAAAGCCGATTGGCCTAAGCAAGGCAGATCCCTGTCCCACACAACCCCAATTCATTACAAAGCCCAATTATAGGCTTCACACTCTAATACCCTGAGGATCATCTTACCAAAACGGTTAGAAATTAACGCAGGATTATGGAGGTCTGCAGAGCGCTGATTGGCCCAACCCGGCTGATCTCCCTTCACACCCAACCCTTCTCGTCCATATGCTTATCCAATTTTATCTTAAAGCTCCCTACAGTTTTAGATCCCACTATAGCACTTGGTAGTCCATTCCACCCGTCTACAACTCTGTTACCAAACCAATACTTGCCTATATCTTTTCTGAAACGAAATTTATCTAATTTGAAACCATTGGTACGAGTTCTTTCGCTATCACTGAGCTTTAGTACATTTGCCATGTCCCCTTTGTTAATCCCACTAACCCACTTGAACACCTCTATCATATCCCCTCTAACTCTGCGTCTCTCTAACGAATGTAAACCTAATTTCTTCAACCTTTCTTCATACGAAAGATTTCTAATATTATGGATCATTTTTGTCATTCTACGCTGTACTCTCTCCAATGAATCTATGTCCATTCTGTAATAAGGACACCAAAATTGGACAGCATAATCCATATGGGGTCTCACTAATGACAAGTAAAGTTTTAAGATAACATCAGCAGTTCTGTTACTCACACTCCTAGAGATGAACCCGAGAATCCTGTTTGCCTTATTACGAACGCTTATACACTGTTTTCTAGGCTTCAAATCATTGCTAACAAACACACCTAGATCTTTCTCGCAGTCTGAATTTTCTAATTCTAAATTAGCTAGTTTATATTTAACATTTGTTTGCATCTTCCCTATCTTTAATACCTTGCATTTGTCAATGTTAAATTTCATCTGCCAATTTACTGACCATTCATGTAAGGTATCTAGATCCCTTTGGAGGCACTCTATATCGCTATCTGAATCAATTGATCTCCCTATTTTAGTATCGTCTGCGAATTTACTTATCCTACTAGTTATACCTAAATCTAGGTCATTTATGTATATAAGAAACAACAGGGGACCTAATACCGATCCCTGGGGGACACCACTTTTGACTGCTCCCCATTCTGACTTGGTACCATTTATGCTGACTCTCTGCTTCCTACCAATTAGCCATGACCTAATCCATCCTAACAACGCCCCACCTATTCCATATGCCTCAACCTTTCTCATCAATCTCTCATGAGGGACTCTGTCGAAAGCTTTACTGAAATCTAAATATATAATATCATATGACTTGTCATTATCTACTGCTTCATATACCTCTGAGAAAAAACTAAGCAAATTAGTAAGGCAAGACCGTCCCTGAGTGAATCCATGCTGAGAAGAATTGATTAAGTTAAATGTTTCTAAGTGGTTTCTCATTTTCCTAGCAATAATTGACTCTAGTAGTTTTCCTATGATTGAAGTGAGACTAATGGGACGGTAATTGGATGCTATTGATTTATCACCTTTTTTGAAGATCGGAACTACATTTGCAAGCTTCCAAGCTTCTGGAACTATACCTGTTTCTAATGACTTGTTAAATAGAAATGTTAATGGATAACTTAACTCATCTCTGCATTCTTTTAATACTCTAGCATATACCTCATCAGGACCAGGCGATTTATGAGGTTTCAGTCTGTCAATTTCCTTAACCACATCATTTCTACTTATAGTAACCGTACTTACCCTATTTTCTATACTATCGCTGTATACCTTACGGACTTCTGGAAACTGTGCCAAATTTTCATTAGTGAAAACGGAAAGAAATTGACTATTTAATGTACTGCACATTTCTAAATCACTTTCTGTCAATTTTCCTATCGAAGTTTTAAGGGGACCAATTACATCTCTAACCTTGGATTTATATAGTTGGTAAAAAGTTTTAGGATTATTTTTTGAATCATTGGCAACCTTAATTTCATAATTTCTTTTTTCTTTACTAATATCCTTTTTTACCTGTCGTGATAGATTCTGATAGTAAGCAAGTAGGTGAATTTCGCCTTTTTTAATTTTTCTATATATTCCTCTTTTTTCCTAGAAGATCTAATAGTCTATTATTCATCCATTTGGGTTGGTTCTGTGTTGATCTAAATTTTCTTTTGGGGATATATTTATTTTGCGCATTGAATACTGACTTGATAAAATTATCGTATGTATCTACCAAGTTTGACGTCTCCTCCTGACTTAAGATGACAGGTGCCTGAGAAAGGATACACTCATTTGGACACCTGGATCGACTTAATTTTTTGACCATAGGGTCCGCTAACAGGGCTTCTCTTAACCCACCATAATTGGCTTTTCTGAAGTCAGGTATTAATGTTGTATTCTCTCTGATATTACCTTTCCATTGTATATTAAAATACACAGAATTGTGATCACTATTTCCAAGGTGGTCCCCGATTTCTACACTATTTATCATATGTTCATTGTTACTGAAAACTAAATCGAGAATATTATCACCTCTAGTCGGCGTATCTATGAATTGAGATAAAAAACTATCTTGTACTACCTCAATAAACTCCTTTGAATCAGAGTCCCCTATTTGTTGCTGCCAATCTATATTAGGGAAATTAAAATCCCCCATAATGCACACGTTGCTAAGCCTTGATGCTATTTTAATTTCCTCCCATAATGATGTTCCGTCATTTCTACTCATATTTGGCGGTCTATACATAACTCCAATAACTAAAGTCTCACTACCTTCGTTAACTTCTACCCAAACACTTTCATTTTCATTATTTACTCTAATACCTGATTTAGTACAGCTTTTTAATGAACTCCTGACAAACACTGCTATACCGCCACCCCTCTTACTTGTTCGGTCATATTTAAACAAACTATATCCTGATATATCAAACTCTGCTAAAAAATGCCTGGTTTCTGTATTAATCCATGTTTCAGTTAGCGCTATTATGTCTATATTTTCTTTGCTAACCAGTGCTCTAAGTTCGTTCATTTTGTTACATAAACTCCTGCAATTTGTATAATAAACACTCAAACTATTACTTGTATTTGCAACTATTTTTCTATTGTTTTTAACTAATTTATTTTTACCTGTTGAACTACTGGACCTAGACGGAAAATCTACGCTATCAGAATGTTCGTTATTACTATCAATTTGATGTGGCTGGGATTCTATTTTACTTACACACCTATGGTTTATTAACCAAACCCCGCAACAAACTTGTCGAGTGAGCTGGCTAAGGTCGAAACTCCTAGTCGAGAGAGATGTACTCCATCCTGGGCATACAGTTCATCCTTACCGTAGAAGAGGGTCCAGTTATCCAGGAATGGAATAGTATTTGCCTTGCAATACTTCTCCAGCCGGCTATTTACACCAATAGCCCTGGAGGACCATTCCTTCCTTACCCCTCTTCTTGGTAGGATACTGTGTACCACAGGAACTCCACCCTTCTCCTTGATCCTCTCCAACATTTCCTGGTACGTGGTGAGCAACTCCTCAGTCCTGCATTTCCAAATGTCGTTGCTCCCTGCGTTGAGGAAGATGATGGGGTCCTCTCCACTCGCTTCCATGACACCATCTAGCTTTTCTGCCACCTTCTCGACTCCGGCACCAGGCAGACAGACAACTTTACCAACATGTGTGTTAGTAGCCCTACCAAGGTATTTAATCATTGAATCCCCTACAATTAAAATAGACTTAGCTGTTTTCTGTTGTCGGCGTGTAGCAGGAGTTGTAGCAGCAACAGCAGCAGACTTCCCCCCCTCCCCTCTCACTGCCTCGATGATCGCCACTTCCTCGCCATCACTCTCATCAGCCAAGGTGCTGAAGTTGTTGTGGGTCTTGAGTGGCTGCCTTTTCAGCTTGCAGGCCGTTGCACTGGTTGACACTACTTTCCAAGGGGCTTCACGATCCCTGGGAACACTTCCGGTAGCCTCACACTTCTTTTCCGCCATAGCTAGTCTCAAGGCCAAATTTTCATCTTTGAGACACTGAATCTCCTGCTCCACACTCTCCAGTCTTTCTTGCAAAGCAAGACAAAGCTGGAGAGTATGGGAGGAGACAGCAGACTCATCAACAACAGCCATCACTAAGAAAGTTCACTAGGACCTCACTAAGGGTAAACCGGTTCACTAGCGGTCACTGGGGACGTCCGCACAGGTCAGGGGTCAGAGGGCAACTGTCGAAGTTGTTAACACAAAGTTAAGTCTCGGACGCTGATAGTTTTATATATTCGTGTTAATAAATTTAGTAAATTTAGTAATAAATGTAAATAACATTCTAAAGGGTAAAGGCTATATAAGAATCGCATCGTTATATTACGTTTAGCAATGGCTATATATACGTTTTCGATGTTAGTATTATAGCATCTGATATATTGCAATGTTTGCACCGTGTAACAAGGTTAGTAGCATGATACAAAATGGATGAATTATATGTGAGTACCGGTATGTGTTTAATAGTAACTACTATTGATGACGTATGATGAACCTCTCTCACACACAAACACACACACACACAACGAAAGCCTGTCCATACCCTGCAGTTTGGTAGTGTTTCTTTACATTCTTAACTTTGTAATAGCTATCCGTGTTTAATGTAGATACAGGAGCGAATAACAAACTATGGTATTTTTGTCATTTATATATCAGATTCTGTAGTATGAATCGTATCGTAGCATAAAAACAGCTCAATAATTTTACATGACAGACTGAGTGAAGTATCTATTGGTTCGAAACGTGTGTTCGTACGTATGCGGCCTTGTGATAGTAAAAGTGGGCTGTAGTCTAGAAACGATACGCTCCCTATGTCCGGGCCCTATCCAAGTGTCTCAGAAGCTGCGGTTTCTGACTGTACTTATTATATTTAATTTAGGTTTCCACGCCTCCATCAACAACCTACACCCTTTTCTGGTCTGATACTAGTAACAGAAATTATGTATTAATTTGTTTAATGTAGTTTTCGACGAGAATAAAGAAGCGCGTTTGGGCCAAAAATCGGGCCTCTTCTGATCGTCGGTTTGTTGACACGACGCTCGACGTTAGTTACGTTTACGGTTGTGTTTTGCTTCCTGCTGGCAATATAAATGATGACAATAAGTCTAGGGGGTTTAAGGGGGGCAAAGCCCCCCCCCCCCCCCCCCTCAACACATACGTACGGTATCCCGCGGCCTAAATTTTAATTGAACCGCCAATATGGGAAATTAGTTAGCTGCGCGAAGTAGCCTACTATAACCTCGAGCGCAATGTAAACAAACTGTCGACGTTACTCCAGCGAACGCAACTTTTTCCACCGAGTTATCTTTATATTTTGTCAAATATTATTAACATTAAAGTGTACCCATTTTTTTTTTAGTGTTTCGTACACCAGAAAAGGGTGTAGCTTGGTGTTGGATGCATGGAAACCGAAAACAATTCTGTATTAAATCCTTGGTGGTACCTGTCAAATGCGTGCCCTATAGTAAAATCGCACATTAAATTATCCGTATTTTAGCTAAGTAAATTGATTAATTATATTAAGTTTAATGACAGTATAAAATTATTCACATTTGACAAGGCGAAGCCTCCTTTGTATTTTACGCTCTGCTGATGGAATGAGTCGAATTCCGAAACGTTAACCAATAAACAACTAACTTCAAGGTGTTAATTGTTTTCCCTGGTCCTGTTCATTATAATTGTCACATCCCTCGCCACTGTGAAGATTCGAGAGTTTCTGCTGTGCTCGACCCCTTTCGACTCTCTATAGCTCGGCACTCTGAGTTGTTTTGTTGTGCCAGCCAGGGTCGACTATGACGTCTCAGTTGAGTGCGTCAATTGATTCATTTTGTATATTATTTAATGTTCTTAATAATAGATGGCGCTGTACTTGCCAATCTTCTGTTTTCTAGTTACCTTTCTGTACGTGTATACGGGGTTCAGGCTGTGACGGAGGGTGTTGTAATTCCTCTTGAATTCATATACAATCAGTATATTCTCAACCAGTGTCTTGGATATATCGGCTCCTGGAGATTTGTGTGGAGGTGTTATCCTGTATTGTGTGCTACTAAATACCGCTAACTGTGCTGATAACCAGGGAGTAGTGTCTTGTCTGTCATAACCTGAGTCCTATTATTACGTGTGTCATTAGTTTACATTAGTATATAAGGTTCTTTTCTTTTTCCCTTTTTTGTTTGTTTGTTCATAGAGATAAATTATTATAATTTATATATTAATATTCTTATAAATCTATATTATTTTCCATTGTAATCTAGTTCCTTGCAATTCTGGTAAAATTCTAGTTTCACCAGCGACAAAAGGGAGGCGTGTTGTAAAGGCATAGCCTCCCGACCAACTATGAAGATCAGGGAAATTGCTGGGTAAAAGACTTAATATAATGATAATAAACTACATTAACGACATTAGCCTAACCTAACAACCTTACCTAACCTAACTTAGTATTATGTAATAGCTATGGTGCCGCATATGGAGAGATTTTTTTTTTTTTTTTTTTTTTTTTTTACAGTAGGTATAATTCCTTATAATGTATTTCCGCCGCTTTGGACATATATAGGAATTAAGTATGGTATATGACAACTCTAAAGTAGCCATAAAAATTTATGAGTATGCTGTGAAAGCGAAACTAGAATTAAACCGCAATTCTTTATATAATATAAACTTTTTCTTTTATAATTAATTATATATACCGGTATATATTATATTATTTTCTTTTTTGTCTTCACCATAATATTGTGTGCATTAGTTTGGTACAAAGAGGTTAGTGGTGTGGTCAAGTTTATAAGATCAAAGTGGCTTATGATCTAATAACTTCCATAAATAAACTGCTATATAAGCTATAACTACCATCTCTAAAATAGACTGCCGAGTCTTGGCATAAGTCTGTTAAACCGACTATTACTCTCTTCACTGAATTCACTTCTAATCTATTCAGTCTAGTGTGACAATTTGGGAGTTGCCATACCCGTAGTGCTTACCAGGCCTAATTAAAACTTCATAACTTCCGGGTTGTAACAATAATAATGACTGTTCCTGGTTCGAAGTAAATTGCTGAAATCGTCATATATATATAAGGGTGATTCAGTAACCCTTTTCATAAATTTAATGGCAAATTCGGGAGACAAAAATAAGACTAATTTACTCTATGACCCTTAGGGTGAGTCTTTGATATGATGGAGATATTACACCTTTAAAGTTATCGATAGATAGAAAAGAAAAAAAAATCTAGGAGTGAGAATGAAAATGTCGTTGCTAACTGGCAGGGTAGCGTAACCAAGACTTGGTATCAAAATGGCTGCATATGGTAGCTGGATGCAGTTCGTTTCGCAATTTACAAAGGTACATTACTACTGTATTTGTATTATCATTATTATTAATAATCATTGTATTAGTAGTAGTAGCAAGGGGAGAAGCAGGCGGCGGAGGATAAGTAAGAGGAAGAGGAGTAAGTGGAGGAGGAGGGATCTGACAGCCGACTTTGAGCTTTGTTACTCCGCTCGTCTTAATGAATCTTGAATCAATCTGAACATGAATCTAAAGATTGTTTCTTTGCTTACACGTGGTATGTAAATGGTTGCATATGGTAGCAGTTGTCTCAATGCTCAAAAGAACATTAGCATTTTATCACCATCATAATTAATACTCTATTCATCGTAGCTGTAGTAGTTGTAGTGATAGTCAGTTTTATTATTATTATTATTAGGTCAAGTTATGTCATTAGCATGTTATCATTAATTATTTACACAGTATTGTGAAATTTATTATTGATTGGTGCTGTTGATAGTTTGTACAGTAATTGTTTCATGTGGTGCTTTAAAGCTTCTCATTATGTTGGTTTTTGTTGTTATTTTATCATAAATAAATTTATGGTTAATGAAAATCTCATGTTTGTACATACTTTATTTACAAATGCTTTACAAAACAGTATTACAGTATACATTTTGATACCAAGTCTTGATTACGGTACCCTGCCAGTTAGCAACGACCTTTTCATTCTCACTCCTTAGATTTTTTTCTTTTATATCTATCGATAACTTTAACACCTTAAGAGCGGCCTAGGCGGTATATAATATGTAGCCACCAGCGGGGTATTTTTACCCAAAATAGGGCTGTTTACGTGATCATTTTCATGCCTAAATAAGACGCAGAGCGTAAAACAAGTATCTATCCCTGAAAGGGCATAAACGGAGCTTTCCAATGATACCACAACGATCCTTGTATGACCGCTAGTTTTCTTGCAACAACCGTGCAACAAGAGTGCAAAAACCATGTAATTCGGTACTTTCCCCATACATTTCACTATGTAGCGAGTGTGAGAGGGTGGAGGAGGGTGAGATTCATGTCAGTTTGTCCGCCGCGGTGGTCTGGAGCAGTCATACGCTCGCTACTCTCCTGCCACCACTTGTCTCTCTCTCTCAGCAACATTAAGTGCTGAAATTGCCGCACGACCTATGTCGCGCGCCGCCACATAGTCCAAATTTATTTAACTCGACTTATGTTGCGGGCTGCCAATAAGGGGTTAAAGGTGTAATATCTATCATATCAAAGACTCACTCTGAGGGTCATAGAGTAAATTAGTCTTATTTTTGTCTCTCGAATTTGCCATTAAATTTATGAAAAGGGTTACTGAATCACATATATATATATATATATATATATATAAATATAATATACTGTATGTGTGTGTGCACCATTCTTCGATGGCGAACACCCAGCGACAGAGGGCAACGTGAATTTTTTGTCTGTTCCAAAAATAGCCATATTCGCTCCAACATTCTCCAATTGTCGCCAAAATCTCACAACGGTCGCCCTAGCGTCACCCATGTTCACCCAGATTCGCCGTTAAATTTTAAGCGTACCCAAAAAACGGCGGCGAACTGAAAATTTTGGCGAATGTTGGCGAATGTTCGCCCTTTGTCTCGCTTCATTCGCCCTTGGTCGCACAATTCTCACCCTGATTCGCCAATTTGCAAATTCCAATTATTGGCAACGCTGCTTTGTGAACGAATAGGGCGCCAGTAGCGCAAATGCAGCGATACACATTCGACGAATTATTGCCAATGCCATACGAATGACATGCGGCATGTGGCGAACTGAGGTGATTGGTGGGTTTTTATGTGACTGTTGATGTGTCTCTCACTATAGTCTGTTTCTTTTCAACTGACTTAAAAAAATGCAAAGTTCCCATCAGGATTTGTTATTTTGAAGATTTTTTAGTGAAATGTGGTGCTAATTATATAAACTTGGACTTCACTCCTTCACCCCCATAACTTTCATTCTGGCATTCTGACATTTTTCTATCAAATAATGTACAAATTTAGCTTGCTCTCAAAACAAAAAATATATATGTTGGCTTGCTACCGCTCACCAGGAAAATATTGAAACCTGGATGGGGGTAAACGTCTTAAAAGAGTAGGCTGAACGGGGCCGAACGGATACAAGGCAAAGAGAGGGGGAGAGAAATAGAAAAAAAAAAAAAAAAAAATAGGAGAGAGAGAGAGAGAGAGAGAGCGAGAGAAAGAGAAAACTAAAAGGCGAGGTGGGCTCAATTGTTAAGCCGTAACGCAAACATAGAGCCCACCTCTGTTTTTTGTTTCTATTTCTCTCTCTCTCTTTGCCTTGTATCCGTTCGGCCCCGTTCACCCTACTGTTTTAAGAAGTTTAACCCCCATCCAGGTTTCAATATTTTCCTGGTGAGCGGTAGCGAGCCAACATATACATATTTTTTGTTTTGAGAGCAAGCTAAATAGGTAAATTTTTCGATAGAAAAATTTCTCCGGCGAAGCCGGATTTCTCCATATAAAGCTGGTTCGCTATCACTTGCCAGGAAGATATTGATACTTGGGTGGGGATAAACTTCTTAAAACAGTAGGCTGAACGGGGCCGAACGGATACAAGGCAAAGAGAGGGGGAGAGAAATAAAAAAAAAAAAAAAAAAACAGCGAGGTGGGCTCAATGTTTGAGTTACGGCTCAAAAATTGAGCCCACCTCCCTTTTTTAGTTTTCTCTTTCTCTCCCTCTCCTCGTTTTTTGTTTGTTTTCTATTTCTCTCTCTCTCTCTCTCTCTCTCTTTGCCTTGTATCCGTTCGGCTCCGTTCAGCCTATTGTTTTAAGACTTTTACCCCATCCAAGTTTCAATATTTTCCTGGTGAGCGGTAGCGAGCCAACATATATATATTTTTTTGTTTTGAGAGCAAGCTAAATTTGTACATTTTTCGATAGAAAAATGTCCGGCGAAGCCGGATTTCTCCATATAATGCTGGTTCGCTATCGCTTGCCAGGAAGATATCGATACTTGGATACTTATCGAAAAATAAATCCATAATTGTATCTTGAGTGGGAATACACCTATTCCATAGATGCGCAGACACTCGGACATACCCACACAATTATATTTACATTTTGATTCGAAGGCATATGTTTTTGTAGTAGACCTTATTTATGTAAACGAGATTGTGAACTTCGAAAGAAAATATAAAACTAAGTTAATGTTCTCTATGGGATTGTTAATTGTTCAGAATAATTCGTCAGTATCATTGTTTTCCCAAGTATTGTTCAGATATTCCGGGATAAGGCTTGTACACATTGATCCGTAGATACACACACACACACACAATGTCCAGTTTTTCCAAATTTCGCCTTTTCACACACACACTCACTACAGCACGCATACATGCACAGTTGCACACACACTCTACAACACACACACACACACACACAATGTCCAGCTTTTCCACATTTCGCCTTTTCACACACACACACACACACACACACACACACTACAACACACACACATGGCATTCGCCATATTCTCCATAAGTTGCACAACCTCCGCGGTTTTATCTCTTTACATCATCCAACATTCGAAAGTCAATCTCTGTGCATCCGCCATTTTCGC
The DNA here is from genome assembly GCA_032716605.1 of Paralithodes platypus. NCBI lineage: Eukaryota > Metazoa > Arthropoda > Malacostraca > Decapoda > Lithodidae > Paralithodes > Paralithodes platypus. Next base: position 13,105,190 of record CM064495.1, read on the forward strand.
CCTTTGTCTCCCTTCATCCGCCCTTAATTGCCTTCAATTGTCGCACAACATTCGTCATTATCGCCAAAGATTGCGCCATAATCGTCCTTTGGTCTTACTTCCGTCGCACTATATTCGAGGAAATTAGTCTTTTTCGCTTGCATTCGATTTCATTCGCTTCTGAAAAACTCATATTTGTCGATATTTTTGGGACATAGGCAAAAAACACGGTCGCACGGCGGTCGCCATCGAAAAATCGCACAGTGGGATACACCCTTTAGAGCTATCGATAACTGGAAGTACCGTATTGACAACCTTGTTACCAAAAAGACATTTTAGTACCATACTTTTTTATTAGGTTTTTCCGAGGGTTAAAACAAATTTTCTTATGATCTTTAGAGCATATAGATTCTATATTTATCTTCAAATATATCAACAAAATTCGTGGTAATAAAATAACATTGAACCAAACTATCTAATCGTCTTGTGTAGTTTTCGACAAGAATAAAACTGCGCATATGGGCCGATAATCGGGAGTGTACCGCCTCTTCTGATAGTCGGTTTTTGGTACGATTTTACTATAGGGAGTAGGACACTCATTTGACAGGTACCACCACATATTTATTGGAGATTTATTTTAGATTTCCACGCCTCCATCAACAACCTACGCCCTTTTCTGGTCTGATAATAGTAATAGAAACTATTTAATACAGTTTTTAATGTGGTTTTCGACGAGAATAAAGAAGCGCGTTCGGGCCGAAAATCGGGAGTTGACCGCCTCTTCTTCCGATTGTCGGTTTGTTGACTCGACGTTATACTTACGTTTGCGGTTGTGTTTTTGCCCCCTGCTGGCCATATATATGTGATACTAATTACTAGTTATCTATGCTAAGCTGTAAATCCCATCTAATGATCTATAGAAAATAATATAAGGAATATAAGAATATAAGGAAAAGTGGTGTCACCTGTAAAGAAGTTATCAAATATAGTGTATATAATTATTGGAAAAGGTTATCTTTAAGACCGACAGTAGTCCCATCGATCTGCGTGCCTAATAAGTCTGTAATAGAATACACCTTGCTATACATGTCCATAAGAGCTGAAATGTAGAAGAAGGGAGAGAGAACAGACGGGCAAAACCAAAACTGTACCTATAGATGGCTCCGTGGCCAGTTTTTGCACCTCTTTCGCTCTGCAAATCAGTCTACAGTGGTGCCACACCCGTCCTTCTTCGTAATTATTTTGTTTTCAGGAGCCAATTAGCTTGCCATATCCAATCACGTCACATTCAACATCAAATCATCTGCCCCCACGAACCCTGTCACCACCCACACCATGGGTGTGGGGGGGGGGGGGGTAAGTACGAAGTTCAGCTGTTCATCACTACAAGAAAACTCTGTATATGACGGAAAAACACTAAATAAACATAAATTAGTTGCTGAAATCACTGTTGTTCCTAAAAGTAACCTTTACCGTATTGTCTAGTATATTTTCAACCGACTGTAAATTGCATTATCCATCACGATGATTCACGCATTATAAAGGCTTTGTACCAAAATATTTTGTTAATTATGAAATTTGACATTGTGTTAGATAGCAGTTACATATTTTGTTATAAAGTATAGACAAATATTCTGCAAAGGGATTCCATTTTGTCAGCTGAAAACTTAGTATAGTGGTTGGCAGGTATGCCTGTTGATCACTTGATCTGGGGTGCCATCCGATGGACTGTAGGGAAGGCATAGAGGCTATAAGAGTAAGGTGTTTCACAAGGATCGGTGCTCTGAGCTATTCTATTCTTGATTTACATTAATTACATCGTTGACGGATAATCAGGTCTGACGCAAAAATCCCAAAGAAAGTAAATTCTCCATAACACCTAACACCTACAGTACTTACAATTCAGATTGAGTTAGATAAATGATCAAACATGGCCCACATCTGGTCAGTAATTTTAATATAGATAATATAAAGAATAGGTAAAACAAATAATGAAAAATACTTGAGACGACCACAAATGTGTTAAGTTTCTTTTCTTTTATTTTGTTCATCAATATACAGTAATTTTAATTACTTACAATTCATCTCCATTCTTCAGCTCGGCACAGCTTTTTGATGTGTACAATTGCACAGTGTGCCAATGTAATTTGCTACAGTTAGCTTTGTCTTTTGTCTTTTCCATACACATCCCGAGTGATGGTCAGTAAATCTGTAGTTGATTGCATTCCTTTGTGTAATATATAAATTGTAATCTTTGAGTTTTACAACCAAACTCTCAAGCATTTAAGATAGTACTGTATCATCTTGTTTGGGTTCGACACTCATTCAAATGTATGTATACATATAATTGCAGGTGAGTGTCTAGATAGCTCAAGGCGTTCCTGTAGCATACCCCACGATTACATTACTTATCAGGCTACTTACTGTGTGGATCAGTCGTTGGCATATTTTCAGACCGAAGCAAGTACTATTCTACTTGGCGGAAATGTTAAGGGGAGGCAAACCGTTTTTATGGACCCCTTTCTCCCTAATATTTAGCCCCAATAGTTTTGAGATTATACGACGTTCGGCCCATTAGTTTGGCGATTTTAACTTCTTTCGTCCCATTTCGTTGTCAATTTTAAGACCTTTCGTGCCATTTAAGTGTCTAATATTTCCTGGCGAGCGATAGCGAGCCTGCAATTTTAAGAGGAACCGTCTTTCGGCCGGGACATTTTGCTACCGAAAAATTTACAAACTTATCTTGAATGGGGTTCTAGGGGGTGTTTTTCTAATCTTGATGGAGGTCTAGGGAGGAAACTTAAAAACAAAATCTGAATAAATGAATTAATAGACCAAACAAACGGCCAGGCTCCCCTTAATCTTGGTAACTAATTTACAGATACTTCTGGAAAAAATATGAAACTATTGTCACTTTCAAGCTAGAGAGTTTTCAAGTGGGCAGGTATTATGGTGGGTACCGATCAGCTGTTGAACTATGGATGGTCCTTCTTTCTAGGATGTGAATAGACATCTATGAGAGTTGCTCCTAATTAGAGGGCTATGGTCAAATGGTGGTCGTGTGTAGATTTGTGCGTGCGCGTTTGTGTGTGTTTGTGTGCGTGTGGGTTTGTGTGTTGTGTGGGTATATGTTTCCTCATTCAGCTCACTCACATATATCACCGACAGCATAGCATCTTAATTTGCCACTAGCCTTCAAAAACTGATTAGATACAGCAGTGATGAAGCCTTCCCCGTGGTGAGGGACGGGACGCCTAGAGTCAGGTGCGAGAGTCAGTGTCAACGGAGACTTTGCATCGAGTGTACGCTATGAAGAGGGTTTAATCTGACGTTTGGGGGGCTATTATACTGCTTCGGTTTAAGGTGAAAATGGGCCGGTTTTCTGGACCACATTCTCCCTCGTGTTTAGCCCCATTACTTTTGAGATTTTAACACGTTCGACCCATTAGTTTGGCGATTTTAACACCTTTCGCCTCATTTCGTTGTCAAATTTAAGACTTTTCGTGCCATTTAGTTGTCGATTTTTGTCCTGGCAAGCGATAGCGAGCCTGAAATTTTAAGAGCAACCGGCCTTCGGGCGGAACATTTTTCTACCGAAAAATTTACACTGATCTTGAAAGGGGGTGTAGGGGGTGTTTTTTAAGTTTGATGGAAGTTTAGCGAGGAAATAAAGGAATACATAAATTCATAGACCAAAAAAACAGCCCATCTCTCCTTAAGTATTATAAAATTTTATGATTTTCGAGCAATAGATACGTACTTTGCCTTCAGGTCTTTTCGGATCCCCTTCAAACTAATATGCGCTCTAGATTCCCCTTCATGCTAAGTTTATAAATTTTTCGGTAGACAAATATTCCTACCCAGGCTGCATTTCCCTAATATGCAGACTAGTTATCGCTTGCCTAGACGCCTAAATGAAGTGAAGTTTATAACTGCCAAACTAAAGGCAAAACTGGCGAAAACTGGCGTGTGCAAGGAGACCACCCTTGGATGAAGACAGGGTTAAGGGAGCATTTGTCGTTAATGCTCGATAATCAATATTTTCTTGGTAGCAATTATGGAATCTTTTGCAATAATTTCGCAAATTTGATTAAAAATACACTAATTTGGGTGACAAAATGATATAGAAGATTACACCATAAGCTGACATACCAATGCTGACGAAAGGAAATGGGTTTGCGTAATAGCGTCTTAACTGTCTACGATTTCAGTGTAAGATGGCCGTTTTTACTTATATTAAGGCTGTTCTTAGATTATACTCCGTCTAGCAAAATTCGTGCACGTTTGAGAGTTAACTGAGGAAGATTTACTATCTTCGCTTTCTTGACATCTTTCCAAAGCTTAATTAAATAGTTTAAGGGGAGATGGGTCGCTCTTCTGATCCCCCTTCTTCCTCATGTTTAGCCCCTTTAGTTTTCAGATTTTAAGATGTTTGCCCCATTAGCTTGTCGATTTTAAGACCTTTCGCTCCATTTATTTGTCAATATTAACCCTTTCCCTGCGGGAGACCTTCCCAAATGCCATGGCAATTTACAGCAATTCACAGGCTTTTAAAGCCTCTTAAAGCCTGTAAAATAGAGTGCAAGGGAGTGGGAGCGCGACCAGCCACACTTCCTTCTCCCAGCCAGGCGGCCGCGGCACTGAAGGCTCTGAGTCCGTCTCGCGAGATATACAGTGCTGCCAAAGGCAAATGTAGCGAGACATTAGCGATATTTGTTCATTTTAGCGAATGTCTATGGTAGTGGTGCGGGTGAACCCCGCGAGCTATGAAGCTTGTTTTGGTGTCATTTTGAAGCTATCTAGTTTTTGGCTGAATACATTTTATTTCATTCAGACACCTGCCTAATCAATCAAGAGTGCCTAAAAAAGCCCTAATAGGGCGGAAATATGCCCGCAGCGTAAGTGTTAAGACCTTCGTGCTATTTAGGTGTCTATTTTTTCCTAGCGAACAATAGTGAGCCTGTAATTTCGGAAGAATCGGCCTTTGGCCGGGATATTTTTCTACCGAAAAATGTACAAATTAATCTAGAAGGGGGATCTAATGGATGTTTTTTTTATTTCATTTGATAGAGGTCTAGGGAGGAAACTAATAAATAATAATATATACAGTACAAGTAGGCCTATATGAAATAATCTACCAATAAATTTACCCTTCCCCCCTTAATGTGAGCTAGAATATAATTAATACTGCTTCCTTGTAGTGGGGGATTGAAACTGATTTATAAAAGTTTCCAACTTTGGATCGGTAACTTAATTTTGAAATAATTTGGGGACCATTTTATAATACCAACGGCGATTATGTATTGGATTAGGTTGTATAATTCTTGTAATAAGTTAACTTAGGAACTTCCAAATCAAGGTTGCTCAGATATATTTGCCGATTTTTTTTAAAAATTGGTCGTTATAACTAGGCGCTACTACGTCCTCCCCTTAAAACTGACTCGTTGATATCTAGACATTCGAAGAGTATCCCAAATCTCCTAAATTGAATGTAGTTTTATAATTATTTAACCCGGGAAACATAAGAGGTTTTGGTGGTGGAAGGCAAAGGTCCTCGTAAGATCCAAGGCCTAAAAAAAATCCTTTTAAAACACCCCAGTGGCACTCAAAACAAGCAATATGTGATTAGGAGAGATAATTCACCTCCATTACTTGCTACCATTCCTACATATGTGTCCCCCCCCCCCCCCTTCCTCATTTATCGCCTATTTTCCTCTTATTCCTCCCTTTTATCGGGTAATTTTTGGCGCAAATTTCCTTCCCGTTGTCTCTATAGTATGGGCGAGGCATCTAGAGATCCATGCAACGGAGAGACGTCTGTGTCGCTTGAGAATTCAGGAAGAGCGGATATATTGTCACTTGCATACGTCGGTATCAATCAGGAAGTGAGAGAGAGGATATACGTAGCGCCAGCTCTCCCCTCCTGATACGATCGGTCGGCAATAATACGTCTTTTTCACCCCCCAAATACTATTCCCACTTGTTTTATTGCTCTTAAATGTTAGTATCTGCATATCTAACGAAAAATAGGTGCATATGAATAAGTAATAGTGATATTTATGGTAAAAGTACGATTTTCGTCCCGCATGGTGGGACGTTTCAAATACAATAGTCTAGGCTTTGCAGGGTTAATATCCTATTGTGCTACTTAACCCTTTCAGTTTTATGATGCTTTACTCTTCTTTTTCTTGCTAACATTAGAAGATTTAATTCAGCTTTGGAGGAACCTCTAGGAAGCAAAGGGGTAAGAATTTCAGTGACTCTGACTTTCAAAATTCCTTTTTGAATGATGACAATCTTCTAATGCTAGCCAGCATAAATGGATCAAAGGCGTCATTGCATATTGGACAAGCTAAGGGGAGGCAGACCGTTTGTTTGGTCATTCATTCCTTTATTTTTTAGTTTCCTCACTAGACCTCCATCAAGCTTAAAACAAAAAACCCTAGACCCCCCTTCAAGATAAATGTGTACATTTTTCAATAGAAAAATTTCCCGGCCGAAGGCCGGTTCCTCTTAAAATTTCAGGCTCGCTATCACTCCCCAGGAAAAAATAGACAACTAAATGGCGCGAATGGTCATAAAATTGACAAAGAAAAGGGGCGAAAGGTGTTAAAATCGCCAAACTAATGGACCGAACATCTTAAAGTCTCAAAAGTAATGGGGCTAAACATGAGGGGAAAAGGGTCCAGAAAAGCGGTCTGCCTCCCCTTAACTCTTGTGTCACGTCTCGGCATTAACCCCTTCATTACCGGCGACGTCCTTTTAGTTTGACTCTGGCTAATATTAGAAGATTGTATGCCTTTTGAAATGGGCCTCCAACAGTTAACCCTTTCAAGCTCCAATACGCGTTGTTCTGTTTCTGGCTACTATTAGACGATTTTATTCAGATTAGGAAGGGTATATGAAAGTCAAAGGGTTGATTGAGATCGTATTTACCCTATTAATACCCACAGATACTTCCTAAGCTGCATAAAATCGTCTAATGATAGCCAAAATAAACTGCTAAAACGCGCCAGAGCTTCAAAGGGTTAACAGGCTTCGAACTATATCACTTAACACTTTCTACTACCCACTGATCCTTCTTAAACTGCAGTAAATCGTCTTGATATAGCTAGAATAAAACGTCACCGGTACAGAAGGGGTTAAACAAAAAAACTGATTTCGCCAACTAATTTTGATCAGAGTAGAATCCTTGGTTTTCAAAGGATCTCATTGTTCCAGTTTTGTTCGTTCATCTTCCAAACTTTGTCAGGTTGTCGCTCCTCCATGTGTTTACTGTCTGTCTTTATCTTGGAATAATCGAGTAGAACTGTTTTCACAATATACTCCACTATTATGGAATATCAGATTAAATTCTTGTTTAATGATGAGTGCTGAGATGAGTGCTGCGGAAAAATGTAACCTAGCGTAACCACCCTAACGTCACTCTTTTCCGTTGATCGTATCTGTGCTACTACTGCTTTAATTCGTTCATAACAAAGGTCATATCGTAGGATCAGTATCTGTAAATCTATAAACATTGTTACGTATCTTGATCCTCAAGTGGTTAACTTGATGAATCTAGATAGCACAGAGATATAGATTAAGGTATCAGTCGGCTGAAGGCAAAACAAAAGTAAAATCTAATAAAATTATTTCCTGTTGTTGCTCCCTTTCCTTTTGGATCTTAGGACTTGGTATCCTTTATGGACTGATACTCTTTAATTATGGAAAAATACTGAACTAATTAAAGTCATTTAGTTTTTATAAAGAATTTTTATTTAACCGAAGCTTAGTAGGCTATGGTTATGAACCGAATAAGTTATATCTAAAGAAGGAATATTAATTCTATAAACTGTCTTGAAAGATAAATATTAAAGTAAGAATATTTCTGTCTCTTACCCTTTTTGAAATTAATAGCTAGTTTTCTTATATCATGTCCTTTTATTTGCTATTTAATGTAGTTATTATTCTTAGTTTTTGTTTTACGTTAATAGTATTATATTATTATTATCAGGATTAATATCAAAGTCACATAAAAAGTTAGATATATATTTAATAATTAGATAAATGTATTTCTTAACCACGTAACATTGAAGTTTGATTATGAGTAAATTAAGTTACAGGATCACTTCATAGATTCGATTCAGGTCTCACTCAAATAATATGAAAAGCAAAAATAATATTTTGAAGCTAAAAAAAAATTCTTCAGCTTAGGAAATCACTATAAGGAACATTAAAACAGCCATGTTAGTCTAAGGCGATATTACTAATATGAGACAATAGTATCACCGTACTAAGCACCGTTAAGCAATGCAAGCTTAATTAAAAGAAAATGAAAGAACTCGTAAGTCTTACTTTTAGTATTACTTTTATCATAACCCAATTACTTGAAGAGTTGCTTTAGTCCACAAGTTAGTCAACTAAAATAGTTAAGTACATAATAGTAGCGTTAACTTTAATTCCCAATCACATATCTCACTAACCAACATAATGTAAGTGTTTACACCGAACACACTTAACACACACTTATATAATCTGACTGACAATCACAATCCCATTATAATACTTCACCCCGTCTTCCTCCAGCTGCAAGTTCACCTTCCCAACTCCAAATGAGACTGATTTGAATGCCCACTACTCAGGTCTTATATACTAAACAATGATGGTGTAGGAATGAATCAGGTGGCGGGAGATGGTGCGCGCCCCAATCACAGCTCCTCGAGTTGCGTAGCAGGTGCGTGGTCCAATGGAGTCTCCTGGCGTCGGGTCATCGAAGTAGTTTGCAGGGTCCCCTATGACGCACGCAGGTGTGAAGGCTTGTTTGCTGGTATGCAGACGAGCTGGTTTCCCACTCGCTGGTTCGCTCGCTGGTCTGCTTCGCCGCCTGGGTAGTTTGGCACTCCTTCAACTCTTAATTCTAACTCTTAAATTAACATACAGGGCTCCGTATGTCAGAACATACTGAATAAAATTTTGTCTGTTTTTCTTTAGCATATCGCATCACAAAATTTGGTACAATTTTGAAAATACAACTATTTTCTACCCGTACAAATATATAATTCTATATATTTTTCAGCCTGAAGTAATTGAAGAGAACATACTGTAATTCAGGCAAACTCCATGTACCTCAAAAAGTCTGTTATTAATGACATGCCCTTAGGATTTAATTAGTGTTTGCAATACTCCCATACTCTCTTGCGGCACCATAGCCAACAATGATTACCACAACTCACGAAACACACGAATTAATATAAGCTAGAAAATGCATACAATTCTGCGTGAATGCATTTTATATTCACATGAACAGTCTAAAGCAAACGTTTACTGAACACGTTGATGCGAGTACGTGGTGCGATGTTACCACATTCGACCTGCAATCGAAAGGTTCAGCGTTCAATTCCCTTGCAGTGAGATGAATGGTCAATCTCTTTTTATCATATGCATCTATTCCCCCTAGCAGTAGATATGAACCTGGAGTTAGTGGGTATTTGTGACGTCCCATTCTGTAAAGTAAACTATGGTAACCTGGATAATTTTCAGTAGCTTTTATAATAGTACCAGGCTGGATAACTCTCTATACATCTAACGCAGGCACCAAAGGGAAATGTTTCAGTAATGATAGTCTAAGCCAAGCGCTACTTAGCATATGCACCCTGATTTTACTTTTACTTTAGAGGGAAGGACTTAAGGGGGCCCACCTCGTTTTTTTATTTCTCTCTCTCTGGGTTGTATCCATTCGGCCCCATTCAACCTACTGTTTGAAGACTTTTATCCCCATCCATGTGTCAATATTTCCTGGCGAGCGGTAGCGAGCCAGCATATTTTTAAAAATGTTTCTGACGGCAAGCTAAATTTGTACAGTTTTCGATAGAAAAATTTCTTCATACGATGATGGCTCGCTATCGTTCGCCAGGAAGAAATCGACACCTGGATGGGGAAACATTTATTAAAACAGTAGGCTGAATGGGGCCGAATGGATACAAGCCAGAGAAGGGGAAAGACAAAATGCAAGTGACCTCCCTTAACTCGACACTCCTACGACTTTAAACAAATCGTACTAGTCACAGCGAAACGGATAGGAACTTTAAATTTCAGAGTTCATGAACAAAAAAGTATCCGCATATATAAATTTATTTGATATTCACTGTTTGCAGAGATCCTCCTCGGAATCTTAGTATCGAGATTATACATATGGTGTGATAAGGTCTAATATCGATTATTATGATAGCGTGTTTATAATTTTTTCGCATTTTCTTCGAAACCATATGGTAAACACCAAAATAAATAACTAGTCTCTCAAAAATACAAAAACAAAAAAATATAAGATTCCCTTTTGGCGCATAGCAAATTGATATTGTAACATTTTTGCTCCATCAGCTTGACAATGTTATGACCTTTCATGATTTGTTTTTGTTTTCCTTGGCGAGCAGCGATAGTGAGTGTAATTCATTAGGAACCGGGCTACGGCTGGTTTTTTTTTTCCTACCGAATGTACAAATTGATCTCGAAAGGGGGTCTCCAGGGAAATAATTTAAGCTTAATGCAAGTCTTGGTAGGAAACGAAGGAAAATTATATATATATATATACAGGTGTATATATATATAATTAACGAATATATACAAATCTCTCCTTAACTTGCCTTTTTCTGGTTTCCTCTTGGGGAGGTGTGGTGGAGTGGTCTTGCCACTGGACTGGTAATTCAATGGTCCCGGGTTCGAATCCCGATGTATCAATGGGAAGATATTATTGGGATGGCATTTATGCTGTGCCTAGTACCAGTGCATTACCACAATGCCCACCGAAACGCCAAAAAAATACCCTCATTGTTCCCTGACTAAATAGCATTGTATGAATATTCCCATATTCAAAATATGCTACAGGGGGGCAATGCATATTGAGTTAATTGCTCAATAGGTGGCGTTCTGAGAGTGAGGGTCAGAGTCTTGGGGGTGAGACAGTGAAGCGCAAAAGCGAAGCAGCTCCACATACTGTTTATGCGAAGGCAAGATGGCAAGGGCTGGTTTCAGCTTCATATGTCTCCCTCCCAAGACTGGAACGAGACTTCACGGGCTTCACCGAGTTGAACGTACAGGCTCTCGGCCTATGCCCGAGAGGGAGTAAGTTGAAATATATATAACAAAACAAAAAATCGTAGTTTACTTCACGTGTGCTTTACTTTTTATTTTATTTTGGCGTAATGCAGGCTTACTCTGATAATCGCGGAGAAAGTCACTGGGGTAAATCTACAGCTACAATAAACTGCGAAAGAAAATTGAAAGCGGACTGGACCTAATATCGTCTTAACGAACCAAATTAGAAACCTAAAATAATAATAATAATAAAATAAAATCGACCCGGATATCGTACAGTGCTGACAAATTCCTGGATGTGGTGCTGACATGATGCAGAAACTTCGCAACTTCTTAGACAATCTGGTAAGATAAATTTATTAACCCCATCAGTACGGATGCCCTATTTTAAATGCTTTTTTTTTTTTTTTTTTTTTTTTCCCTATATTCCAACTACTTCCTCTCGGGCATAGGCTGATAGCCTTTACACTCTACCGCTGAACACGGTGAGGCCCGTGAGGTCTTGTTCCAGTCTAGGGAGTGAGACATGCGAAGCACCTATTCACGGCTCGAACCCAACTCCATTTCTGAAGCTGCTGCGCTTCAGTCTCACTCCCCAGGCTCGGACCCTCACTCTCAGAACGCCACCTATTGAGCAATTAACTCACTAGGCATTGCCCCCCTGTAGCATATTTTGAATATGGGAATATTCATAGTGCTATTTAATCAGGGAACAATGAGGGTATTTTCTTTTGGCATTTCGGTGTGCTTTGGTAATGCACTGAAACTAGGTACAGTACAAATTCCATCCCAATACTATCTTTCCATTGACATATATTGGGATTCGGACCCGGGTCCATTGGATTACCAGTCCAGTGGCAAGACCACTCTGCCACACCTCCTTTAAGTCTATCAGACTTACGTAGCTTAGGAAGGATCTGTGTTAGGTAGAAAAAGGGTTAATTGTGATGTATTTTTATTACTAGAGGTTCTTCCTAAACTGCATACAACCGCTTAATACTAGACACAGTCAAATTAAAGGAACATCACCCGTTTCTGAAACTCAGGTGTCTAAAGCAACTGCCAGCAGCCCCTTCTCCGTACCCTCCTACTTTCTCTATCCTAGTTTCAAAGCCAAAGGCGGATGTTGTGCACAACAAACTCACTTGCTCTCGTATTCCCGATTTCGACTCCTCTGAATTTTCAACTTTATGGCTCTAACTATCCTGTCACTCTCATACTAAATATTTCTGTGCTGTTTATCTTTCCCCTAACTCTACTGACTTTCCCAAATTCTTTGACTATCTTAACTCTTAAGTGGAACTCATCATATCCACATCTCCTTTCTCATAAATCTCCATCTTAGGAAATTTCAACGTTCACCACGGCCAATGGCTCTCTTCTCATTCCACTGACTAATCTGGTGAACAAGCCTACATCTTATCTATCCTAAATGACCTAGAGCAGTTGATTCAGCAACCCACCCATATCCCGGATCGCTTTGGAGATCGGCCCAACATTCTTGACTTATTTCTAAATTCTAATCCTTCCTCTTATACTGCTATTCTTTTCTCTCCTTTGGGCTCCTCCGACCATAAACTTATCTCTATCACCTCTCCTATCTCTCCCATACGGCCACCCAATCCTCCAAGCCGGCGGCGCTTGTGGCACTTTGGCGCTTCCGACTGGGAAGCCCTCTGGCAGTACTTCTTTGATTTCCCATGGAATTATTTTTGCTCCCATGGCCGGGAACCCTCGGAGAGTGCTGAACGCATTACTGAGGTAATCCTCTCGGGCATGGAGGCATACATTCCATGCAAACAAATCTGGGTTTACTCACGCTTGTTCTACTGCTGTCCGCAATAATGAGGAAACATTCAAACGGAACTGATGCCTTCAAACTTAAGAATCTCATTCTTCCTATGTTTCTGCCCGGAATCAAGCCAATTCTGTTCTTCGACTCGCCAAACACTCTTTCAACAATAATAAATGCACTGAACTATCCAACTCTAGCTATTCCCAAGCTTCCTGGCATCTAACCAAAAACCTCTAACAATTGTTCTTCCTCTTCTTTCCCTCCCTCTTCTTTTTCCTCTGAAAAAGCAGAAATCTTCGCCCAAACTTTCGCTAGAAACTTCCCCTTGGATGATTCTGGTGCTATTCCTCCCTCTCCACCCCTTCTCACTTACTCATGCCTAATATCCTAATCTTCTTCTAAAGATGTACTTTCTACCCTCTCAGGGCTTAACTCCTTCAGACATCATATGTTCCAATAAGTCCGAGGAGGCGGGAGCCCCGGGATCATTGCCACTGCCTCGCACTACACTCGCAACAACACTGCGGCCGTTAGAATTATCGGAGGAGGCTGAGGTTGCCACCAACGGTTTTATCGTAAGCTAACTTATCGGACTTGCTGAGCTCCATATGACGCTAGTGCATCATATAACTTATTAGAGAGGCATGGAGATAAGTCCATATGACTCGATCGCGTCATATATGTCGCAAGGAGTTAATACTAAGAAGGCGTATGGTCTGGTTAGTGTTCCTCCTGTTGTACTCAAAAATTGTGCTTCCGTGCTGACTCCGTTGCCTAGGCAAACTCTTCCGTCTGTCTCTCGTCTAAGGTCTTCCCTTCTTGCTGGAAGTTTGCTCTCATTCAACCTGTTCCAAAGAAGGGTGACTACTCTCAACCCTCCAACTATCGTCCAATTGCTCTAATTTCTTGCATCTCCAAAGTTTTTGAAACTATTCTTACTTCAAAATTTCTTAAGCATCTCTCTTCTCATAATCTACTCTCAGATCGCCAGTATGGATTCCTTAAAGGTCGCTGTACTGGGGATCTCCTTTCATATCTTACTAACTCTTCCGGGATTTCGGCGAGACCTTTTCTATTGCGCTAGACATATTGAAGGCCTTTGATAGAGTCTGGCACAAATCTCTAATTTCTAAGCTACCCTCCTTTGATTTTTATCCCGATATCTGTACCTTTATCTCTAATTTCCTTTACTGCCATTCCATAGCTGCGGTTGTGGACGGCCATCGTTCACTTCCTCATCCTATCAACTCCTATGTTCCTCAGGGTTTCGTCCTATCTCTCATTCTCTTTCTAATATGCATTAATGATCTTCTCCACTGTACCTCCTGTCCTATCCATTCATATACTAATGAACCCCCAGAACCCCCCAGCAAGCAAACCCTCAAAAAATCATGTGATGATGTCATTAAACACTTAACTTCTTACCTATCGACCATTTTTCTCGGTATTCTAGCAGTCTCTTTGTCTCCTGATTTTACTTGGGGTTCTTTACCCCTGCACAGCTTCTTCCTCTGTACAGGGGCACTGTGTGTCCATGTATTGAGTATTGTTCGCATGTGTGGGGAGGATCCTCTCTCACAGCACTTCTCGACAAAGTAGAAAAGGAAGCCTTTCGTCTCATTAACTCGCGTTCACTCACTCACTCTCTGCAATATCTCTCTTTTCACCGCAATGTTGCATCTCTCTCGCTATTCTACCTTCTACCGCTATTACAATAATCATTGTTCCTCACTGCGGGTGCCCAACCCCGAAAGGGGTTGAAATAGGGGAGCCAAAGGCGGCTTTCTAGGGCCTTTCCTAGCTGATGCTGAAAGGATTGGGTTCTAGTCCTGTGGTGATGGGCTGGTCTATCAGAGTGAGAACTGAGCGATCTCTGCCATACCCATAGCTTACCGACTGTTCCTTCTACTTATATATTTTCTAGATCTCAAGTGACCGCGTCTCTTCCATGGATTGACCTCCCAATCTACCAAGATTGGAAGCCAAAGCGTCACCTTTTTCCTTTGCCCCTCAACGTTCTCTTCATAATTACTGAGGGGCACAGGACCCTGGGTGGGGCTTTGGTTTCTCGAGCGTTTCCGCACCCTCCTCAGCTCCCCGCCATGGAGTGGCTTCAGTCACCCCGTCTTTATTGTGGTCGGCAGGGAGGATTCTGTGGGGGTGCTCGGTTATGGCCTTGGCCTTGCTCGGGGCCTTGGGGCTGTTCGGCCAGGCAGCTTGGGGAACAACAACATCATTGTTCCTCAGAGCTCTGTGTATACCACCTCCTATTCATAGAGTATGTAGCACCCGTCTTGCAGCACAATCCCATCCCTACTCTGTGCAACTCTCCAATCCAAGAGTGAAACTATATTTCCAAACTTACTTCTATTCAACAGCTGAGCTCTGGAACTCTCTACCTGAATCCATCTTCCCTCTTGCTATGACCTAAATTGCATCAAACTCAGTGTGTCCAGGCATTTTGGCTCGAGTATTCCTTGATTTTGGCCCTGTCACTCTTTCAACTGGGAGAGGCACTCATCACAGGCAGTTCTGCCTTTTGTCTCTCTCATCCATATAGAAAAGCAATGGAAACAAAAATTAAAAGGTTAAAACTATTTGAGAAGGAACTTTTTATTGAACGTTTTACTTACAGTACATCATCATCAAACTATGGTCTATTTAATCTAAGGGCGAAACGTTCTCAATCAAGTGTTCCTCCTCCAGTTGTGTTTATATTCATACTGGCAACTTTTCAGAGTGTCTATTTTCCGGTATTATATATATTTTTTTCAGATTATTACAAACTAAATGCCAGCTTCGGACAATGCGGTTGAAACTGTATACAACGATATTTATCAGAATACCAGACGAAATGTGTCTTGGCCTAACCTGCCTACCCAAACCTAACCTAAGCTAGCTAGCCTAACATAACCAGCCTAGCTTACCTAATCTAATCTGGTTTAACTCTTCATACCTAACTATATCCGCATAAATTAACTTAATTGGTAGATGTAATTTATTCACAATTAGTGTACACGTTAGTACCTCCTTGTTTGTTCGTTGTTTTATGTTTTTTGTGTTTCCCCTGTTCTTTTTCTGTTGAGTCTGCCACCCCCAAGAAAAAAAGGGAAAACAAAATATAATAGAATAAATAGAAAATAAAAATAGGAAAAATGGGGATTGGGCCTGAGCATATACTGTAGATAGATAGATGTACATATATAAATCTTGTTTTAGTTTTTTCCTAGAAACCTAGTTGGGCATAATGATTTATGGTTGTTGTTGTTCCCCATGCTGCCTGGCCGAACAGCCCCAAGGCCCCGAGCAAGGCCAAGGCCATAACCGAGCGCCCCCACAGAACCCTACCCGCCGACCACAATAAAGCCTGGGTGACCGAAGCCACTCCATGGCGGGGAGCTGAGGAGGGTGCGGAAACGCCCGGGAAACCAAAGCCCCACCCAGGGCCCTGTGCCCCTCGGCAATTATGAAGAGAACGTTGAGGGGCAAGGGAAAAATGTGACGCTTTGGCTTCCAATCTTGGTAGATTGGGAGGTCAATCCACGGAAGAGACGCCGTCATTTGAGATCTAGAAAATATATAAGTAAAAGGAACAGTCCGAGTAAGCTATGGGTATGGCAGAGATTGCTCAGTTCTCGCTCTGATAGACCAGCCCATCACCACATGACTAGAACCCAATCCTCTCCGCATCAGCTAGGAAAGGCCCTAGAAAGCCGCCTTTGGCGGGGGGATAGCTCCCCTATTTCAACCCTTTTCGGGGTTGGGCACCCGCCCATAAGAGTTTGGGAGTCAGGATTTCTATAGATACTTTCATTCTATTGTTATTGTGATTAAAATTTACTTTTATGTTATGATGTAGATGCCTGCCTTCATATTTATCGTGTGTTTTAATAATGTAGGCTATGCGTTTCGTTCTTTGATATTTTTATTTATCTAAACGATTATCATTTGTATTGTATTCTAACATATTATGATATCCATAGCAATGATTTTATCTGTAATAAGGGCAAAAGCTATCACGAATATTTTTTAGAAAATTGTTAATCATGTTGATATCGTAATTGTTTCTGTAAAACACATGGTTATTATAGTAAACTGGAAAATCATTATGCATTAATTACTAACTATTAGGCTATGTTCTGAATTATACATTATATAATCTCTCTCTCTCTCTCTCTATTATTTATGTGTTCTCTCTCTATCTTCCCCCAGCCTGAAGTGTTAAGATGGTTGGCTCTGGATGCCCCTGGGGTCAGAGATGCCTTGGGTCAGTACCCTTGGTGCTCCCTGGGGGGCCTCCTCAAGGTGCTGGACAGTCTGCTCAGGGGCGTGGCTCAGGTGGGTCACTATACTATGTTCAAATTGACTATGCACCTTATTTAACTCATTTTGGAAGCCGGTTAAACCGGTTGCACTCCTAATTGGTCACAACGTAAATTAGAACAATCTTAAAGTAGGCTAGGTTAACCTAAGTTAACCTATTGTATGCTAGGTTAGATATACTTAAATAGGTTAAAATAGTTTAGGATATCCTAGGTTAGGTAGGATTAGCCCGGGTTTGATTAGGTTAGCAGGTAAGTTTAGGATGACCTAAGTTAGATTACCTGAACTTGGTTCAATATTGGTAAATATTTGATTCACGTTATGTCAAACTTAAGTTTAATTTCAGTGGCGTTACCTTTAACTAGGGTAAATTATTCAATGATAGATTATTCGACCTTTCCCTTTGCTCACTGAAAAATATATTCGTATAATATCAGTGGACCATAGAATTTACGGAGACATCACTGAACATTTGCCACGAATCGAATCGCTAGATCAGAGTGTCCATACTCTTGACGTCTACCAATGACACGGAGGGATCGAACTGCCGACCCTTTGATCAGCAGTCAGACACACTACAGGCCTTGCTAAGGAGGGCACGCCCTGGCCCTGTCCATCAAGGGTGTGTACGGTGTTAATAACTGCCTCTGGATCACAAGTGGAAGACTTGTCAACCCATTACCGGACAACTACCTCCAATATTACAGTTTCCTAGTTGTACTTTACCTTTTAATTACAATAATTACCATAGTTTTGACCTAAAATCATAACTATTGCACAAATTCATAACACTTTTTGTTTGACTGGCCGTCTCATTCACCCAACGAATGTATGTGTGAAGTTTGGTGAAAATCCGTCGAACGGACTTACAGATAGACTCAGACATTTCGGTCGGCATAGTACCACTATACGGGGGGGATACTACTCTGCTTACGCAGAGTTGATAAGAACATAGAAGTAGAATGAACTTCCCTTCACCACCATGACGTAATTTCCATCATATTCTGGCTACCATTCGACGATTTTATTTAGCATAAAATCTACCTTTAAGACTCAAATGGGTAAATACGATCTCTATAAACCTTCCTGATTATGCAGATCCTTCTTAAACTGCATAAAATCTTCTAAATCTAGCCAGAATCAAAGCTAAAAGATGTTATGGTCCTGAAGGGGTTAAGTGCCCAGGGTGCTACATAAACCACCAAGGACACACACACACACACACACAGCGAGAGCGAGAGCGAGAGCGAGATTCATTAATACCACCCCTCCGCATCATAATGAACTACTCAACCCCTTCTGTATTGGCGACGTCTGTTGGCATTGTATTTTAGCTATAGTCACTAGATTGTGTGTAGTTTAAGAAGGATCTGTGGTAATAAAAATAGTTAAGTGAGATGGTTCTAAGCCTGTTAATTGCTGGAGGCCCTTTTTAAACTTAATATAATCGTCTAACAGTAACCAGAATAAAGTTAAAAGGACGGCACCGGTACTGGAAGGATTAAAGGGAGATTTTAGTTTCCTCCCTAAACCTCTATCAAGCTTTTAAAAATACCTCTAGGTCTCTCCCCCACACCTTCGAGATTAATACAATCCTTTAATAATTGCCAAAATATATCGAAAAGGACGTCACGGGTACTGAAGGGGTTACTGAAGAACAAGAAGATACAGAAGTTACAGTACACAGAGCTCGAGCAGCGTATTGCATGGAAGTGTATGTTGTTGTGTATAAGCTACCTGACCTTCTCGAACTACCGCCATCCATAATAATAGTCTGTCTATTACAAAGGCACAAACAGAATGCCCTAACCCTTTCGGTAGACAATGACGCTTTCCTGACTCTATTTTAGATATAGTCTATTCGCTGTAAGTAGGCGAAAAAGCATGAACTCTAACCTCTGTAACTCAAAAACGACTAGTGTAATCAAGCTAATATTTCTACCATTTGGGAAGAGTCGGTCAAGGAATAGATGGAAACTTACAGCCCATTTGCTCTAGTCCTTTTTGAGTTAGAGGTTAGAGGTCATGATTTTTCGCCTACTTACAGCGACTAGACTATAGTAGGAGACGATTTTACTCAATTTTGGCAGGCTCTCTAGGAATCCTAGGGGTAAAGTGTATCTCAATTCTTCTTCTGGCTTACAAATGTCACTCCTAAGTTAAATATAATTGTCTACTGATAGCCAGAATTAGAGATCCTATAGTAATAATCTAATGTATTAATTTCGCTCCCAACACCAAACCCCTCCTAATGAAATTAATGAAAGCATGTGATTCTCCCGGGATTCAAACTTGGGTTACCACATACATATCTTAAATACTCTAACCATTACACCATCAAGACGGTTAAAGGTTAAGTACATGACTACGATTTTGTATCCATTTATCGAATACTGTAGATTAATCTAATCATATACTCAGGTCCAACTGCACACTGAATAGCGTAATGTTTAAGTGAAAAGAAAGTACAATTTATGGGGCACTGAGCTTTAAGGACCGACCTCGTTATGAAATGTTCCCAACATTTCTGACTTGAGATGCATTCAGCATTTATGAACTCCTTTAATTTGCTTTTGTGTTGATCAACAAATTCACACAATATCCTAAAATATATTGTGAGTGTTCCAGAAAAATTAATCATATATATATATGCTACTGATTTACATAATATGTATGTAAGTTCAATTAATTAATGTTGAAATAGCTTACTGAGACTTAACTATTGTTGATGTGAAATATTACATATATTCACATTATATATTGGGTCAGTTTGGTATATTGGTATAACAATTGTTTTGTCTTGCTCATTCTGAACCCAAAGTTTAATCTATGACAATTAGTCAATGTTTTAACTCTATACATGGTTCAATATATCGAATTCACCCCTTTAAAGTTAGTTTTCTATAAACTATTGTTACAGAAAATTACTCTATTTGATAGGAGACTTAAGGAATTTATATTCATATTGTAGTATATTTTTGTGTAAGTACTTTATTTTTTAGTCTTCCTATAGTCTAATATTAGTATATTTAATTACCCAAACATAGAAGTATATAATTACAACTATAGATAAGATTAAGTGAATTTTTACTACTGAAGTCTTCAAACAAGTGAGTCACAAGGACACAAAAATACATCTCAAATCTGCCAGCCAATCAGAGCCTAGCTCCTTAAAAAAGTGGCCAGTCTCTTACTCACTATAGGATATCTAGCCAGAATAAAAGGAAATATATAGTTACAATACTGAAATGGTTAAAAAGCGGGTATCACACGACTCTTGTTTCCTCAATTCTCATCGGCAACTCTGATCTAACAGCTTACAAATTATGTGTTTATATGAAGTCTCTCGTCTAACTAATGAATATCTTTCGAGTTTCCAAAATCCTTGAAAATGGTCCCATAAATATTGCCAGGAAAATGTTGGCTATTGAAAATTGACGGATTAAAGATCTTGTGTGAAGCTGCGGTAAGTCTGAAGTTTTAAAAGTTGCAGACAATTGTCGACCCCTATTGTATATTGTAGAAACTAAAACTAATCCGCAACGTTAACTGTAAAATACCGTTAAATACCACAAAAAAAAGTGTCTGTATTAAGTTTTTATTTTGTTGTTTATTTGTCTACCTTTCAATTATTACATTGAGACTTTAAACATACAGTACTTTGAAAGGTTTTATAAGTCTGTGATAATTGAAACTACGGTTTTATGTTGACAATAGTGGTCTCGGTTCTGTGACCTTAAATAATATGGTATTTCTTTATCAGTGTAGTATTATAGCGAATGCAAGGTTTAACCTCTTACGAGCGGTTGGTGGAGTATATTTCACTGTGCCGCTCAGCGGGTTTTTTGTTGTTGCCATAAATGGGGTTGTTTCCGTGCTCTTTTTAATGCATAAATAAGACCCGGAGCGTAATACAAGTATGTATCTGTGAAAGGGCGTAAATTCAGCTTTCCAATGACATCCGAACCATCCTTCTACGATCACTAGTTGTCTTGCAACGATCGTGCAACCGAAAGGCAAAATCGCTAAAATACGGTAATTTCTTTATATAATTACGTATGTAGTGAGTGAGTGAGGGTGGATGTAAGTAGAGTACATCTCCGTTGGTCCACGGCGGCCGTGGCGAGCGGTCATGAGGTAACCCATGCTCCTCCCGTCACTCGTCTCTCTGAGCCAATATTGCGCCAAAAATGAACTCGGACTAAGTCGGGCCCCGCCACATAGTCCAAATTTTTCGATACGGACTTAAGTCGGGCCCCGATAGACAAGGGTTAATATATCCCATCTCTAACATAATTTAACAAGTAATCTCGAGTGCTTTGTTTAGCGCACCTTGACCGAGAGGATTTGGTATTATCCTGTGTTGCGGGGAAACCTGTACTTATATCTCAATAATTTGATCTATCTATTGCCTGACGCCGTGATCCCCGAAGGGGTGGCCAAGAACGAACTGCCCCATGCACCTCTGTCCCCAGTCAGTCGACGCCCCTCCTCCCAACCAGCACCACCTTCATTCATATACTTCCTCACTCCATCCTTCCACCTCTCCTTCGGTCTACCTCTCCCTCTCTGTTCTTCCACCTCGCTCTCGTCCACCCTCTTAGTCATTCTCTCGCTTCCCATACGTTCCATATGGCCGAACCATCTCAAGTTGTTCCTTTTCACACTTTCCAGTACATCTACCTCCACACCACATCTCCTTACTTCCTCATTCGTCTGTCTACCCCTCCATGTAACTCCGCACACACTTTTCAAGTAACTCATTTCCACCGTTCTCACTCTTGGTCCGAGTCTCTTCCCGAACGTCCATGCCTCGCTTCCGTAAGTTAGTGTCGGGATTACCAGACTGTCATGCAAGGACTTCTTCACTTCCATACTGACCACTCTAATTCTTGTTACTGCTTTCAACGTTCCTACAACCCTCTTCCCCTGTTGCACCCTCTCCCACACTTCTTCATCCATATTCCCATCTTGGGTCAACACACTGCCCAGATACTTAAAAGAGCTGACGCTCTCCATAGCCTGACCGTTCAACTTCACCTCACACTCTGTGACTTCACCCCTTTCGAAGACCATAAGCTTGCTCTTCCCCGCATTTACCTTCAAATTCTGTTTTTCGCACACTGTTCCAAACTCATTTACCAGACCCTGCAACTCTCATTCATTATCGCTCATCAGAACTGTATCATCCACAAACTGCAGTATAGGCAGCTTCCACTCATTTCCCTCCCTTTTCAGCGATACACCAACATCCATTGCTCTTCCTAGTATTTCTTTCATGATTCCATCCATATATACAGTAAACCACCACAGGGACATCACACACCCCTGTTTCAACCCAACACTCGGGTAAAAAAACTTGATCTGCTCATTCTCCACACTAACTGCCGCCTTTGCACCCTCATACATGCTCTTCACTGCTTTCAGCAACTTGCCATCTACTCCGTATATTCTAAGTACTTTCCACATGCCTTCTCTATCCACTCTGTCATAGGCCTTCTCCAAGTCCATAAAGGCAACATACACCATTTGTTGCTTCTCCAGATACTTCTCCACAACACAATTCGGGGTAAAAATCTGATCAACACATCCTTTTCCCTTCCTAAAACCTCCCTTCTCGTCGCCTATCCATTTCTCCGTTCTCACTCTCACTCACTCTCTTAATCACTACCCTACTGTACACCTTCCCTACTACGCTTAAAAGACATATTCCTCGGTGGTTACCACACACTCCTCTTTCCCCTTTGCCCTTATATAGGGAGACTATTATGCCAGTCTTCCAGTCATCGGGTGCATTCCCCTTCTCCCATATTAGTTTGCACATTTTCCATATCCATTCGATCACTATATCACCACCATACCTCAACATTTCCCCACACACTCTATCTGTTCCTGGTGCTTTCCCTAACTTCACTTTTGTCATTGTTTCCCACACTTCTGATCTCCTGATCCCCACCTCCTCCTCCACTACTTCTCCTCTTCTCCCTCCCATACCATATCCATCTATGTTTGCTGGCTCTTCATTCCTTACATTTAGCAACTCATTGAAGTACTCCCATCTTTCGACTCTCTTGCTTCTCGGCTAGCATTCTCCCATTCTTATCTTTCACACCCTTACTGTTACCCTTGCTACCTTCCCTAACTTTCTTGACTTCTTTCCAGAACAGTTTCTTACACTCCCTCCATTTTACACTCAGGTTCTTTCCAAATTCCTCATCTACTCTTCTCTTACTTTCCTTCACTACTCTCTTCACCACTCTCTTTCTCTCCACGTACCTTGCTCGTTTCTGCCTCTCCAAATCTTCATGCCCTCTACTACCCAGCCCCACTCTATACACTTTCTTGTCTTCCACAGCTATTTTTACCTCTTCTGTCCACCATGCTGTATTTTTCACTCTCCTCCCTCTTCTCCTCACTCCACACACCTCCTCACATGCTGCACAGATCTCTTCCTTAAACACCTTGCTTATCTCCTCCATATTTTCCAGGTCGAACCCACCTAGTCGTCTTTTTACTGCTCTCCTGTACTCTTCCTTGATTTCCTCCTCATGTAGCCTCTCCACCCTCCTCCCCATTCCACCTTCCTCTCGCCTCCCTCCAGCACTCCTTACCCACTTATTTTGTATCCTAACCTTAGCTACTACTACATTATGATCAGACAGACCCCCTCCAATACCCCTATACAATTTTGGTAATGTAGCAATATATTTTTACATCTTATATTGATATATAAATAGTCTACTAACATACTATACTAGGTTAGGTTACGTTTTGGTTAAGTTAAGTTAGATATTGTTCAATGCTTCTTAGTAAATAGACATCTGAAAAAACAGTTCTCCCCGCTACACAGGTTCTTACCGAGGATTTCACTGGTGCTATGGAAGTTATAAAAGCCCTAGTTTCTACAGCAGATAATACAGTACATTACAAATATCCACGATCACCTGTTTTAGTGAGAGATGAATAGAGGTAATCGGGGGTGCCAAAAGACTACCCGACCGTCTCGTTCTGTTCAGGAATCGAATCCGGGCCCTCTCCCGTTGGTGAACCTAGCTTACTAACCAATTCACCACAGGTCACCTCCTACGTTAGGTCTCGTACTCTACATCTTTATAACAAACCTGTTACAGCATTAATATGTTCAATCAGATGACGCCCGTTTGTTTTATTTTCGCTACAGATAGGTGATTTTATTAACTTAAGAATCTCTGTCAGACAGATGGGACAGAGAAATGGGAAGAGACAACCACTCCAGTATAGTTGCCCACATTAATTCGTACCCACTCAGAATTTCTATGAATGAGAGTGAAAATAGTATGATGAAAGTATAATATATTTTTGAAACCCTTTAAGTGAATATTGTGAATGAAATACTGAATAATAATCTAAATTCGTAATTCACTCTTACTATTATCCCTTCCATACATAAGATCACGGAGTGGAAACAAATTATTTTGGGCAATTGTACGATCGCGCTAATGAATAATTTCCCAGCTGTCATTACGGTTGGCTTGCTCTGTTGTATTCATGTCTGTCAGATGTTGAATAGGGTGGGAAAGTGAAGGAACATGGTTGTGTTTCTCACTCAAAAAGAATAAAGCATGTGTAAATATTGTTGATACCAATTATTGATCAAAACATAATTGGTGCCGAGACATCACTTATTAGCGCGACTGTACATTATAATGCCCTACCCAGGTAATATTCGTGAACAACCCACTGTCCGGCCTGCTGATACTCGTAGGTCTCTTCGTGGGCGTCCCTGCTGCCGGGGTGGGAGCGGTCATCTGCTCCATCGTCGCCATACTTGTCGCTAAGGTAAGGTTATCTTCACAGTACTTAAGGGGAGGCAGACTATTTTTCTGGACTCCGATGTTTAGCCCCACTAGATTATAAGACGTTCGTCCCATTAGTTTGGCGATTTTAACGCCTTTTGCCCCATTTCGTTGTCAATTTTAAGACCTTTCAAGCCATTTAGGTGTATTTTTTTCGGGTGAGCGATAGCGAGCCTACAATTTTAAGAGGAACCGGCCTTCGGCTGGGACATTTTTCTACCGAAAAAGTTACAAATTTATCTTGAAGGAGGGTTTCGTTTTTTTCTTTCTAAGCTTGATGGAGGTCTAGGGAGAAAACTAAAAATATATGAATAAATTAATTAATAGATCAAACAAGCGATTAGTCTCCCCTGAAATCACTTCACTTTGGTATCACTTCTCTCCATTTCATTGTATTTGGCTATCATTAATAGCCTGCAATGTTTGATAATGATTCTGTAGGCGTCAAAGGGTCAATCTAGATAATATTACTCCATTTATCCCTTTAGGGCCGTATTAAACCAAATAGAATCTTGTAGTGGTAACTATATATATATAATTTTGCCACCGAAGTAAAGGTCTCTCAGAATAAACCGGTTTTTGCTCTTGTAGTAGCCCCTAGATGCCCTCTACGGCAGTGGTTCCCAACCTTTTTCTGATTCACTACCACCTGGAGGTCCCATACAGTCGCCTCGTACCACCTGGTTCAAGAAAAACTTAATTTGATAAGATATCAATTTATTCACAAGTAGAACACACAAATTAACTAAAAACAAAGTACAAAATTTAATGCGAGGGCTGTATCTGTTTCTTCTCCACCAGCTGGTCGATGCGGGGCATAACTTTGCTCACAGCACATCGGAAATCATGCCCGGGCGCAGCAAGACGGTTCCGGCTCTTTGACTTAATGGTCATCATGGCTGCTCGCACTCCCACGTAGAGGGGAAAATCAGTAGCTGGAGAACAGCGTGACGAGCTAGTGTGGGGTACGAGGAGGCCATGCTTACCCAGAAGTTCATAGGAGAGCATTCCTTGTGCTTCATCTTTGCTGCCTCATCAGCCTGGATATCTATGAGATCCTCTTGTTCCCCGGTCCTGACAGGCAGATCGGCTGGATCAACGGAAAACGGATGGGCAATGTAGGCACAACATGTCACGTCTGGGAAGTAATGCATCAACTCAGTCTTGAGCAGTGAGAGATGATGGACGATTTCTTGGGAAAATTCATCATTGGGCTCGGTCTCCAGGGTAGTCAGGAGTTCGAACATTCCGTAGCGTTTACTTTCCACATTCTTGATCCAGAGGTCCAACTTCCGGACAAATGTTCCTAGCTTCGAGATGAAGTCTGAGACAGAGCAGTTGGGCCCTTGGAATGACAGGTTTAAGTGGTTGAGGAACCCAAAAATGTCTGAAAGGTAGGCCAACCTTAAGATAAACTCCTCGTCCTCCAGATCTTTTTGATAATCGTGTTCTTTCTCCATGAAGAATACGAGCAGTTCATCCCTCAGTTCAAAGAGACGTCTCGATGTATTCCCGTGGGAGAGCCAGCGAACCTCAGTGTGGTACAGGAGACAGATGTGGTTAGAGCCGAAATCTTCACAGAGCAGTTTGAACAGCCGAGTATTCAGGGCAGATGTTTTGACGAAATTTACGATTTTGATAACTCGGTTCAAGCATGATAACAACTTCGGAGGGAGCACTTTAGCGGAAAGGGCGAATCAGTGTATGAAACAATGGACAATTAAAAATCGCACATCCCCCCAAAAATGCTCGCGTACCACCTGGAAGGCCCTTGCGTACCACTAGTGGTACGCGTACCACAGGTTGGGAACCACTGCTCTACGGGAATCACGCGGCGTTCAGGTATCCGCCACCCCTCTCGAGTGGGTCCAAAGATATGAGTGAAGTGATGTCGAAGTTGTGTCTGTGTAGGGTAATTGTTGGGCAGTGGAGTATTAAGGGAGCTCACCTCACTTTTTTTCTCTTTCTCTCCCTCTCTTTAGCTTTTATCCATTCGGCCCCACTCAACCTACTGTATTAAGAAGTTTACCCCCATCCAGGTGTCAATATTTTCCTGGCGAGCGGTAGCGAGCCAGCATATATATATTTTTGTTTTGATAGCAAGCACATTTTTTTACATTTTTCAATAAAAAAAATTCTCCGGCGAAGCCGGATTTCTCCATACAATGCTGGCTCGGTATCGCTCGCCAGGAAGATATCGACACCTGGATAGGGATAAACTTCTTAAAACAGTTGGCTGAATGTGGCCGAATGGATACAAGCCAGGGAAAGATAGAAAAGGAGAGAAAGATTAAAAAAAGCCGGTGAACCCCCTTAACTCCCTCGGACTCCTATGACGCTAGAGCGTCATATGAACTTATCTTCATAGCTCTCTAATAAGTTATATGACGCTCTAGCGTCATATGGAGCTCCGTAAGTTAGGTAAGTTAGATGAAAATCTGTCGATTGGTGGCAACCCCAAGTTTCTCAGACTTCTAACGGTCCTGCAGTGTGGTTTTGACAGTTGTGGGGTACAGTGGCAATAATACCGTGTCTCCCGCCTCCTCGGACTTATTGGAACATAATATGTCAGAGGGAGTTAAGTGTTCTGTGTTGTCAGTGAAGTGGGATGTTGACAGCAGGGTCAACAAGGGTCTTGAGTTGGATCTATTCTGTTTGTAATTTTGTAACTAAAGGTGGTGACCGGACCTGCGGGTTTCTCTGAAGAGTGTGTTTTTTGGTGGATTAACCTTGGGGAGGTGGAAAGTTTATGATTGTATTGTGTGGGTTATTGTTGATGGTTCGTCGAGTGAGTAATGTGTGTATATGGTTGAGCGTGTTTGTGTTTGAAGGTGTGGGTGAGATGTTGATGTAGATGTGGTTGTAATAAGGGCAGGTGTTCGTGTCTTGTCTCTAGGTGAGAGTGGTTGATGTGTTGGGGAGTGACGCTATTATTTTGTTTTTCTATGTGAACGAAAAACACAGGGCAAAGGTGCCTGTAACTACTGTCTGCTCCAAAGTTGAAAGTGTGATAGAGAGCCAAATTTAAGGTATGTTAGTCAAAATGCCTGGACACACAGAGCTTCAAGCAGTTAGTCATAAGATGAGGGAAAGACAGATTGTGGGAGAGAGTTCCAAACCTTATTGTTGAGTAGATGAGAGATGGGGAAAATCGGTTCACTCTTGAATTATAGTTTGACAGAATTGGGGTGGTAGTGTGTTGAAAGGTGGGTGCCCCTCACTCTTCGAAAAGGAGGAGGTATACACCGAGAAAGCTTGAAATAACACTGATTATTGTAATAGTGGTAGTAGCGTAAGCGAGATGCAACATTGCAGCGTGTAGAGAGATCTTGTAGGGAATTGGTAAAATAAAATGAGTTGATTAGACAAACTGCTTTTGACCCTACTGTTTCGAGATGTGCGGTATAGGTGGAACCTCCCCACACATGCGAACAATGCTCATACCATGGGTGCACTGTGCCCCTGTACAGAGCATGAAGTTGTGTGAGGTGAAGAAGCCATAGAAACGTTTGAGCACACCTAACTTCAGGGAAGCTGTTTTAGCAAGAGTGGTAATATGATCGCTTCAAGAAAGGTCGTGAGAAAAAGAAACTCTAAGAATATTGATAGAATATGAAGGGTTGATTTGTGTATTGTTGAAGAGTAAGACATAATATTGTGGAAGATTGTGGTGAGTAGATAGGAGAAAATAGGTTTTGGAAGCATTGAAAGTAACAAGATTTTCTCTGCATCAATTGAAAATAGTTGAAATATCAGAAGATCGGCATCCTATGGCCTCATCATGTAAGTTTTGGAGTAATTCTATGGTTGGTCGATTTGGAAAGAAAGTTGAATAGTGTAAGATAGTCATCTACATAGGAGTGGATAGGACTAGAGGTACAGTTGGGAAGATAAGTAACGAATATTAGAAAGAGAACTGTGGAACACTGGAATTGATAGGTTGAGGGAGTGAGCAATTGTCTTTCACAACCGCAGCTATGTAACGGCCTGAAAATAAAGTCACGGATACAGGTATACTGTAGAAGCTGAAGGAGGATAGTTCAGAAATTAAGAGTTGTGCCAGACTCGATCGAAGGCTTTCGTTATGTATATCACATCAGAAAAGGTCTAACCAAAGTCAGGAGGATGACTAAGAATAGTTTAACAAACTTGAGAGATGCAAGAAATGAGAGCGATTGTACAATAGTTGGAGGGTTGAGAGTAGTCACTTTCATTTGGGACAGCTTGGATGAGAACAAACTTCGAGCAAGAAGGGAAGATATTAGAAGAAAGACAGAGATGGAAGAGATTGCCTAAGCAGGGGGTCAGCACAGAAGAACAGTTTTGGAGTACAACAGGAGGAACACCATCCAGTCTGTATGTCTTCTGAGTATTAAGCCCAAAGAAGACCGATAGTGTATCCTTAAAAGAGATGAGGATATAAGGTATAAGTAAGAGAGAGGGGGGTGGAGAGCGAGAGAAACTGCTCCAGAATCGTTCAAAGTGAAGTTTTTAGCCAAAGTTTGAATTAAGAGTTCAGCTTTATCAGAGGAAGAAATTATTGTAGTACCATCAGAGTAGAAAAGAATACGGATGATGAGTAAGTAAAATTGTTGGAGAGGTTTATGGCTAGATGCCAGAATGCATGGGAGGAGCTAGGGTTGGAAAGATTAGAACATTTGTTATTTATGGAAGAGTGTTTGATGAGTCGAAGGACAGATTTGGCTTGATTCTGGGCAGAAACTTAAAAAGTACGAGATTCGGGAGTTTGACGGAGACGGTACCATTAATATGCTTCCTCCTTATTGCGGAGAGGAGTAGAGCAAGTGTGAGTAAACCAAGATTTTTTGCATTAAACTGAGAGAAAGAATATGGAATTTATGCCTCTATTATTACCTCAGTAAGGCATCTAGCACTCTTCGGGGTCCCCGGACATGGAAGCATAAATCATTCCATGGGAAATAAGTGAACTACTGCCAAAGAGTGTCCCAGACAGCAGCATGAAAATGCCAAAATTGTCGCCGGCTGGGAGGATCGAACACCCATACTAGAGAGATAGGACGGGTAACGGATATGGTTGTGATCGGAGGATCCTAATGGAGAAAAAAGGTTTACAGCATAACAAGAAGGATTAAAGGTTTGAAATAAGTTGAGGATGATGGGCTAATCTCCAAGGCAGTCAGGGATAAGAATGGGGTGCTGGACTAACTGCTCTTGATCATTTAGGATAGACAACATATGTACTAGTAGTCTTGTTCACCAGGTTGGTCAGTGAAATTAGAAGAGCCATTGGCTTTGGTGTACATTGAAATCTCTTAAGATGGAGATTTCAGAGAGGGGGTAAGTTGATGAGATGCGTTCCACTTTAGAGCTTTGTCAAAGAACTTAGGAAAGTCGGTAGAATTAAGGGATGGATAAACCGCACAGACATTTTAGTTTGAGAGAGACAGGAAAGTTTGTGCCATATAATTGAGATTTCAAAATAGTTGAAGTCGGAAACACGAGAGCAAGTGAGTTTGTTGTGCACACACAAACATCCACCTTTAGCTTGGAAACTAGGCTAGAGAAAGTGGGAGGATGCAGAGAATGGGATGCTGGCAGTTACTTCAGACACCTGAGTCTAGGTGAGGAAAAGAATATCAGGTTTTTTGATGAGGTGGTGTTCAACAGAGGGAAAGTGAGTCTTTGGCTCAAGAGTAGATCTGTGTTCCTATCATGCCTAAATGGGCCTTCAGTGGTAGAATTTGTTTCTGCATGTGTGTGATTTGTTTGTGGTTTGCGTGCAGCCTGTTAAAATTTGAGGGCTTTATTTGGAGTAGTTTGTAATTTCCTCATGTTTGTGGTTGAGGTGCAAGGTGACCAGGTTAGGTATGAATAGTGCACGGTTGTAAGGATGTACTGTTTGTAAAGCATAAACTGTTTCTTTTTCGGCCAAAATTCGAACTGGTGAGCGTTCTGAGGGCGTTTAGTTTTTGTGAGGCTCTAGTGTTTGTGTTTTCTATGTGTGGAGTGAATGTCATGTGTGGGTCATAAGTTACGCCAAATAGTTTAGGGGTTCCGTTGAGAAGGAGTAGTTTGTTGAATAGTGTGACATGTGGT
The DNA here is from genome assembly GCA_032716605.1 of Paralithodes platypus. Classification (NCBI taxonomy): domain Eukaryota; kingdom Metazoa; phylum Arthropoda; class Malacostraca; order Decapoda; family Lithodidae; genus Paralithodes; species Paralithodes platypus. The sequence goes on from CM064495.1 coordinate 13,136,273, forward strand.
TGCAGGATTGATTCATGTCTGTCTGGGATAAACAAAGTGATGGAGACATTTTTGGGTGAGCTGTCATGTGGTTTTGTAAGAGCCATTGTTCCAGTTGTAGGAGGTATTGTTGTAGTTGCCTTGTTGCTTGTTGATGTGTTGTGATGCGATAGTAAGGTTGTCACCATGTGACAGGGGGTGTGTTTCATGTGCAGGGTTTGGTTGTGAGAAATCGTGGAGGAACAGATACAGTGTTGGTGATAGGACTACTCTTTGAGGGACGCCGTTGGGTAGTGTGTGTTTTGGATGTATTATTGTTGTAGGTGACATGTCTGTCTGCCAGAGATTAAGTTTGTGAATCATTTTTTTTTCATAGCGGTGTACACTAAAGTGTCAAAGGCCTTGCTTATGTCTATAGCAGTGTGGTAGTATCAATTCCATTTTATACTGCTAACATCATAATATATGTTAGATGACTGTTTCACAAACGTTATTGGTGTTTTTGAAAGGAGTAGAATCAAATGCATGTATAAACTCAGTGTTATCAAGTGCTGCTGGATTCCAGTGATCGCAAAGAACAAATTTGCACAGATATAAAACAAATTGTTATAACTAATATGCCCAAGTAAATTGCTCAAGCAATGCATATAAATGTCGGCACTGTCGTTTACATTCGACATCGTATGAGAAATGGGCCCTCTTACTCTCATATTTTCAGTAAATCTACTCCGACTCTAATATTGCTCTTTCCATTCACATATGCATAGCCTACGTGAGTTGCAGTTGGGATGTGTGTACATGCTTAGATTGATATGCAGGATTCGAAGTTGCATAATAAATCGTAGGCAGTGTCCACCATTCTTTAACTGTCTACGTGGTGCGATGCATAAGGTGTTGATTTTCGGTGTGAGCATCCTGGATTCGAATCCACGGACTGCCACATGTGTTTGTAAATTTCATTAATCGATTTTAGGAGTATAGTTGGTTGTTGGAAGGAACATAATAATTGATATTGGTTCAGGGGTAATTTATCGAGAGGACTTCCCTAGTGGTTAAGGCCCCATTAATTGCTCTTTCCATTCACATATGCATAGCCTACGTGAGTTGCAGTTGGGATGTGTGTACATGCTTAGATTGATATGCAGGATTCGAAGTTGCATAATAAATCGTAGGCAGTGTCCACCATTCTTTAACTGTCTACGTGGTGCGATGCATAAGGTGTTGATTTTCGGTGTGAGCATCCTGGATTCGAATCCACGGACTGCCACATGTGTTTGTAAATTTCATTAATCGATTTTAGGAGTATAGTTGGTTGTTGGAAGGAACATAATAATTATAACATTGTTTAGCTCTCATTATTTATAATCCATTTGAATTTTATTGACAATAGTAATTTGAATTAAATCTCAATATCGATTGTTTCTTCCGCTCACAACAATAACTACTATTGATTTCAGTTCGAGGTTTCAATACCTCCGTTACATTTTCAAAATATAATTACAATGTTTTGTTTTTCTCGGAAACAATAGCTTATTCACATTGATTCACTTTACCTTTTCATATCATTTTACTAAACCTTTATCACATGAACACTTTTTCCCCCCACTTTTATCGGCAACATCTGGCACTCTGGTCTGACTTTCCGATGCCAATGCAAGAAGATCTCAGAATTGTTGCCGGAAACTGATTTTCCATCTACTGTTAATTATAAAACCAATCCTGTGATTCCCCATTAAGTTAAGCCTCACTCAATATTGTTAATTTCAATTGCTCGGTAAACACTCGGATATACCGAAGATATCACCAGATTTTCAGTGTACCTTCGCACTCAATTTGGAGAAATTAGATTCATCACACTTTTACCAGGGTTCAAATCATCGTTCATAATGGTGCGTATAGTATAAGTAACACCCCGTTCTTAACATTAGTCATCAATTACAAACACTAATGTACTTGAATAAACTAATGAAAGCATATGGTCCTCCTGAACGAGGATCACTGCTGCTTTCTAACAATACTTGCAGCAGCAAACACTTTTGACTAGACATCCAAGTAACATCAGCTTATACCAAAGGGTGCACGCGGTGTTACCCCTCCTTACATAACAAAATTAAAGTAAAACTATATATAAAATCACCAGAGTACAGATCAGTCGCTTACAATATTATTATGCTAGTTTCAGAAAATACCTTCTATGAACTGATTGAAGACTTCGATACTACAGTATATTTTTGTTCTATGTGAGTGAGGGAGACAAAAGGCAGAACTGCCTGTGACGAGTGCCTCACCCAGAGTTGAAAGGGTGACAGGGCCAAAATCAAGGGACGTTCAAGCCAAAATGCCTGGACACACTGAGTTTGAAGCAATTTAAGTCATAGGACTTGAGGGTGGATGGGACTAGTCAGGCTTGGTCGGCAAATCATCTAGGTGAGACAACCTTATACAAATCCGGGTGGATGAGACTCGTCCGCTTTGGTCGGCAAGCTGTCTAGGGGAATAAACCTTAAACAAATCCGTACTGCTCACCTAAGGGTGAAGCAGGTTATGGACTCGCCGCGCACCACTGTAGAAAATAGTGCTAAAAATTTACATATTCTCGTAGTCAGTAAGTTCAGTGGGCAATCCTGTAAGTCCTTCAGTAAACTGGCACGGGTTGTCCTTCTCCCAAAGGTTAGGTCTGCATTTTGTGTATGGCCACCCTCGTAAAGAGGAGTAAGGTGTCCGGAAATATATAGATAGATAAGTCCTAGGAAGAGGGAAAGTCTGATTCTGGGAGAGAGTTTATTGTTGTTGTTGTTCCCTAAGCTGCCTGGCCGAACAGCCCCGAGTCCCTGATATGAGGAAGGCCATGGCCGCGATCGGGCTTTCCCACAGAGCTCTCATTGAGTGTAGATTGTGTTGTTGGCGTAAGTGGTTGTGTGAAATGAAGTCTTCTATGATGTGTTTGATGGTATGGGGTGCTGTGTTACATCCTGGGCAGGTGTTGATGACTGAGTCATCCAGTCTCTTCTGAGAGCTCAAAAGAGCTGGATGGTGTCCGCATCTCAGCCTTGCCAGGTGGACTCTGTCTGAGTCTGTCCTCGCGAGGAAGGGAGGATTCGGAAGGATGGATTTCGGGAGGTCGTGCTTGCAGCTGCGTGTTGTCTATGAGTGAGTGGATGGATCGGCGAGAGATATGAGTATGGATGTGCTTCTGGAAGTTGGTTTTGGGTGGGCAGGGATCGGGGAGAGAGGACAGTATTTGTGTGTGATACCGTGTGCTGGGTGTTGTTTTGATATTTCTTGGTGTCTGTCGGTGTGTTGCCATGTAGTGTAGTGGGTGGTTTTGGTTCGTAGAGGCTGCTGCCAGAAATTGAGTTGCCTCTCATGTCCAGATGGTCTTTGACTTTGAGGATTTTGGTTTCTTGATGTAAGTGATCTGTGGGTGTAGTAGCTGTGCAGCCTGTAATGATTTTTAGGGCTTTGTTTTGAATAGTCTGTGAGGTCTTGTGATGTGTTTCAGCTAGGTTAGAAGCCCAGGCTGGGCTTGCGTATTCCATCACTGATCTTATGTATTGTTTATAAACTGTGGTGGTGGTTTCTTTGTGTCCAAATTTTGTGTGAGCAAGTGACCTGAGGGCATTAAGTCTGGGTGTCAGTTTCTTTTTCGTGTTTGTGATGTGCTGTTTGAATGTCATGAGTATCATAATTATGTTAATCCTAGGATTATGGGTGAGTGTGTATGTGTTCGGGGTGTGTTGTTTATGGTGAGTCGAGGGATGTATTAGTGTTCTCCTGTCCAGCTTGTGAGCAGGGTTGCGGTGGATTTGGCTGGGGCTAGATTAAGTCTGTTTGTAGTGCACCAGTCGGAGAGTTCCAGAGTTCAGCTGTTGAATAGAAGAAAGATTGAGAATATCGTTTCACTCATGTGTTGGAGAGTTGCACAGGATAGGGGTGGGATTGTGTTACAAGACGGGTGCTACGTGCTCTACGAAGAGATGGTGGTATACACTGAGAGAGTTCTGAGGAACACTGATTATTGTAATAGCGGAAGAATAGTGAGAGAGCTGCAACATTACGGCGAAGAGAGAGAGATTGCAGGGAGTCGGTGAGTGGATTAGAGTTAACCCCTTCTGTACCGAGTTGATCTTGTCACTATACTCTGGATATTATTAGAAGATTTTATTCAGCTTGGGAAGTACCTTTAGCAGTAATAAGGCTTCAACTTTCTCAACCAACCCTTTTTACTACCACAGATCCTTCTTAAGCTGCAGAAAATCTTCTAATTATAGCTGGAATAACCCAAAATACATCCTCGATAAGGAAGGGGTTAATGAGACTGAAGGCATTCCTTTCTACTTTGTCTAGATCGGGGCTGTTCGGCCAGGCAGCTTAGGGAACAACAACAACAACAACAACTTTGTCTAGAAGTACTGTGTGGGAGGATCCTCCCGACACGTGTGAACAATACTCAATACATGGACGCACTGTGCTTCTGTACAGAGCAACAAGGTGCGCAGGAGTAAGGAACCCCCGGAGGCGGTTGAGCACACCTAGCTTCTGGGAAGCTGTTGTCAATGCATGGGGTATCATCTCTGCGCAACTAGATTTTGACTAGAAGTTCAACCTTGCTTTCCTCATATAAAGTATTGCTCTCGACTCAGTCCCATTCCGATATATGATAGCGAACACAAGGTAAACTCCGTCTTCCATGGTCAGGCTACAGCAGCCTGCAGGAACATCAATACATCAAGTGGTCCTTCACTCAGACCCACCAGCACGCGGTTTTTACCTGGCCTAAATATGACTCGGTTGCTTTTCAAATTTACTTAAAATCTTTGACATCAAGTCCAATAAAGATTCCAAGTCTTAGATTCATCAATGGGGTTTCCATCCTGACACCTTCAACTGGCTTACAGCAACGACCCATACTCGTCACTTCGTTCCTGGAATATAATTTTTGGGGTTCTTGACTTTGCACGCTCTTCATCCACCATTACCAACTCTATGTACATAATCCTAGGCTTCCTTAGACATCGTACAAAATAATGTCTGGGGTTCTAATTACTATTAGAAAGGGTAGCTGGTCGTGGCTGCCTCCGACACAAAACTGATTAATCGGTTGGCATCTAATCGTGCACAAATGATGCTGCTCGAATAAACTCTCCCGTCCTGCACTTTATTGCTCGCTGAGTTTCAGAATCTCTGGTTTATCCTGTTGGTGGAGATACTCTACATCTATATGATAATGTTGGTTCGACTGTTATGCTCATGTCATTTTAGTCTAATGAGCTAGATCTAAATTGTCAAACTCTTCCTTATAAGTCTCTCTCTCAGCTCCTGCACCTCCCGGAGGACGCCATCAGTGCCGGTCTTCCCAACTTCAGCGCCGTGTTGGTGGGGACGGTGATCGCGGCCCTCTACCCCGTGTTCTTCAATGCCCCCCTCTCTCCCGCCGTCTGGGTCCTCATGATCGTCGCCGCCGCCTTCAGGTACGCCCTCCCAAACCAGTGCTATTTCTTTCCATGTGGTTATGTAAGAGCGTAATATCTGCATAACTAAGTTGAAAACCTTTAGCTGTTGATGTTAGGAAATTAAGTTTGACAAGGTAAGCGAGTTAAGTTGTTTTCCTCCACGTGAATTTATGCATACATTGGAAGTCCGTTTTTTTAGTTTGAATTGTAAGTGTGCACCTATGGTCATTAATACTTGAACAGCAATTGGTCAGTTCGTGAGTAAAGCCAGTGAAACTTATTAGTCCATCCATTAGCTTTCCAAAATACTTTGTATTTTTCACATCTAAATTTATGCAGAAATTCCTGTCTACAACCGTACTGTATTACACAATAGTTAATTCACATGGCAAATAAACTGTCTTCTAAAAAAAATAATAATAAGTAAAACATAAAATATAAGAAAATTACAAAAATGAATAAACTCTTTCTTAACAATTATGGCGTCAAATTAATATTATCTAGACACCTACTTTATCAGGGTTAGGTATGCAATGATGTAACCCAATACAAGATAAATAGGGTACTCTATACTGTATAGGTAATGTGGTTTTGGAGGCAAAATTTCATCTTGGTATCTACAAAGAACAGAAACATTCAAATTAAATTTTAATGAAGAGCTCACCGTAATGCCTAGATCCATTGCTTGCTCTTTTTTGCCGAGAGTGTCACATCCTCCAACTTATAACTACTTTCGATGATATTTTTTCCCAGGTGTAGCATATGGCATTTATTTATATTCAGTTTAAGATTCCACATGCCCAGTCAGCGATTAAACTCACTCGCATCATCCTGCAAAGCTTGGGCCTCTGCTGGGGAGTTACATCTACCAGTTTACTTGGTGTCATCAGCGAAGGTCATACTAAGAGAACTTAATACCTCCGAAATACCCTCAATATAGAGGATGAACAACAAGGACCCCAAGAAAGAACCCTGTGGAACACCACTTTACACGTACCTCCATGATGAAACATGGCCCCTGACCACTGCTCTGAGTTTTGCCCTCCAGATAGTTTCCAAACCAAGTTGTCGGGAGGTTAAATTGCATATCACTGGTACATGAAATATCCCAACAAATAGTTATAATATAATTACCAATGACGTAGTCGATGGGTGTAATCCAGTCCCCCACACACGGCTAATTCAATTGCATGACCTGTAGGAATGTTCACATAATACAATATCGATACAATGAACTTAGCTTAGAGGACTGGTAATGTAGGACTGTTGTTATAGATTAGTATTTGTAGCACATGGTGAACTGTGGGTTGAGTCAGAGCCGGGGGGAAGATGTTGGCTGTATGGTGTTCATTGAGAGACTAAAGGGCCGGCATCCGATCGCTTCGCGAAATTACATATGGCTGCCGGCTCATAATAATTATAACTCATAACTTGGTTTCATGATACATCTAGAGCTGATGTAGATATTTATACATTACAGATAATATTTAACCTATACTTAAGAATAAACTACAATACACAAAGAACCAGCCGAAATCGTACATGCGATACGATACCGCCAAATTCAAATGTCCTATTGGACCTAAAACTGTCGGGATCATTACCCTATTCCCGACACAAGTGATCAATTTACCTCCAAAGTCATACTTCCTTATTTTATGATTAAGTAGTTTGATGGGAACAGTCAAATACTTTGGCCAGATCCATGAAGCAGACATACTCACATTTCCCTTCATCAGTCTGTTTTCATTTTGACATAGAATTCAAGTAAATTTGTAAGTGTCAACATATTTTTTCTGAAACCATGTTGTTGCATGCTCCCTAGCCTGTGTGTGTCCACATATTCAACTATCCTGCGCTTGATTTACTTTTCTAACCCTTTCAGTGGCACGCTAGTGAGATGGGCCTGCAATTTAGTGGATCAATCTTGCTACCCTTTATATGTATGGGTACAACATCTGGTAATTTCCAAAGTCTTGGAAACATCCCAGTGTTGAGAGACCCATTGAAAGTCTTTGTCAGTGGAGTCGCTAGAAAATCTGCATGTCGACTTAAAACTTTGGGTGATATTTCATTTAAGCCTGACCCTTTGTTCTCGCTGAGTTGGCTTAGTGCTGCTTCTACTTCCTGTACGCTAATCTCTGGTATAGTTATTTGGGGAATATTCGGCTCTTCTATGCCTGGGTAGATATCATCATTTTCAACTTTAAAGACTTTTTGGAAGGCTTCATTTACCGCTTCTGCTGTCTCCTGGTCATCCTTGTTCAGTGTTCCATGTTCCTTTTTTATTTTGGTGATCCCTGACTTGATGGTAGTATTAATACGCACATAGCATGTTTAAAGCATTCCTCATTAACAGATTCCCATGTCAGCGTTTTCCCCATAAGCTTGTACAGGTGATTGTACAACCAAGGTTAGGTACTAGTTGTACATTACAGAAGAAAACTTAGACATCCAGCGATGAATAATTACATATATCAAATAATGACAAAATGCAGAGTCTCTGGGTCTAATTTGTTCAAGATGTGTACCATAAATTCCTGGCTGCAACTGTACATGCGCAAGAAAAGTGAGTGGCTCTTATGTCCTCACGGTCTTTGTTTATTACACAAGGGACTGGATTTCTCGAAAAGGGGCTCCAGTCCTGATGCTATTCTTGACTTACAGTGTGCTGGCTTATTAATCCAGAAGGGTTGATAATTTCTGAAATCCTATTTTTACTAATCTACATATATAGTTTGAGGGTGAAACCATAAGATAACTACATTTTTGCAACTGTGCAAAAATAGGATACAACTATATAATTACACAATAAATGATGGAGGTGGACAAATTAGGGCAGCTTATATGACCTCGGGGGCCGATAATTGATTCTTGTGTGTGGGGCACTGGAATAATGACTAGTACGTGGCCTGACTGACTGAGACTATAGGATGTTATGGTACAGCGGGGAAGGTCAGTTATAACACACCTATAAATTTAAATACATATGTTGCATCTACCGTTCCCCAAATACTCTTCCAGAGCAAAGTCTTTTTGATTTTCTGTCCTCACAACTCAGTGTCCTCAACTTAAATGCTTCTTCTGAAATCACTGTTGGGTGATTTTAATGTCCATAATGTTGAATGGCTCACTCATTCAGCCAGGACTGATGATGCTGGTCTTGAATGTGAGCTATTTGCAGACTCATTTAATCTCACTCAACTAGTCAACCAACCCACCCGTGTACCAGATAATCCTAATCATAATTCCCACCTACTGGACTTATTTTTAACAACCAATTCAGAAAATTATGATGTTACAGTGAGGTCCCCGCTTGGATCTTCTGATCACTGTCTGATACAGGCCACCTGTCTATCACCTACCACACCTTCCCACTCTGAACCTGTTTTGGTGACTAAATGGCATTACGATAGGGCAGACTGGGAGGGTCTTCAAGGTTTCTTTATTGATATTCCCTGGACCTCTTTCTTTTCTAATGATGCACACTCCACCTTGAGCCACATACAAGATTTTGTAAAAATTGGAATGGAAACTTTTATTCCTCATCAAAAGTACAGTAAAAGATCTAATTCACCTAAATGGTTTGACCATAATTGTGCTAGAGTAACTGAACAAAAAGCAATAGCCTACAATGCATACACAAGATCAAAAACTCATGAAGCCTTTAATTACTTTAGAAACATCAGAAATCATGCCAAAACTGTATTAAACCTAACTAAATCAAACTTTCTCCACAAGCAGGCAAATAAACTTCTAAATAATCCAAATGATAACAAAATATTTTGGTCTACTCTTAACTCATTTAAATCCAACTTCACTACTGCTTCATCCATTCCACCATTAAAATCTCCGACTGGCAATCTTGTAAGTGACCCACGAGGTAAAGCTAACCTTCTTGCGTATATTTTCTCCACCAACTCAACCTTAGATGAAATAAATCAAGATGTCCCTCTACTTAATTTTAATTCGCCAGAAATTCCCTCACTTAAGATCTACACCAGACATGTCAAAACTATTTTGCAGAATCTCTCCGTAGATAAGGCTCCTGGTCCAGATGAAATTCCTCCAATAGTACTTAAGAATTGCTCCTTGGTGCTCGCTCCTGTATTGTCAAAAAATTTCAGTCTGTGTACTCATACCTCATGCTTCCCACTACCCTGGAAAGAAGCCAACATCCATCCAGTTCCTAAAAAAGGTGCCTCTTCAGATCCATCAAACTACAGACCAATAGCTATAACTTCCACTCTTGGTAAAGTCTTTGAAATTATATTAAATAATCACATAATTAAGCATCTTGAGAATAATAAATTAATCAGTGATAGGCAATATGGTTTTAGACGATGTCTGTCGGGAATAGGGTAATGATCCCGACAGGTTTTGGTCCAATAGGACATTTGAATTTGGCGGTATCTTATCGCTTGTACGATTTCGGCTGGTTCTTTGTGTATTGTAGTTTATTCTTAAGTTAGGTTAAATATTAACTGTAATGTATAAATATCTACATCAGCTCTAGATGTATTATGAAACCAAGTTATGGGTTATAATTACTATGAGCCGGCAGCCATATGTAATTTCGCGAAGCGATCAATCAACACCAGACAGCCAACATCTCCTCCCCCGGCTCTGACTCAACCCACAGTTCACCATGTGCTACAAATATTAATCTATAACAATATTAACAACAGTCCTAAATCACCAGTCCTCTAAGCTAAGTTCATTGTATCGATATTGTATTATGTGAACATTCCTACATGTCATGCAATTGAACTAGCCGTGTGTGGGGGACTGGATTACACCCATCGACGACTATGTCGTTGGTAATTATATTAGAACTATTTGTTGGGTTATTTCATGTACCAGTGATGTGTAATTTAACCTCTTTATCTAAATTCCCGACAAATAATGGTCCTTCGTGCCCTACAGCTTCCGTATCGTAGTACCGTTTTGTTTGCTTCCTTGACGCTTGTGGGCTTACAAATGGCTGCCGCCTCGCGCGTTGTTGGCCGACTGCCATTTCCCTAGTTTAGACCCAGCTTCTTCCCTCGTGTTTTTTACCATTTAGGCACCGTCCCTATCTTTTTTGGGGCTAGTTTCCAGGGTGTTTTGGGCGTGTGATCCTTGGCGTTTTTTGGTGGGTTAGCTGGGCTGGCGATTGGGGTAGGGGTAATTTCGTCGGGCGCCATTTCGCGCTCTTAGGCTAGGCTAGGCAGTCTAGGCCTGCAGGTGTCTGTGGTAGTTCATTGTGTTTTGTCATTGTGAGACTCCTTATTAATTTTGCTGGTGGGGAGGGTTCTCATGTGACCTTTTATATTTAAATTTCATAATAGCCTAGGCCTAGTTGCTTAAAGTGGCGGTCATGAGTGTCGGTCTTTGTTAATTCCTAAGCGATTGACAGTTAATAGTCAGACCTCATGATTGTAGCTTAACCAACTAGGCTTACCTATAAAGGGCTTACAATAATTAGTGCTTCACCTTACCCTTTCTTTTAATGGATTTAGTATATAATTCTTTTGTCTAGTTAGATAATTTCCTTTCGATAGTTTATATTAAGGGGGATGTAAGTATTCTGTAATTCTTTTTGAGTAAATTTCTTAAGTAATGGGGGTTTGCCGCTGTTGATTCCTAAGCGATTAACGGTTTGTAGTCTGACCTCATTGTAGTTTAAGTTGCTTAAAATTAGACCTTAATGATGACAGATTTAAAGAAACTTAAGATTCTTAAGGGAGGGATGAAGGGAAGTTTAAATAGATGTTTAAGAGATCTTGATGAATTTTTAATAAGTGCCACGGCTGATCAAATAAAGGGTAAATTCGCTACTGTTACTAAATCGCTAGCTACTTATGATAGTTATGCTCAGCAGGTATATGGTTTATTGACAGTTACTGACGATGTGGAAGAAGAAATGTCGGCAGATCTTGAGTACTTTGAGGATGTTAATACAGCCTTAGCCAGACTATCGTCCACCCAAGAATCAACCTCTGTTAAGGATACCGGTACACCAAAGGCGACTGGTTTTAACCTGCCGAAGCTTACTTTGCCTACCTTTTCCGGGGATTCGGCTACCTGGACTGGATTTTGGGATATTTTTGAGTGTTCTGTCCATCATAATAAAACACTCACATCCATCCAAAGGTTCACATATCTCCGTGGTCAATTGAAAGGGGAGGCATTGAAGTTAGTCGATGGGTACAAGCTAGAAGCTACCAGCTACGAGTCTGCAGTGGAGTTGCTGAAGAGAACTTACGGGAGAGTGGAAGTCATCAAGACCGCGTTAATTACTAAGTTCTTCACGCTAGATCCTCCATCCTATGATGTGATGGCCCTAAAGGAGTACTATGCCTCCTTTGAGAGCCTCCTCCGATCTATGGAGACAATGGCCGTCACCATGGAGGAGATATTTAGTGTGAATATCTTTAATAAGATACCCTCTCCCCTAAGGGAAATCTTAAGACGACAACTAAGCGACTCTCCACTAAACTTGGAAACGTGGTGCAGGTGTACCAGACTGAAGTCTTCAATATGGAGAGTACTGGACACTACCGACAAGTGGAGATGTCGCCATCTACTGCAGCTTTCCCGGTACAGACTTCTCCTAAACAGAAAAGGCCAATATCATTAGGTTGTAAGTTGTGCAGTGTCCACGGTCATCTGTGGTACCAGTGTCCTAAGTATCCTAAGGCTACACAGAAGATTGGTCAGGCTAAATCGCTTAAGTTATGTACCAGCTGTCTGGCAAGAGACCACTTCAACAGTACTTGCACCAATTCCTACATCAAACCTTGTAAGTATTGCAAGGGGAAACATTGGTTTGCCCTTTGCACCCAGTCTGATCGGCACGACGGCAAAGAAAAGGGGAGAACCCCCAAAGAGTCACATGAGAAAAGTAAGAGCGAGGGTGATAAAGTATCTGCCATGTCCATTGCTTCTCGAGAATGTCAATTGCTTCCTACTATGATGCTGCCAGTAGTGGGGAGTAATAATAATACTATAATGACACGCACCTTACTTGACCAGTGCTCACAGAGGTCATTTGTTCTGCGGTCATCATTACCCCAGCTCAAGTGTACCAGCAAGGGTCAAGAGAATTTGCGTCTCCATGGTTTCACTGGTGAAATAGATTCCAGTGACTATGATATAGTGGAGATTTCCTATGTTTATAGAAAAAAGGTATGTCCCATCAAGGCTGTTCTGGTCGACACTCTACCCAGTTTCTATATAGCATCAGAGATTCAACCACATTTGAAATATCTCCGAAGCAAGGGTTATAAACTGGCTGATTATCAAATATCTGCTAACAATGGTATTATGCTACTGGTCGGAGCTGATTATTACTACGACCTGGTTCACCCTGGATATCGGCGGGTAGATAAGCTAATAATGCTCCCCACGATCCAAGGTTATGCCATTTCTGGATCCTATGCCACTTCCTCTCAAGACACACAGGTGGAGGTGGTTACGGTCCTCAAGGTAGATAAGCTATGGGACTTGGACAATATTGGAATTGACCCACATGAACTTGATCGTGAGTCCAAGCTAGCGTTAAGCTCGTATGAACAGAATGTAACGTATGACTCTGGCAGGGGTCAGTATGTGGTAAGGCTCCCTTGGAATGATAACAAAAGTAAATTATCTACTAATTTCCATCTAGCACTTGGTAGGTTACGTGGCCTTCAGAAGCAGTTTGTCAAGGATCCAAGTTATTGCGAGACTTATGCGGCAGTTTTAGCCGAGCAGGTACAACGTGGATTTGTGGAGAGAGTAGATCTCAATGAGTATGGGGATAACATCCATTACCTTGCTCACCATGGGATTAAAAAGGACCGTTCCACCACTCCTGTTCGTATTGTGTATGACTGCTCTGCTAAATCCAGTGATCGCTCCTATAGCCTGAATGATTGTCTGTACACGGGTCCGTCCCTGGTCTCTGATCTAGCGCAAATTATGTTGCGCTTCAGATGTCATAAGTTTGCATGGGTCGCCGATATTGAGAAGGCCTTCCTGATGCTTCAACTCCATCGTGAAGACAGGGACTCAACAAGATTTTTATGGCCACTGGACCCAATGGATCTAGATTCGGAGTATCTGGTCTACAGGTTCAGAGTCGTCTTATTCGGGGCGACCTGTTCCCAGTTCCTTCTCAACGCTACTATCTTGCGTCATCTTGAGGAGGCTGGACTAGATCCTGACTTCAAGAATGAGATCAAGCAGGGGATCTATGTGGACAATCTTCAAGGCACCGGAGACAATGAAGATTTATTGCTCAAGACATGCTGGGAGATCTGCGATATATTTGCCAAGGCTCATTTATACTTAAGAGAATGGGCCACTAATAGTGATCTTTTGAAAGGTCAATTTGCTTCTGACGGTGTAGCTACTGAGAATAGTGAGGTGAAGTTTTTAGGCCACAAATGGGACACTACCACAGATTGTATATCCTTCTGTCACACCCCATGCGGCAGTGAGCTTATGACCAAGCGGAACTGCTTAAGCTTGTCAGCGAGGTTGTTTGATCCCCTAGGTTTTTTTGCTGCCTGTAACAATCAGTGTTCGTATGTTTTTACAGCAACTGTGGCGGCTAAAACTAGATTGGGATACGCCCCTCCCGATTGAGTTACAAGATACTTGGCGGTTAATTCGGTCGGACCTTTCCACATGTTGCAAGGTCCAACTTCCTAGTCAGGTTATTAGTAGTCACCAGGTGGATCTACATGCCTTTTCTGATGCTAGTAATAGTGCGTCGGTACTGCCATATACATATGTAATGGTAGTGAAGCGACGCTGGCTATAGCGAAGGCCAAAAGTAGCCCCTATAAAGAAGATTACAGTTCCTAAATTAGAACTTACTGCATTGCTTCTGTCTGCTCGTCTAATAAAGTTTACACTGGATGCTTATACAGACATACTACAGATTAATAACGTCTATGTCTGGAGCGACAGTCAAATAGCGCTTTCATGAGTACACAGCCAGAAAGTGTTACCTGTTTGTTTCTAATCGCACTGATGAGATTCATAACTTAGTTCCTACAGCTACATTTCGCTATGTGAGCACCAGGAATAACCCCAGTGACATAATTTCCCGGGGGATATCGGCGCAGCAGTTTGTCTTCCTCTATTTGGTGGCATGGACCTCCATGGCTTACATCTCCAACTGAATGGCCTCAGGATTTCAGGGAATGCATGTCTGATCCTTCAAGTCGGCCCCAAGATGATGTGTTAAGTAGTTCGAATGGGAGTACTACACATCAGGATAACAAGTTGGTAGAGTGGGAACGTTACGGCAGCTATGATCAAGTAATACGGGTATTTGCATGGATATACCGTTTCATTAACAACATGAGAAGTCGGGCTCACGGGTCTTTCCTTAGTGACGATTCGAAGCATATCAGACTCCATGAGATCAGCAGAAGCAAAACTAATATGTTTAGTACAAAAGGAATCTTATCCTACTGAACATCAAATCGTGAGCAAGGAGTCAAAGGCCAAACTCTTAACCTTAATGATGCAGCTAGGATTATATATGGAAGGAGGCATAATTATGTGTAGAGGCAGGATACAAAAAGCGGACATTATTGATTCTGCGAAATATCCTGTCCTCCTTAGCTCCTCTCATTTGATTACCAAACTGTTGATTCGCCAATGCCATCGGACCTGCCTACATTTTGGCGTAAATTATGTTCTGGCGTATATGCGACAACGTTGGTGGATCCCTAAGATACGACAAGCAATTAAAGGGATCCACAATAGCTGTACTATCTGTAAAAGATTACAGGGTAAGCCTTACTCCCCAGTTGATCTACCTCCCTTGCCTGAGTTCAGGGTACAAAGGACTGAACCATTTCAGGTAACCGGGGTAGACTACACCGGAGCGATGTTAGAGAATCGCCCGGTAATATCATAAAGGTATATGCCGTCCTATTCACATGTGCGGTAACCAGAGCGATTCATATTGAATTGATTGACGACCTATCCAGTGAGGGTTTTTGCATACTCTACGACGCTTTGCAGGCCGCAATGGTTTCCCTCAAATTATTATGAGCGATAATGCGACTTGTTTTGTCGGGGCCTCTAAATATCTCCAGAGTTTAATGGATGACCCGCAGGTTATGGCTACCCTCACTGGAAAGGGTTGTCAGTGGAGATTTATACCAGCACGTGCACCATGGTTCGGGGCGATTTGG
The DNA here is from genome assembly GCA_032716605.1 of Paralithodes platypus. Taxonomy (NCBI): domain Eukaryota; kingdom Metazoa; phylum Arthropoda; class Malacostraca; order Decapoda; family Lithodidae; genus Paralithodes; species Paralithodes platypus. The sequence continues at coordinate 13,151,886 of CM064495.1, forward strand.
GAGAGAACTATCGGTATCGTCAAATCTGCCTTGAAGAAGGTATTAGGAAGGGCACTGGTGACCAGACGGGAGTTGCAAACCATCTTAATAGAAATTGAGATGTCAGTCAACGACAGGCCCTTGACCTATACCTCGGCAGATGTTGATGACCTCTTACCTATTTCGCCTTCTATGCTAACACGTGGACGAACCCTTAATACCTTACCTAGATCGTCCGTCCATGACTAAGATCTGCATGACCCTACGTTCGGCAATGCTGACGCCACACGTCGTCGCTTCCAGTATGTAAACAAGGTGTCCGACGATCTATGGAAACGGTGGACCCAAGAATATTTGCGGTCTCTTCGCGAGCGTCACACTCATAAGATCAAAGGGACGAATCAATGATGGCCTCGTATCGGGGATATCGTCCTGATTCATGATGAGCGTCCTAGGTTATTTTGGAAGCTTGGGAGGATTATCGATTTGTTCCAGGGCATTGATGGTCTTATAAGGGTTGCTAGAATACAAACTTCGACTGGGGTTACTACTCGCCCAGTCGTAAGGTTATATCCCTTGGAGCAGGATGTAGAACTGCCGGATGATCCTGGCGTCTCTACGGATACCCCTCCGCGGGAGAGTGCTGTTGACAGTGCTCCTCAAGGTGGGGCAGCTGATGAGAAGGATGATCCTCCTCAGGCTTCAGGTGGCTCTCGTCCCAAAAGGAGGGCGGCTATGAGTTCCGTGGATGTTTGGAGATCAAAGATCAAACTAGGTGATCTTTGACTTCGATGTCCTTTTTTTGTTCTCTGTATATAGCTCCTGTATATCATTTTTTGTGGCGGGCAATATGTCGGGAATAGGGTAATGATCTCTACAGGTTTTGGTCCAATAGGACATTTGAATTTGGCGGTATCGTATCGCTTGTTCGATTTCGGCTGGTTCTTTGTGTATTGTAGTTTATTCTTGTGTTAGGTTAAATATTAACTGTAATGTATAAATATCTACATCAGCTCTAGATGTATTATGAAACCAAGTTATGGGTTATAATTATTATGAGCCGGCAGCCATATGTAATTTCGCGAAGCGATCGGACGCCGGCCCTTTAGTCTCTCAATCAACACCAGACAGCCAACATCTCCTCCCCCGGCTCTGACTCAACCCACAGTTCACCATGTGCTACAAATATTAATCTATAACAATATTAACAACAGTCTTACATCACCAGTCCTCTAAGCTAAGTTCATTGTATCGATATTGTATTATGTGAACATTCCTACATGTCATGCAATTGAACTAGCCGTGTGTGGGGGACTGGATTACACCCATCGACGACTATGTCGTTGGTAATTATATTATAACTATTTGTTGGGTTATTTCATGTACCAGTGATATGTAATTTAACCTCTTTATCTAAATTCCCGACATTGACATTGACTGCAGATATGCTTTGCCTTCTTACGCATCAAATCAACCAAGATACAGACCAACATGGTGAAACGCATGCAATAGCACTGGATATATCAAAGGCATTTGATAGAGTCTGGCATCAATCCTTATTGTCGAAGATGTCTCACTACGGCCTTGCATCATTAGTTCCACTAATTTCTTATCTTCATAACAGAAAAATACGTGTAATGGTAGATGGACTTTATTCTCAATTTCACTCAATAAATGCTGGTGTTCCCCAGGGATCAGTTTTGGCCCCAATTCTGTTCCTCATTCATATCAATGATCTCATATCTACCACTCATAATCCAATGCATTCCTACGCAGATGACTCGACACTCCACAGTTCCTTCACATTTACCAATTCTTTCACCCAACCCGATCTTATAAATTCAAAAATAAACACTGCAATTTCTCTGAACCAGGACCTTTCTAGAATTAATGGATGGGGACAAAATAATCTAGTTTCCTTTAATGCACAGAAAACCAAATTCATTCAATTTTCTAACTGACAGAATCTCACTGACTCCCATATATTTTTTAATGATGTAAATATTCCCACTTCCCCTAGTATTGACATTCTCGGTGTAACATTAACTACTAACTTGAGCTGGACACATATGTTAGAAGCATTGCTAAGAATGCCTCTAAAAAAACTGGGACTCCTGTACAGAGTTCGAGAATTCTTCACTGACGAGCAGTTGGCCGTGATATATAAAAGTCATGTGCGTTCTCAGATGGATTACTGTTCACCTCTGTGGGGTGGAAGTAGAGTGGTTGCATTGAGGCAGTTGGACAAAATTCAAAATAAAGCTATTAGATTAATCAATAACCCTGCAATCACACAGGACCTTCCTACATTATCCATACGAAGAAACGTTGCATCCCTTGCATTATTCTACAGATATTTTCACAGCAATTGTTCCGAGGAACTTGCTTCAATTGTGCCGCCTCTCCACATCTTTCCCCGTAGAACTAGGGCAGCTGAGAGCGCCCATGAATTTACACTTTCTCCTCCACAATGCAGAACTTCTGCTTATCAGAATTAATTTATCCCCAGAGCTACTACTCTTTGGAATTAACTTTCCTCGAATTGCTTTCCACAAACTTACAATCTACAAATGTTTAAATCCAGTTGTTACAAACATTTTATGAATGGAGGATGCCTTTAGGCACATGGACCTTTTTGTTGTATCTGTGTTTTTCCTTCCTCTGTTCATAGTCTCTTTTAAAAAAAAAAAAAAAAAAAAAAAAAAAAAAAAAAATAATAATAATAATAATAATAATAATAATAATATGCTTCTTCCTTGCCATGTTTAGTTCAAGTTATGTGTACTGTATCTTATATTGATTTACCGATTTGTCCGTGAATATGATGATATTTTGTACTCGGTTCCTTTTGTCATCTATCTGGACTTTTATCTTTCATCTTATTAACTGCTATGACTTAACTTTGCAGTATCGAACGCAAATGAAACTTGTCAATCCCTTATGTCTTAATAGCGTCAAAGGTTTTCTTACATTCTAAAATCTGACATCTTCGGTAAATATTGAAGGCAAATGTACCTACTACCAACTTTTAGCGTGTTTTGAATATTACCATATCGAGGATTTTACGAAAGTTCAGTCATCTGTGGTGAAGGGATTATTTTCTAATTAAATTAGTTTAATCAGACCACTGTGCTCCACAAAAAAACTCTTAGGTCTGGCCCGAAGGATTATATCAAGATGGACAATTAATCAAGTCAAGATAAATAGGGAAGGGCAGGCGGTGAACAAATCTAGGAAGGTGAAGACGCCTAGACATTTCTAGCCATTTCACCAGTTCTCCCGGACCACATGAGCTCCACAGCGGAGCTCTTATAGGGCATGGCCGAAGGATGAGGCAAGAACTGCTACACTGCAGCACCAACCAAGAAGTGATCAAGGCAAAGAACGAAAGATCAGGTTGAAGGTAGAAAACATATCACAGCGAATGCAAAACAAAATGCACTACTGGGTGGAATCTAGTCCGCTCGGTTGCAGCAGCGACCGAAGAGAGAAAAAAGGTCAGAAGCTTGCTACCTAGCCAGGCCAGGGAGGCATGTGATATAGGCTGCCCAAGGACAACCGAATGGGACAGAATAAGAATAGAAGGGGAAAAACATAGAAATAGGAAAGAAAAATTACTCAAAATTAATAAAGCCGACGACGAAAGCATGAGTGGAGAGGGAGGAAATTAACCACAACCATCCACCATCAAGCACCAGTCGCTGGCCTGAAGCCCTCCAACCACGACAAGGAAAGTAGTACCAGGGGGGTGAAGGGATTAAATGAGATAATAATTAATCATTTGATTAATGAGTGTGACCCTAAGCTGAATATTAGCTGTATGAAAAACTTTCCTATTTCCCTATGATGCTAGTGTTCATTAAATTTCATAGCTTCTATCTTATTTAAATATTCAATTTAGAAAAGTTTTATGGGAATTTAAAACTTAATGGAGATCAAATTTACCCCTCTGATTCGCAGAGGACTCGTTAACCCGAATATAATCGTTTAGTTTTCGCCAGAATATAATTAAATCGAGGCCTTATTGATGGGCACAGCTGTCAAACCAGTGAATTCATAATAATAATGAATTGAGACTCTACTATACAGGAAACTTTTGATTATTCAACACGAAATGTCCACACTCATCGAATTTCACTGAGAGCTCACTTTGAAGTTTATGATAATTCAAGGTGGCATTTTCCCTTTTCAGATATTTCTCCAATTCATTCAAGTCAAGTCAAAAATAGTAGTGACAGGAGGTTAGGGGGAAGTGGGGATAGGCCAAGAATCAGATGGATTGAAATTAATATTAGTTGGAGAAAAAGGTCTCTAGGCTTAACTGGAGCTGCCTGATGGTTTTCAGAGTTTGGGGGATCGGCATTACTAAGAAGACGGCTGGACCCGACCAGGGAGGCACTGGGTCGAGAGCTGGGAGGCTGGAACTGTGGGATATTGTACGGGTAGGGAATTTAAGGCCATATATTCATCCTCCCGGCCCGACTGGGAGTCTCGTACTAATAGCCCGCTGGTGATGAGGTATTGGTGATGAGGTATTGGTGGTGGTGATGGGTGGTGGTGGTGATTTTACTTCCTCGGGAGGTCCGGGAAGCCTTGCTTCAGAGCTTGCTCCACTGTTAGGCTGCATTCGACGTAGTTGTGTTTGCCTTTTGTGTGAAAATAGCAATTGCAGCCTTCCAGCTTTCCGTGCAGTAACTCTGGAATCCGTGGTATTCAGGTGTGATGCAGTCCTTGTAAGCATAGCTCATGGTCATGTTGTAGTCTTTAGACAGTTGTGGTAGGCAGACTTCCTCGAATAGTTGTTGAGGAGTCTTGGGGGTGTCTCAGGAAGGAGGCTCTGCAGGTGGGTTGGTGTGGACTACAGGGGTCTCTTCCATCGCCTCTTCTTCTGCTGCAGTAGTAGTTGGAGTTGAGTTTTCTTCTTTAGCAGCTTCTACAGGATCAGCTTCTGGAGTTTCTGCTTCTGGTTCAGGGGGACAGTTGTTTCTGTCGCTTTGATGGTCAAGCGCCTCTGTGGAGTAGGTCTCTGTCTGACAGGACCCCTCTGGGCATTGTCCACCAACCCTCCTGGTACAAGAATACCTGGGAGATTGTTGGCCTGAAGGAGGGCAGGTAGGTATTGCTGGAGGAGGGAGTTGTTTCCTCCAGCAAGAGCCACGGCCGTCCTGATGATAATATCAATCTTAATTGATATATCATTAGGCAGGTCCATGCTCTTTAGTCTGTCAACTTTTTTCATAATACCCTGCCTCTCCTTCAAATCTCGGGCATGATGTGAGCCCTTGGGTCCTGTGACCAGAATGGCCTCAGGACTTCTTTCCCCTGTTTTGGTGTGGAATTCTACCCTCTCTGTCACCTAGAGAGGGCACAGCCTTCCTGGGGTTGTTCTTCTTAATATTTTTGTGGTGTACAAAAATATCAGTGCTGTTGTCGTCCCTGGTGATGAATCCTAAGCCCTTCTTCACATTAAACCACTTTACAGCGCCGGCAACGAGTGTGGAAGTTGCGGGAGGCATTGTGGTGGTGGTGAAGAGAGGAGGATATGTAGCTCTGCTCGGTGTGGCTGCTCAACTCGGGCTAATGGTATAACAATAGCTTATAAACCCGACAAACTCCTAGTGAAACAAATTACAGGAGTATTTATATAAGTAATTGGCTACAACATATCTGGTAATTAATAATAATAATAATAATAATATATATATATATATATATATATATATATATTAATATTAAGTTCTAAGAAGAAGAGTGTAAGGATTTCATATATATATATATATACGATCGAACACAAAGGCAAGGTATACGAAAGGCACATAATAACAACTTTATTAATACAAAACAAATAATATATCACAATAATAATACAACAATACATAGGTACAAAATGCAATATTACATTTACAAAATAACGGTTACGGTTAGTTAAGTTCTAGCTGAATATGAAAGATACAAGTCACAAAGTGAACTGGAATCTCACTTTACTTTAGTTTGAGCTGAAAGGTACAGTCACGCGTTTTCCTTTTGGTACGTTCTCTAAATACAGTAGGCGAGTACTATAATTATGTGGTTGATGTAATTATAAAATTACAATTTAAAATGTCAATTGAGTTCTTAGACTCTGCAAGTAAATATTTTTAAGTGAGGGAAGGTATATCTGATCTTTTCGTACTACTGGAAGTTTACATTTATCGTAAACTGAAATCGCTAATACAGTAGCTGTGAGATACACATGGTCATAGGTATTTATACAGTTACTTTAATTAATTTGTGAGCTCTTAGGTTCAGCAAACTATAACGTTAAATCAAGGTTGAATGTGTCTAATAGTTTCATACACATGGGAATGGTAAAAAGGCTTGTCTAGAATATATATATACTGTATATATCATAGTCGGATTTTAGCGAAGTCAGTCTGATTACTTCTCACGAGTTCACGTTTTCTCTATATCTCTTGAAGATATTTTCTACATTAACGGTTATCATCGAAGAATATACATTTATCTGGAAATCACTAAATATAAAAGGGTGTGTGCGAGCGGATGTTGGAGTGATGATAAATGATCTTCCTATTTAATCTTCTGTATTATATCAAACCAGGATGCCCGGCTATAATATTATGATAATTAATTAGAAGTACAAGGATAGGTGATGTGTGTTTGAGTTTCCCAGTGGGGGAAAATTCAAAGAAAGCAAGAAGGGTCTCTAAAGTTACAGACGAATATAAGTAGGTATTTTTATTTTAGGGATATCCCTGGCGTCGGAGGGGGAGTTAACCCTTCCTGTGCCGGTGACGTCATTTACATTATATTTTGGCAACTATTAGACAATTATATTTAGCTTAAGAAGGATGTCTACCAATTAAAAGGTTAGACTGTCTCCATTAATCCTTTTAGATTGCATATATCCTTCCTAAGCTTTATAAAATCTTCTAAATGTAGCTAGAATATTATTAAAAAGACGTCGGCGGTACAGAAGGGGTTAATGGTGTGTCTTGTGGCTTTTCTACTAAACTCTTCTTTCTTGGTGTCTTCTCTCGTTTCTGGCTGGGCTTGGATTTTCTATCTTCTTGGTGTGTTGTAGAGATTGGAGGCCAGATATTGGACCACATGCAAGATGTTGTTGACCAGAAGAATGAGCTTAGAGCCTCTATTTCCTTCTGTCTTTAGCACTTGCTGGTGTCACACCCAGTGGTTCTGTCTTAGGACCAGAATTGCTAGTCTCGTACGTAGATGGCTGACCAAAACACTGAACACTTTCTAGTCTTTCGAAGAAAGGTAGCCTGTCCTGTCGTATGACCAGGAGCCCAGTCTCGAACCTAGAGGAAATCCAGTCTTTAGACCTATATGTGCTAGTCTCGTACCTAGCTGGCTTATCCTGGTCAGATTGGCTGGGATAATCTCTCTTCCTTCTGCTCAGTCCTGGTCCTTTCCCGTGGGGGCTAGAGGGGCACAACGGATTGTTGTATCGGTTTTTGGGCCCCCTGACAGCACTCCGGGAAATGATCTGGTGGGCTGGTCCTCTGGTTCTAGTGGTTTTGTGTCATTCAGGCACAGTGTTGTTGGTAGTGCTTATGGCTGCATTTTAATTGTGGGCATAACTATAATTATGTGTTGCTATGATAACCACTAACAATTCTTGGATCTTTCAATATGACACCGTGACAACAAGCAGTGTTGATTCTGGGTTATCTAAGTCAGGTTTGGTAATTCAAAGGAATTTAGAATATCCCTATGTGACCCGGAGTGGTTTTGTTTTTCTTTCCATTTATTTTAGTTTCTAAATAAAAATAATCAATCTATATTTAATTTTGCAGTGCTTTCGCATTGTATTGTAGGAATATTCTTTACAGTAGAATCCAAGGTCGCAATGTATAACTTATTGCAAAGTATCCAAACTAAAACTGCTTATAGACTGCTAACGAAAATATGGGAAATTTTAAATTTTGCTGGAGTATGTTTATTATTCTGTTGATAAGGTTATTAATTCGTAATTTCAATTATGTTAGAGACCTAACTTAAGATTATTATTAAGCAGCAATTAAATTTTCAAGGGACAAAATAAGATTTTTTTTTTTTTAAACAAATTCCTCATGACAAGAGTAATTCCCCAGGTTTATCATACTATACATAGTTTGGTTTAAAGAGTAAAACAAATGTCGCCATGCTAGTGTTTGACTTCTTAGTCTCCAGACCATATTACAGGATAGATAATTGCTTAGGAAGAGTAATTACTATTTCAAGAGACGCCTAATTTTAGCTTAGCAATAAGATCGGGACATTAACCAATGAACCCCAGCGACGACAAAGTGTCTTCGGCAGTGTATGTAACGCTAAACCCCAGCGACGACCACGTGTCGTCAATGTTAATTACTCCGGTCCTATGGCACCTAGAGGGCTCAGATTTGTATGGGAACTGTGTAAGTATGTCACGCAACCTTGCCGATGGTTGAAAACTCAGTCCAACCGCGTGCACGTGAGCGCGCAAAAACATGGTTTTTGGGTGTTTTTGCCTTCAATTCTTTACTCCTGTAAAATTTACTTTCGGGCGCTCCGTAGGACCAATTTTTGACCTTTTTGATAGTTTTTTTTGTGTGGTTTTTCCTTCATTCCTAACGCATTCGCTATTGTTTCTGGAGAAAAAAAAAATCAAAACCTGCCCCTGGTGGTACATTTATTTATAACTAGCTGGGGATCAGTGGGTTAAATTTTATTTCTTCCAATCCTATTTTAATCCGGTATCAGTAGCTATTGGTCTGTGGGAGAAGAAAACTCAGCCTCTAATAGAACTTGGCCGATGGGAGGTGTTGGTTAGGTTAGGGCCTAGTGGTCTTCAACCTGTGGGCCATGGCCTACTAGTGGGCCATGGGCTGGTTCTCAGGTGGGCCACGGACATCTAAGTAAGGTAGAATGTAAACAAACATAAAAAATAATAAAAGTTGAAGATATGAAATAGGTAATTCATGGTTTGCATTAGGAAGCACTGTCGTCGGGGAATATGTGTGACGTGTGTACTGATGGGGCACCTGCAATGTTAGGTTCAATGTCAGGGTTTACATCCAGAGTTTAAGAGGCTACTCCTGGGTTTACAGTGAATCATTGCATGATTCACCATCAGGCACTTGCATCCAGAACCCTTCCTAGGGAAATTCAAGCCGTCTTGGACAGTGCCATAAATATTGTCAATTATGTAAAGTCCAAGCCTGACAACTCACGTCTTTTCAAACAGCTCTGTAAAGACTTCGATTCAGAGCATCAATTCCTGCTATTCTACACTAAAATTCGATGGATGTCAAATGGCAACGTTCTCAGTCGAGTCTTTGAACTTAGAGAAGCTCTAAAGACATTTTTGGACATGCAATATAAGGAATCTAATTTTTTCAGTGACTCACTGTGGGCATTAAGTTTAGCATACTTAGTTGATCTATTTGACCAGCTTAATCAACTTAATCTGAAACTTCAGTGATTCCTTATGTTGACCCATTGCATGATTGTATTGCTAGGATCCAGAACTGGGCTAGTAGAGTTAACGCAAGTAACTTTGTAATGTTTGAGAAGTTGCTGAAGGAAAAACAAAATGGATTATTGTCTCCAAGAAATAATCAATCCCCTGCAACATTAGGACCAAGATTTTTCCAGGTCCTTCCATGATCTTGAGGGCATAGATCTGTCATTGTAAGAAATCCATTTAATCTTGAACCAGATTCTGTTCCAGACCCTGACCAAGATGAATACTTGGAAATAATAATTGGTTCAGGTGTAAAAGAATTGCATAACAAACTTTCTGTACAGGACTTCAGGGCCCAAGTAAGTGCATCATACCCTAGAATAGGAAAGATTGCACAAAAAACACTACCTTTCTCTTCCACTTATTTGTGTGAGTCAGGCTTTACTACCCTACTTCAAATTAAAACAAAATCGAGAAAGTACTTAAAGGTGGAGGATGATATGTAATGTGCCTTAACGGCAATTTCCCCCCGATTTGATAGCCTTACAGATTCGAAGCAAGTACAGCCATTATATTACGGTACCTTCCTAACCTAGTTAGTAGTTACATGGTGAAGTAGAGTAGTTGTGTTATATATGTCTTTTGGCTGTTAAAGTATATTTAAAGTTTAAAGTACAGTACACAAGTTTTATTTACAGCGATTACAGGACCGTGGTTCATTTTTTGAAGACAAAAGTAAACTGTAATAACATTTTATAAGTGTGTAATATATGAATGCATTAAAATCATATTCAAAATCTGAAGGAAAGTGGGCCACAAGTGTTTGGGAATGCCAGAAGTAGGCCATGGTCTCAAAAAGGTTGAAGACCACTGGGTTAGGCTATGTTTAGGATTGGTTGGGTTAGACTTTTCTGAAAGAACTAACACTTTATAATAGACTGGTTATATTAGCAAGATCTAACTGACCATACTTGTTCTACCTAGCACAAGTCAATACTACACTTTCTAATCCTATAGGTAACTCAATCCCCTAAAGTATCACGACCTTGCAGCGTGTTCGTGTTCGCGGGTCTGGGTAGTCTCTTGCAGGTTCACAACATCCCTGCCTACACCCTGCCCTTTAATGTGGCTGCCTCCGTCACCTTCCTGGGCATGAGAGCCGCAGGGTATGCCGCCCTCGAGCAGCCCCAGGACACACCGCTAGCCCAGGATGCGCAGGACATGCATATCGAGTGGGATAAGGTTAGTTCAATAATATAATCCAGCATCTGATATTCCCACGCACCATTCGATCTACTGTATAGTTTCTTCTGTTTCACCTGACGGCAAATGTAAATTCCCCATCTTGATGTTATGAAGCTATAGTAGCAAGATTGGTTGTTATTCATGACAACTTTGTATCTATATGATGCAAAAAAATAATCTTATATTTTCATTGCATATCGAAAACTTAGTCGCTAACTTATTACAGTTTGCGCCCGGACCCAAAAAACCCCAAAAACAAATATATATATATATATATATATATATATATATATAAATATATATATATATATATATATATATATATATATATATATATATATATATATATATATATATATATATATTTGGTCTTCTGTGTGGGTCCCTAATATACCGGTATAGCTTGAGTGAGATCGATACAGTATATTATTCCTTCTTCTATATTCATTGTTCGGTGACCGGGTAGCACATTTCCGAAGTATAATCATAGGCTAAATTAGGACCAATCATAGCTCGAATTTACCCTAGGATGACTATTACCAAGTCACAAGACTAACTTCAACCATGCATATAACCCTGGACAGGCATCATTGTAGCACTAAGTCATAAAAATATAACTACACAGAGATAGGAAATTGTTATAATAATGCCCTCGGTACTTGAAATTATGCAAATTAATATAATCCATTATTTTTTAAGATAGTGAGCGTTAAAGCGTATCTGGGAACAGGGTCTAGTCCCAGTATAGTGATCATTGAGTGTATTCGCTTTACTATGTATCCTATTATAATAGCCACCTATTACTATTTCAATATAATAACATTAATTCATAACATTACAAATTCAGTAAGTGTGTGGCTGAGTGGAAATATATGAAGTATGAGACACGTTCGAATCCCAGTATATCCAGGGGTAGTTATGGAATGGTATTTGTGATTTCCTCTGTATTAGTATCGATATAACAAGCCCACCAACATGCAATTAAAATAAAATTGGTGTTGCCAATAGAATACCCATGACAAACATAACTAGTCTAGTTAAGCCTTGTCTAACAATATTCATACCCAGCCCCTATCATGACATCACCAGCATCAACCAATGAAATACTCCTTGTGTCTATCCTCTTAGAGTATTAACCCCTTGAGGATTAAGACGCGTATTGACGGTATATTATGGTTTCTATCACACGCTTGTATGCAATGTAGGAAGGATCTCTAGGAATCAAAAGGGTAAATACTATCTCGGTAAACTCTTTAGTTCCCACAAGTTCTTCTTAAGCTGAATAAAATCGTCTAATGATAACTGTCAAAATGAGTCCCTATCCTTAAGGTCTTGAGTATGTTCTCGGTCGATTACAGTTATTCCTATGCAGATATTTCTCGGCTAAGAGATCTTAATTTCACATATCGATACAAAACTTGCTATTTCAAAGACATGACGATATCAGCCAATCTTGAGTTTAAATGATAGTCTTCCTAGAGATCCTTCCTACAGTGCATACAATGTTCTACTCATACCTTGGGTATTAATTAAAGTACATACATCATATAATTCACTTTTTCTCACTTTACTTACCCCCCCCCCACAATTTTCCGGGGAGAACAGGTTTTCACAATAGGAAGACAGGTCTATATAAAATAAGTACATCTAAAGTAGCTGAATACACACATGTACTCTATACAAATATGCGCACCTATGAAAATAGCAATAGGCGCAGTTTAGCGATCATATACACCTAGGTGTTTGTATTTAATATCGATCACGCCTACTTTAAACAGTAACTTAAACAAATATACAAATATGCAGACACTCCATATGATACAAACAATTAACCGGTTATTTAACCCACGACTAGGTAAATTAATAAAAATGAATAGTTGTGAAGTTGACTATACCTCTGCAGTACTATATATTTTGAGTATGAATAATAAAAGTTTACGAGAGGTTTTAAATTACTGTTATATAGAACATAATAATTTATATTGGTTCAGGAGTAATTTATCGAGAGGCCTTCCCTAGTGGTTAAGGCCCCATTAATTGCTCTTTCCATTCACATATGCATAGCCTACGTGAGTTGCAGTTGGGATGTGTGTGCATGCTTAGATTGATATGCAGGATTCGAAGTTGCATAATAAATTGTAGGCAGTGTCCACCATTCTTTAACTGCCTTCGTGGTATAATGCAGAAGGTGTTGATATTCGGCGTGAGCGTCCTGGGTTCGAATCCACGGACTGCCACATGTGTTTGTAATATTTCATTAATCGATTTTAGGAGTAGAGATGGTTGTTGGATAGAACATAATAATTGGCGAGATATAATTGGCTGATGCAACTGGTGACGTCAGGAAGGGGCGGAGCTTGAGTGTTGGTGGGATATTTGTATCTCGGCCAATCAAGTTGGACCAAAAATAGTTGTGTAACAATATCTATGGCCAAGAAGTGCAGTCGGCATCAATACGCATAATCACAGATGCTGCCATGGTGTTTCAGTCAGTGGTCTGAGAGTTGGTTATGGGAAGTTAAATGCTTAAGAAATTTTGAAGTAAGAATAGTTTCAAAACCTTTAGAGATGAAAGAAATTAATGTAATTGGACGATAGCTGCAGGGCTGAGAGCGGTTACCCTTCTTTGGGCCAGGTTGAATGAGAGCAAACTTCCAGCAAGAAGGGAAGACGTTAGAGGAGAGACAGAGACGGAAGAGTTTGATAAGGCATGGAGTCGGCATGAAAGCACAGTTCTTGAGTACAAGAGGAGGAACACTATCCGTTCCATATCGCCTTCTTAGTATTAACACCTTAAGAGCGGCCTATGCGGTTTATTTATATGTACCGCCCAGCGGGGTGTTTTTAGCCAAAATAGGGCTGTTTACGTGATCATTTTCATGCCTAAATAAGACCCAGAACGTAAAACAAGTATCTATCCCTGAAAGGGCATAAACAGAGCTTTCGAATGACACCATAACGATCCTTTTATGATGTCTAGTTTTCTTGCAATAACCGTGCAACGCGAGTGCAAAAAGCATGTAATTAGCCACTTTCCCGATACAATTCCTTATATAGCGAGTGAGAGAGGGAGGAGGGGGCTGGGATTCGTGTCAGTATGTTCGCCGCGGTGGTCTGGAGCAGTTATACGCTCGCTACTCTCCTGCCACCACTTGTCTCTCTCTCTCAGCAACATTACGTGCTGAAATTGCCACTCGACCTATGTCGAGCGCCGCCACATAGTCCAGCTTTATTTAACTCGACTTATGTTGCTCGCCGCTAATTAAGGGTTAAGCCCAGACAGGGTGGAAAGTACATCTTTGGAAGAGATTATGATGTTAGGCATATGTATGAGAGAGGGAGGGAGATGGAGAGTGAGGAATTGCACCGGAATCATCCAAAGTGGAGTTTTTAGCGAAAGTGTTAACGAAGAGTTCAGCTTTGTCAGAGGAAGAAGTGACGGTAGTGCCATCAGAGTGGTAAAAAGTAGGCAAAGCTTAAGAAGAAAAATTGTTGGACAGGTTTTTGGCTAGATGCCAGAAGAGAGTTGGAGTTGGATAGTTCAATGTATTTAGTATTAATGAAGGAATGTTTGGCGAGTCGAAAAACAGATATGGCTTGATTCCTGGCAGAAACATAGGAAGCACGAGATTCTTTAGTTTAAAGGCGATGGTACCGTTTAAATGCTTCTTCCTTATTGCGGACAGCAGTAGAGCAAGCGTGAGTAAACCAAAACAATTTTGCATTTGACGGAGAGAAAGAAAATGGAATGTACGCTTCCATGCCCAAGAGGATTACCTCGGTAATGCGTTCAGCACTATCCGAGGGTCCCCGGCCACAGAAGCAAAAGTAATTCCATGGGAAATCAAAGAAGTACTGCCGAAAAGGCTCCCAGTCGGCAGCGCCAAAGTGCCACAATCTTCGCTGGCTGGGAGGATGGGGTGGCCGTACCGGAGATATATGACAGGTGACAGAGATAAGTTCATGGTCGGAGGAGCCCAAAGGAGAGAACAGATTTACAGTATAAGCAGAAGGGCTAGAATTAAGAATGAAGTCAAGAATGTTGGGCTGATCTCCGAAGCGATCCGGGATACGGATGGGTTGCTGGACTAGCTGCTCTAGGTCATTTAGGATAGAAAAGTTGTAGGCTTGGTCACCAGGTTGGTCAGTGGAAAGAGAGGAGCCATTGGCGGTGTTGAATGTTGAAATCTCCTAGGATGGAGATTTCTGCGAAAGGAAAGATGGATAGAATGTGTTCCAGTTAAGAAGTTAGATAGTCAAAGAATTTTGGATAGTCCGTAGAATTAGGGGAGAGCTAAATAAAAACAGAAATATTTTGTTTGAGAGGGACAAGAAAGCTTTAGCCAGAGAGTTGAGAATTTAGAAGAGTCAAATTTGGGAACACGAGAGAAAGCCATATTGTTGCGCACATATACATGTGCATTTTGGCTCGAACGTCCCTTGATTTTGGCCCTGTCACTCTTTCAACTATGGGGGAGGCACTCACTATAGGCAGTTCTGCCTTTTGCCTCCCTCAATCACATAGAAAGAAAAAAAATACACATCACCTTTGGCATGAAACTGAGGATAGAGATAGTAGGAGGATACAGAGAAGGGTTTGCTGTCAGTAGTCTGAGACACCTGAGTTTTGGTGAGAAAGCGGAGATCAGGGTTGGCAGAGGAGAGGTGATGTTCCACAATGTTGAAGTTAGAAGAAAGGCCACGTTATTAATAAGCATAGCTGCCTCATTTCAAGCCAATTATCTTGACTGAAACACCATGGCAGCATCTGTGATTATGTGTACTGATGCCGACTGCAGTTCTTGGCCATAGATATTGTTACACAACTATTTTTGGTCCAACTTGATTGGCTGAGATACAAACATCCCACCAACACTCAAGCTCCGCCCCTTCCTGACGTCACCAGTTGCATCAGTACAATTATATCGCCAATAACAGGAATTTAAAACCTCTCGTCAACTTTTATTATTCATACTCAAAATGTATAGTACTGCATAGGTATAGTTATCTTCACAACTATTTTTGTTAATATACCTAGCCCTGGGTTAAGAAGTTTAATTGTTTGTATCATATTGGGTGTCTGTATATTTTTATATTTGTTAAGTTACTGTTTAAAGTAGGCGTGATCGATATTAAATACAAACATCTAGGTGTATATGATCGCTAAACTGCGCCTATTGCTATTTTTATAGTTGTGCATATTTGTATAGAGTACATGTGTGAATTCAGCTACTTTAGTATGTACTTATTTTATAAAGACCTGTCTTCCTATTGTGAAAACCTGTTCTCTTCCGGAAAATGGTGGGGATGGGTGGGGAAAAAGTGAATTATATGATGTATGTACTTTAATTAACCCAGGAACGGCGAGCATCCTCATTAGTGTGAACCCTAGGAGGGCGAGCATCCTCATATGAGCCATGGCCTAAATAAAGCCTTTCCAAATATCCCACTGTCACTCAAAACAAAGGAATGTGTAAATATGTGAGATAATTCCTCTCCATACATCCTATCACTCCAAATTCCCCCCTTCCCCCCCCCCCCCCTCAATTATCACCTATTTTTCTCTTGTTCCTGTGATTATCGGTTTATTTATGTCGCCAAAACACCCTACCTGGTTTCAAAGTCGAAAGGGGGGTGTGGAATGAGGAGAGCGAGAGAGAGAGCGAGAGAGAGATTAGCCCGCACTGCCTCCAGTCTCGCTCGAGAGCTAGTGAAGGGAGGGTGCAGTCTCGCTCTCTGTCAACTCCATGAATGAACCGCTCGGCAATATTTCGGGTTTATCACTCCCCAAATACTATTTCCACTAGTTTCATTGTTGTAACATGTATCTATCTTCATATTAAGCTGTTACGACCGGCACTACGAAATAAACTAGGGCACTTAATAATGGACTAGATGATAGGCTATATTTGCAACAACGGTACGCTAATTCCAAACGATCGAACTATTACGCCGGTGAACAAAAACATTTAAAACCCTCCAGAGTTAATCTACTGGATAACGGGGTATCAATTAACTGTGTTTTAGTGAACTTCTACAAAGGCTTTCCGGTGACGGTAAAGCCAACTCACAACAGGAGTACTTACGTTACGAAAATGCTCTAAAGTAAAAACAATGCTTGAATAAACTATCATAAGATTTAATAAAGGAATAATTGCTTACGTTAACGTTAGTGCGAGTCTGTACTCAACACTAAACTCTTCAATGCTCTATGAAAACACTGGAAGTTTAGTCCTACAGCAATCAGATAAGGGATCTTCTGAAAAGGTCTGATGCTCTAAGATGCTCGTTAATATAGAACCGAAATAATGCAGGAGCAGGACACCAAAGCATGTATCTTAAATACACCAATAAGTAGGATACATATATATAACAAGGGAGTGCAACAACTCTATGACAGCAATAATAATAACCACTCAGAAACGGTACTTCCTTAGCCAATGTAACAGCCAAACTGGGTTGTGCACTATGCATCAACCTAGGCTAAAATAAGGCTTGAATAATTCCTAAAGCATACACAATGAAAGTTAATAAACACAATGCTGTCTTTCTCACTAATAAAGTCTAGCAGTGGCATAAAAGGTATCAGGAAACTAGGCAGAGCGCAAGCATGCTCGTAGCCTACTGTCTCCCCTTGAACAGATTTCCCTTATGTTACGTTAAGTGACTTGGAGGCTCTCTTGGTAAGTCCAGATCTCTAGTATCTGGTCTTGCCCTGGCGCAAGGTCAACAAAATGAGGTAGCAATCATACAGGTAAGAGTAGGCAAAAGCCCTTTACCTGTATACTACTACACTCTTAAAGGAAAATATGCACAAGGGTTACAGGCTAGCTAGCTTCGTCGATGTTGTACAGGCTCTGACTTGCCACATACATAACTCAGACAACGACCAAAGATACCTTCCACTGTCTAGCATTAAATAATGGGAAAGAATGGCTCACTAATTAGAAGCACCCCAACACTAGGCTACCATATGACTATGACTCTAATAATCCCTAAAACTAGTGCAAACATATATGGAGAACTGGTGCTGGTAATAAGACTGGTCGACTATGCAAGTCGTATGCAGAACCAGAAGGGATAAGTAATTGAATAAAGAGAGAATTATGAAAAAGAAGAAGTTCAGAGAGAGAGAAAGTAGTATAGGGGGTTATATGGGGGACAGATTGCAAAGGACATGTAGGACCAAGCACGCCGTGCCAAGCTCTGCAGGAGAAACGCGGGCAGGAGCCCGCACCACCCTCCCAGGACAGCGGCCTCCAATCACAGATCACGAAGTCATGAAGAGCAAGCATCCTATGACGTAGCCAGGCCCGCCGGCCAATCACAAGCGTGGGAAACTCCTCCGAGCGAGGGAGGCACACTTACATACACACGCACATATTACCACCACGCTGCTCGCTCTCTTTCTCCCTAAAACTTCAAACTATGCATCTTATATTCTATCAATAATATAAAATATTCCAAGTGTCACAGACAAGAATAAAGACCACCACTGATCTGTCTGTGACAACATGAACTCTATGAAAGAAAGAACATCTTTCTACGATTATTGTAGCCCATTTCACTACCCTGGTGAGCGCTAGCGAGTTAAGAGTACATTCTGGCAAGCTGGCCAGCGTAACACCCCGCCCAAAATGTGGGCAGTTTCAGCCTCAGGTGAACTCCACATCTGACCAGACAGAATGCCCACCAACCCTGCATCACCTAGCTACTCTCCCAAGTTGTGAAAACAAGGCACGATCACAAACATAAAACACTGCATTATAAAAACAAATCTGCACAACACTTCCCCAATATAATAGCATCATAATAATTATATCACGCTCAACGAGCAAGCTTCACCAAGCCTAGCCTAATAAGACAACAACTCAGAGTGTCTTAGATGCTTGCTGTGATATACTGCACTTATATACTATCAAAAAGAAAGTGTTTTTATGTGAGGTTTTTATATTTTTAATAGTGTTTTTGGCGGCATTGCACTACAGGGGCAAGCCTAATTTTTCTCCACTCTCAAAAAAACACTGACTGAACGGCGAGGGTGCTCCTTAAGACATACCCTCCCGTGACAAACAATCAGCCAGAACATTATCAGTGCCCTTAACATGCCACACATCCAGCTTGTGTTCCGGCAGCAAAACCACACCTGGCACTGATAAACTGCCCAGTTCATCACAAGACTGGCACTTCTCTTCGCTCTCTCTGGCAACGGGGCATGCCAATAACCTTTCACTTCCACCTTAGTGATAAACGAGGCAGCCCCGATGCGGTCTATCATGTCGTCAACTCTGGGTAATGGATAGGCGTCTGTCAGGGATAATGCACCAACACTCTTGCAATCAACACAAACACGGATCTTGCCACTCAACTCAGGTTGCAAACTCACTGGCAACGACCACTCACGATATCCTTTATCCCTCAGACCCTTCTCCAACATGTAGTCCAGCTCTGCTTTTACAACAGGCTGTCTAGCAGGATTTATACGGTAGGGAGCCAATTTGAACCTTGCACTGTCTCCAGCCTCCATGTCGGATTCTACCCCATACATCAGGCCTGGAGAGTCGACAAACATACGGACGTACTGCCACAGCCTAGTAAACAACTTATCTTGGCGCTTAGGAACAAGAGGTTGCAACTTATCTCGAAGAACAACATGTCCATTGCCCTCCCCCAACCCAGCCGGGACCATAGTTTCTACACTATAGTCTCCCTCCTTCTCTACCTTTGTTCCTAGAACAGCCAGGTCATGAGAGGGACAATCTGTACCACCTGTGCAGTCACTCCCATAGTTCATAATTGCTAAGGCTTCCTCGCCGATACCGTACATGCACACCCCCGCATTCCTTGTGACTACACCTGCCGGCGCAGCATCACCGCTTTCAGCGACCTGGCCAGATACAGTCGGTCTATGGTAGGGCTGTTGCATTTGACTAGAGCAACATTGGGAGGCTATGCGACGACCGGGCGCATCCACTCCACAGCCAACCTCACCAATCTGCTCAATGTCCTGATTCTGACCACCACCCTTAGCAGCCATGGGTCGACCCTGACCTGACAACCATGCCAAAGCCTCGTCGCCCACCTTGAACCACTGAAACAACGAGGCCAACGGTGTACTAACACTCAAGTGACCTGCCAGCGGAACCTCTTGCACCGCATGAGTTGTGAGGCCTGGGTGCTCGGCACAAACAGTGGGGTATGAACCGAGCAGGTGCTGGAGCGCTGCACACTGCTGCTCAGGCAGGTGCTCAAGTGCTTCCACAGCCACCCGACTCGTGTCCCCCGCCCACTGCTCCGCCGAGACATGACGATCCCAACTTTCCTCCACCTGTGCCCCACTGGCCCCCACTCCTTCTCCACCTTGGCCGCTGCAGACCAACACAGGGACAGTAGGCTGCTCAGATGGTTGCCTCACCAACTCCTTTAACAGGTTCACATGACATGTTTCCCCGTCCTCGTTGAGTTCACTAGCCCCGTTCCCACAACTTTCAAGACTAAGATCTTCTTGTTGTCCCTGGGAACTACTCTGTCGCGGAGTGCCATCACGCCCTACCATGTCACTAGGGGGGACAGGTTCTGGGGCCACTCCGGAGCTTAACTTTGGGTCAAGTACCGAGTCACCAAAGAGTGTCGCTGGGTCCAAACTCTCAACCCGACCACCAGCCTCGACTTTCTCCTTCCGACCCTTCCTCCTCTGGTCTGCGACTTGGGTACTAGGCTGTGACACCTGAGCGGACTGAGATCTCTCGAGCCCCTCTTGCCCCTCCCTACTGCCCTCTCGGCAAAGACTAAGGGTGGAACCTCGGAAGTGGGCACCGCAAAGTCGTGTGACGTCTACCAGCGTTGGCAGAAGCGCCTCTCGTTGGCCACTAGCGCTCGCCAGGGACATCGAAATGGGCTACAGTTATCAGAGAATGTTGTTCTTTCTTTCCTAGTAATCGCATGGTCACAGACAGTCCAGTGGTGGTCTTTGTTTTCGTCTGTGACAACGGGTTATATTTTATATTGTTACGGCTGGATCGGCAATACATATTCGGGATTCTTGATCGTAGGACAGAAATGGCTTAAGTGACAACGACACGCTCGATTCCAGTCCCAAATACTATATGCTCCAGACAACAAAAGCACCAACGCCCTACAGAGTTATCGTCTACGGTAACGAGGTACCTTAACTCGGCGAAAGTGTACAACAGGGGTAGGCTATGAGGCTAAACCCCCTCAGACATTTATAGGTTACGTTATTACTAAAGAAATGCAATACTCAAGAAACTACGTTAATATTAAGCCTCTAATAATGTAGAATAGAAGCAGGCTAAAGGTATGACAGTGAAATGCTAAATGACAAATGTACACGCCTACTTGAAAGCGCGTGCACTACACTAACTGTCCCCTACTAACATGCACTAGCATGTAGCATACAAGATGTTCATGATCCAGTAGATACCTAATAATACACATGGGAGGAACATAAACAGTAGTCACTTATTATAATAATGAATCTATACTTGGAATAACTAAAAGGTTGCAGGCAACAGTACTGCGCCGGTAGCCTACTACCGCATAGGCTACTTCGCTTCTCTCACTCTGTCTCCCCTCCGAGTCCGTATGCGCCCTACGCAACAGAACTCCGGACACCGCAGCAAAACGACAGTGCAGTTAATTGATACATGAAAGTATTAATAGTGTTGTCTTGTGTGTGAGTAATGTGTATTGTAAAGTGTTATAGATATATACTTAAAGAGAGTTGCAATGCATAGTAAAATAAAGATATATCCCACTCATCATCCCCATGTGTTCTAGCTAGCAGGCCAAGTCACAGGAACAACGAGTCCCAGCACCGAAAGCGAGAACCCAGGAGAAGACTGTAGAGAACACAAGGACAGATAAATTACGTTACTCTACTATACCGGCACTACGAGCGAGCTGTAGTCTCGGGTGCTACACTCGCTCCTGGCTCGGTATGCAAATCAAGGCTAAGTCCTCGTCCCTCTACAGACAACTCCTGGGCATGGTCGGGCTCTTACACATGGCACCAGTCTAGTCACAAATGGGATGATGAGCAGGGCATATCACTCGTGAACATGTAGAACGTTCACCAACTATCCTCATCAAGAAGATCGCTGTTCACATTAACCCCTTAAATCTAATACATGTAAATATATGCTTGTCCTAAGAGTAATACGAGAGGTGAGTGCTGAAACTCCTTTAGGACCTCAAGGGAAGGTTATGCATTTAAATAGAGAGAAGAATGAAATGAGAGTAATGTCGTCAGAGAGAAAGAGTGCAACCGTGAGAAGTGGGAAGAGAGAGCAAGGGATGTTAGGATCTCAAAGGTTCTAGGCAACCTAGTCCAGGAACACACAGCCAACCTCCAGGCAGTGTGCTGTACGACAACATGGGCCCAGCCCAGGCAGGCAACAATGGACTACCAACCCTATCGCGCCTAGCTATAAGGGCAAGGCTGCCAACCAGTCCATACGTCTGGCAACCACCCGGCCGGCAGCGCGGTGTGTTGCTACCCTCTTGCTCTGAAGCCCAACTCACTCTCTCTCTCTGAATTCCCATTATCCTATCTATCAACTTCTCTATTGATACTACATATTAAATGGAAGGTCTCGACATGGCTTAAAACAAAACCCACCACTGGTTAGCACATGACGAGACCTTTGCAGAGATACAAAGAACATAGTTATAAGTTGTCACACTCAATATACATAGCGGCTGACGGTAGCCAGATCACGGGCGGTACAGTGGAGTACCAAGGAGTACAATCAGGTTGCGTTGCCCAGCACTGGGGTGCGTCACAATATCAACAGTAGTGATAATAGTACCAGCGTGTGAATGAGAAAGACTTTCAGAGCGAGGAGGTAGTAAGTGTCTGTATGTACGGGTGCATTCCTGCCTCTCGCTCGCCATTGGACGGCGTGTCTGGCTGTGTCCTATGACGCCTGCTGTCTTGTGACGTCTCGGCCCGTGATTGGCCGACCATCGCGCCTTTGCGGTCTCCTGTGTAACTTACCTCCTCCATGAGGGTCCCCAGGAGCTGTCCTCGTCAGGACAGGCTTGGCGCGCGTGCTTCTAACATCCCTTTGCATACTCTCTCCCGATCACCACCTTTATCACAGTTTCTCTCACTCGATTCTCTTTCCATACTCTAACCTTTATTAACTGCACAACACTCCCCTTGGGTTCTGCATACGGTTGTCATAGCCGGCCCATTGTATTGCATGCGCCATCCTCAGAGATATTTACATGTACTTAGAATAGGTTTGAGGGTTCTTAGTTAGTATAGGTTAAGAACTTTGTGTGCCTCCATTATTGATTTAGTGTTTCTGCTCTTTTATTTAATGCTAGACTGGGATACGGTAACTGTAGTCGTTGTCTCCGATGTGTGTATGGTTTGCTTATACCTACACGACTTCGACCGGTCCTGTGGTAGCCTGGGTTGTCTTTTCGGTTGCGTCCTCTGCGAGTGCAGCATTGTGTTGACGGAGGGTTTTGGCCTGCACCAGTTCCACACTTTGCTGCCTCTTTGCTTGTCTTTAGAGGGTCGCCAGGATAGAACCAGATACTTGTGATCTGGATCTATCGAGAGAGCCCCCTAGTCAATTAACGTAACTTAAAGGATGCAGTCTTAAGGACATCGCTAGGCTATGAGCCTGTCTTGCTCAACCCCAGTTCTTTACCTAGAGAATCCCAGCTAGCCATTATTAATAGAGTAGACACTTGTTAGTATTTAATATAAGCTCTTTGATATGTGCGCATTATTATTCACAGCATTTATTAGTCTAGGTTGTTGCTGAGCCGCACAACCATAGCAGACTGTTTCGTAGATGAGGAAGTACTTCTTTTAGTGTCGAGCATTGCTACCGTTGCGCATTTATAGTATTCTCGTGTCGGTTAACATTATATGTCCTATCTTTTAGTGTATTCGATTTACACGTGTGGTGTCCTGCCTCCTGCCTTTATATAGTTCTAAATCAGTACGAGCATCTTATCAGCATCAGACTTTCTTCAGAAGTTTCCAGGTCTATGCTGTAGGACTATACTTCGCTTTCTTTCAGATAGGAGTGAAGAGTTTATTGTTGTTTAGAGTAACTGTATTGAAGCATCTTTTTATTGTATTAAATTTTGCAGTGATTTAATTGATCTTTCCATAGATTCCTTTTTATGCATTTTAACGTAACTTGCATCTTGTTTGTTATCAGGCTATACCAGTGCAGGTTAGCCTGAAGTAGAGTACATTTATGCCCAGTTAAGGATCCCCCGCTATCGCAGATTAACCCTGGAGGGTATAGGTGTTTTGTTCGCCGGCATATAAGTTCGATGGTTTGGATCTAGCGTACCGTTGTTGCATAGTGCTCCATTACTAGTCCAATCATTGAGTGCCCTTGTTTTATTCGTAGTCCCGGTCGTAACAAATGGCGACCTTGCCTAGTATCTTATCTTAGTCGTAACAACAAATGGCGACCTTAGTCTAGGATTTAGTGAACTAAGAAATAATGGCAGGATTTTTTTTTTGTAATCACCTTTTGGGGGTCGATTGTTCTTTCTCACAGTTTGGCAGTGGACATTTGTTTTTGAGGAATATTTTGGACACGTTGGATTTTTTTTTTGGCAACGTAGTATAGCACTTGAGTTGTCTTCAAGCATTTTTTGAGTGAATAGTGCTACATGAGAGTTTAGTTTTTTTTTTTTTTTATAAACGTTGAGGATTTCCGGTGGACACTATGCCGAACGACGGACAGTGAGGACACAGTACGGGAAGCAGGCGAGGAGGTGGAGAAGGTGGAGTTGTCTAACGGCGTTCGGGTGGTGAACAATGAGGAGGATGCTCGGATTTTTTTGGAGGAGCCTGTATCGGCGGATCGGGTGTCAGGGCTAGACCGGTACGGACTGCAGTGTGTAGCCACGGCCTTAGGGTTGTCTGGTACTAGCGGTTTGTCGAGAGGTGAGCTGGTTGCCTGGGTGCTCGGTTGGGTGCATGGGGCTTCGGGTGGAGTGGGAGCTGGGGCACCTTCTGCCCAGCCCCCATTCCACTCTACTCCTATCATGGCGCCCCCTCGGGCTCCGGAACCGGGTACGTTCCCGCAGGCCGATGCCCACTGGCGGTTGGGTATGCCTCTAGGTGATTCACGGGGTGGGTCCCCATTAGTAGCACCCCCTCCTCAGGGTTTGTCTTCAGAGATGTTGTTTCAGCTCGAACTCTCCAAACTCGAGCAACGAAAGTATGAGGCTGAGCTCGAGCAACGAAAGTATGAGGCTGAGCTCGAGAAGCATGAGGCTGAGCTCAGGCGGCGGCGGCAGCAGCAGCAGCAGCGGGAATCTGAGCTTAGGATTCAGGCTGAGGAGAGAAAGGCCATACGTGAGGCTGAGATTCAGGTTGAGGCTACGAAGTACTGTGCAGACATAGAGCTTGAGAAGTCTCGGGTGGAGTCGACAGGGCAGCGTCTCGGTTTTGGGAATCGAGGTCTTGATCAGTCTTTATCGCACCTTCTTAAGTTAGTCCCTGCATTTGACGAGTCGAGTGTCACCGAGTTTTTCCTGTGTTTTGAGAAGAAGTACCGGGAGCACCAATGGCCCGAGGCTAAGTGGGCAGCCCTTGTTTCCTCTAGGTTGGTTGGCAAAGGTCTCAAGGCATATGATGCGTTGCCCTTGGAGTCTTGCATCGATAATGAGGTATTGAAGGAAGCTGTTCTGCGGGCGTACGAGTTACAACCAGAGACATATAGGTTGAAGTTTCGGGGTGTTACGAAGGGTCGTGAGTGCACTTTTCTATAACATGCCCGGGAACTGTTTGATGCTTTGAGAAATTGGCTGAGGTCAGAGAAGGTGACGACGTTCAAAGAGCTTGAGCAGTTATTCCTTCTAGAGCAATTTTTTAAATGCACAGGCAGCGACCTGACTTTGAACCTCAAAGAGAAACTGCCTAAAACTCTACAAGAGGCAGCTGAATTGGCTGACCTGAGATTATCGCTGATTCGTGGGTGCGGGTCTGCACAATGGACCGATGCAGGTAACAAGGGGCGCAACACTCCACCCCCCCCCCCCCCCCCCGAGTCAGTGATGCAACATTTAATAACAAAAGTAAGAGCAATGATACTAATTTTTATCACAAACCAAAACCGTCCCGTTTAAGAAAGGTCAGGGCCCTTCCCCACCTCAGGGGAAGTCCAAGGGTGAAGTAGAGTGTTTTAAGTGTCATAAAAAGGGGCATTTTGCACGTTCCTGCCCTAGTAACCAACCTGCAGCAGTCGTGTCTTTGGCTAGCAACATTGGGGTGTCTCTGAGGTCTTCTGCGTTTACCCGGGGTGATATGTCAGATGCGGGGGCACAGCCAGTGAAGGAGTGTCCGGAAGGCTTGAAACCTGTCCGCGATGCTTTTTGCGACCATAGAGGGCGTGGCTGCGTGAGTTGGGCTGGTTGCAAGCATGGGTTGGAGTTGTTGCGTGATACAGGTGCATCCCAGACTCTGATGAAAAACTTTACAAGCCAACCTATAAACTTGGCACGGGTAGTTGTGGTGCAGGGTATTAATGCTACACAGTCATACCCGTTGGTTCGAGTGGAGCTGGAGGTTGATGGTGTGACACGAGAGATAGATGTTGGAATCATAGAGAAACTGCCAGTAGAGGGCGTCTACCTTCTTCTCGGCAACGACTTTGCGGTGCCTACTTCTGAGGTTCCACCCTTAGTCGTTGCTGAGAGGGCGGCCGACGTGAGTAGGAAGGGGCAGGAGTTGGTAGAGAGGTGTCAATTACAACAGATGGCGTGTGTGGTCACCCGATCTCGTGCATCTAAGGTGTCACCGCCTATTCCTCAGTCTCTAGACCAGCGGAGGAACGGTCGGAAGGAGAAAGCTAAAGTTGGGAGAAGTTTTGTGAGTTTTGATCCAGCGGCTCTTCTTGGCGACTCCGTATTAGCACCAATGGTTAGGTCCGGAGTGGCCCCAGAACCTGTCACACTTGGTGAGGAGGTAGGGCGTGAGAAAACTCCGAGACCGCAACGTTACACACTTAAGCAAGATAGGATCGAACAGTCCAATATCGGGGGAGGCCATAAGTTGCTCTGGGAGCACTTAGATAGATTGGCTCCTTTGGATATCTGTCGGCTGTAGATAGATGATCCTGAGCTTCAGAAGTGTAGTAACGGTGCGATTGAACTTGATGAGGACGGGGATGCAAAGCCGGGGGACTTCTTTCGTGTGGAGGGCATATTGTACAGGCGTTTTCTAGATCCCAGACGGAGTTGGGAGGGTGGGTCGAGAGTGGTTGACCAGTTGGTAGTGCCTAGTGTGTGCCGTGATAGCCTACTGAGGTTGGCGCATGATGTACCGTTGGCAGGGCATTTGGGTGTATGTAAGACGGTAGCAGCATTGGCGAAATTGTTTTGGTGGCCAGGTATGAAGGCACATGTGGCGTCATGGGTGGCAATGTGCAGTACCTGCCAGACAGTATGTAAACCAAACCAGTGTATTCCCAAGGCTCCGTTACACCCTATTCCTGTAATCGGGCCACCATTCAGTAAGGTTATAATCGACATGGTTTGCCCTCTACCCCCTACTAGTGCAGGCAACAAGTTCCTCCTCACAATCATGGATGTTGCCACTCGTTATCCGGATGCATACCCCATGCGAAATGGTACTGCTAAGAGTGTTGTTCGTAACTTGCTATTGTACTGGTCTAGGTACGGGTACCCGCAGGAATTGTAGTCAGACCAAGGGTCTAACTTTACTTCTAACCTTTTCAAACAGACCATGCAGCAGCACGGTATCAGTACAGTTGTCTCTTCAGTCTATCACCCAGAGAGTCGAGGGGTGTTGGAGAGGTGGCACTCGACTCTGAAAAGCATGCTGCGTTGTTACTGTGTTGAGAATGGCAAGGATTGGGATCTTGGGATCTTGGGTTGCCCTATGTATTATTCGCTGCTCGGGAGGTACCTGGTGAAAGCCTAGGGTTCAGTCCCAATGAGTTAGTTTTCGGACATCAGGTCAGAGGCCCCCTCAACATGGTTAGAGAAATCTGGGAGGGCACAGCAAAACCATGTTCCATGTTAAAGTATGTCGTAGAGAGAGAATGCTGAGAAGCCTAGAGTTGGCAGGTAGAAATTTGGTAGGGTCGCAAGCACTAATGAAGGACAGGTACGATGAGAAGACAAAACTCTGGGAGTTTAAGGTGGGGCAGGAGGTGTTGATTCTGTTACCTCTGCCAGGTCATCCGTTGTCTGCCAAGTACGCTGGTCCTTATAAGGGGGTAACAAAGATCTCTGACCTAGACTATCTTGTGGCTACTCCAGATAGGCATAAAAAGAATCCGCTGTGCCATGTGAATCTGGTGAAAGAGTTTGTGAGGTGCCCCTCTGAGCCTCTCGCTGTCCCTGTGTTGACTTGCAGCGGTCATGGAGGAGAAGGAGTGAGGGACAGTGAAGCCCAGGTGGAGGATAACTGGGAATGTCCTGTCTCTGCTGACCAGTGGGCGGGGAACTCCAGACAAGTGGCTGACGATGCTCTAGTGCACCTGCCTGAGCAACAGCGTGCAGCCGTGCAGCGCCTGTTTGCTTCATACCCCACTGTGTTTGCAGAGCATCCAGGCCTCACAACTCGAGTGGTGCATGACGTGGACGTGAGAGATCACCCCCCCCCCCCCCTTTAAATCCGTACCCTACAGAATTTCACCCATTAAACTCCCAGCCCTCAGAGCGGAGTTATAGTATATGTTGGAACGGGGGCTGATTGAGAAGGGGGCAGTTAGGTGGACATCTCCTGTCACTCTGCAACCCAAGCCTGACGGGAAGCTTCGCTTCTGCATTGACTTTCGGAGATTGAACGGGTTGACTCCCACCAATGCTTATCCCCTTCCCCGTTTTGACGATAGTGTAGACAAGATTGGTAAGGCACAGTTTCTAACTAAGGTAGATCTAGTGAATGACTACTGGCAGGTGCCCTTGTCTGAGCGGGCGAAAGGGGTATGCGGGTTTGTGGTTGATGGGAACACCTACCGTTGCAATGTGATGCCGTATGGCCTTAAAAATGCCCCAGCAACCTTCCAGAGTCTTAGGAGTTAGTAGCTGACATCCCTAACTGCACTGTCTACCTAGATGACGTTATAATCTAAGATGACAACTTTGAGAGTCACTGTGAGCACATAAGAAGCCTTGTTTCGGAAGCTCAGTGAGGCCAGATTGGTGGTCAATTTGGGCAAGTCAGACTTTGTCCGGGCAACTGTGCAGTATCTTGGGTTTGTGTCGGGTTAGGCAAGGTGTGCCCCCCCCCCCCAAAACAAGATACAGGCTATGAACCAGTTCCCCAGGCCGTCCACCAAGCGGCAGATCATGAGATTTTTGGGCATGATCGGTTACTATCGCCGCTTCATTCGGGGTTATTCTACTGTGTTAGCTCCCCTGACAGATTTGCTAGCAAAAGAGAAAAAGTTCAAGTGGGCACCTGAGTGTGAAAGGGCTTTTTCGCTGGTCAAGCACCTACTATGCACTCACCCAATCCTCAGGGCCCCTGACTTTGAAAGACCGTTCCAGCTGGCAATAGATGCCAGCGGTGTAGGGGCTGGTGCCGTCTAAATGCAAACAGACGAGGAAGGTTTGGAGCATCCAGTCAGTTTCTTTTCCAAGAAGTTTAATTCCGCTCAGAAAAACTACTCTGTGGTGGAGAAAGAACTGCTGGCAATAGTGTTGGCGCTCAGGCACTTTGAAGTATATGTTCCTCCCTACGGGCCAGTCGTGGTGATTTACACCGACTACCACCCTCTTAAATTTCTGAACCAATTCCACAACCGGAATATGAGGCTGACACATTGGTCACTCATGTTGCAAGAATACAATCTAGACATTCGCCATATTGCCGGTTGTGAGAATGTGATTGCAGACTGTTTGTCGAGGGTGGAAGATCCGGCGTAGATCACCACAGGTGTGTGGGTTTGAGTGGAGAAAAACCAGGCTTGCCCCTGTAGAGCAGCCGTCAAAAACAACATTAAAATTAAATAAAAAATCACATAAAAACTTTCTTTTTTATAGTTAATTGTAAGTTGCCAATGTTATAGCTAAAGTCCTAAGTTGAACCTGTCTTTCACTTAGTAGGCTGGGCTCTGTGAAGCTCGCTCAGGGAGCATAGCAGGCTAAATTATACTATTGTGTTTGGGAGGGGTTGTAAGATTTGATTTATGCTAATATGTTGTTTTATTTAAGATTGAGCTTTGCATTTCATTCTGGTGGAGTGGCTAGGTGTGGCGGGTCTTGTCGGCATTCTGCCTTGTTATATGTGGTGCTCCCTTAATGTTGAGCGTCCCATATCTTGGGCAGGGTGTGAAGTCTACCAGCGTTGGCAGAATCGCCTCTCGTTGGCCACTAGCGCTCGCCAGGGACATCGAAATGGGCTACAGTTATCAGAGAATGTTGTTCTTTCTTTCCTAGTAATCGCATTGTCACAGACAGTCCAGTGGTGGTCTTTGTTTTTGTCTGTGACAACGGGTTATATTTTATATCAACAGTAGTGATAATAGTACCAGTGTGTGAATGAGAAATACTTTCAGAGCGAGGAGGTAGTAAGTGTCTGTATGTACGGGTGCATTCCTGCCTCTCGCTCGCCATTAGACGGCGTGTCAGGCTGTGTCCTATGACGCCTGCTGTCTTGTGACGTCTCGGCTCGTGATTGGCCGACCATCGCGCCTTTGCGGTCTCCTGTGTAACTTGCCTCCTCCATGAGGGTCCCCAGGAGCTGTCCTCGTCAGGATAGGCTTGGCGCGCGTGCTTCTAACATCCCTTTGCATACTCTCTCTCGATCACCACCTTTATCACTGTTTCTCTCACTCGATTCTCTCTTTCCATACTCTAACCTTTATTAACTGCACAACACTCCCCTTGGGTTCTGCATACGGTTTTCATAGCCGGCCCATTGTATTGAATGCGCCGTCCTCAGAGATATTTACATGTACTTAGAATAGGTTTGAGGGTTCTTAGTTAGTATAGGTTAAGAACTTTGTGAGTCTCCTTTATTGATTTAGTGTTTCTGCTCTTTTATTTAATGCTAGACTGGGATACGGTAACTGTAGTCGTTGTCTCCGATGTGTGTACGGTTTGCTTATACCTACACGACTTCGACCGGTCCTGTGGTAGCCTGGGTTGTCTTTTCGGTTGCGTCCTTTGCGAGTGCAGCATTGTGTTGACGGAGGGTTTTGGCCAGTACCAGTTCCACACTTTGCTGCCTCTTTGCTTGTCTTTAGAGGGTCGCCTGGATAGAACCAGATACTTGTGATCTGGATCTATCGAGAGAGCCCCCTAGTAAATTTACGTAACTTAAAGGATGCAATCTTAAGGACATCGCTAGGCTACGAGCCTGTCTTGCTCAACCCCAGTTCCTTACCTAGAGTATCCCAGCTCGACATAATTAATCGAGTAGACACTGGTTTGTATTTAATATAAGCTCTTTGATATGTGCGCATGATTATGCACAGCATTTATTAGTCTAGGTTGTTGCTGAGCCGCACAACCATAGCAGACTGTTTCGTTGCTGAGGAAGTACTTCTTTTAGTGTTGAGCTTTGCTACCGTTGCGCATTTATAGTATTCTCGTGTCGGTTAACATTATATGTCCTATCTTTTAGTGTATTCGATTTACACGTGTGGTGTCCTGCCTTTATATAGTTCTAAATCAGTACGAGCATCTTATGAGCATCAGACTTTCTTCAGAAGTTTCCAGGTCTATGCTGTAGGACTATACTTCATTTTCTTTCAGATAGGAGTGAAGAGTTTATTGTTGTTTAGAGTAACTGTATTGAAGCATCTTTTTATTGTATTAAATCTTGCAGTGATTTAATTGATCTTTCCATAGATTCCTTTTTATGCATTTTAACGTAACTTGCATCTTGTTTGTTATCAGGCTATACCAGTGCAGGTTAGCCTGAAGTAGAGTACATTTATGCCCAGTTAAGGATACCCCGCTATCGCAGATTAACCCTGGAGGGTATAGGTGTTTTGTTCGCCGGCATATAAGTTCGAGGGTTTGGATCTAGCGTACCGTTGTTGCATAGTGCCCTATTACTAGTCCAATCATTGAGTGCCCTTGTTTTATTCGTAGTCCCGGTCGTAACCGTCGTTGCCGAGAAGGAGGTCGACCCCCTCAACTGGCAATTTCTCCACCACACCCACATCCATTCCCGTGTCACACCGTCCACCTCAAGCTCCACTCTGACCAGTGGGTAAGACCGCGTAGCATTATACATACATACATCCATAACATTTTAAGACTGAGTGTTCCACACATAAGTGCAGTTTCAGTCTCTTGTCCTAATGGCGGCGTTCCAGGCAACCCTGTTAAGGGCTGCTTCACTTGTCAAGTTCTTGGATTTGAGATCGGCGCGTATAGTCCGATCCCAGGTCTTCCTCGGTCCACCCCTTGGTGCAGCTCCCTCCACAATCACAGACCTGCATTTTGTCACCCAATTTTGTTCATCCATTCTCTCCACATGTCCATACCATCCCAGTCTACTTGTACGCATCACCTCGCTAATACTCTTTATACCTAAACGTCTCCTCAGCTCAACATTTGTTATTCTATCCTGTAGCCTGGCCCCATACCTCCATCTCACCATTCTCATCTCATTACGCTCCATTCTGTTGACATCCTCTACTTTAACGGCCCATGTTTCTGAGGCATACGTCATTGCACTTCTAACACATGAGGCATACACCTTTCCCTTCAGGGGGAGAGGCATTCTTTTCATGGTCAGGATTGGCATCAATTCTCTGAACTTCCCCCAGCCACACCTAATTCTAGCAACAGTGGCAGCCTCGGCCCCACCACCGGCAGAGATGGTATCTCCTAGGTAACAAAACTTGTTCACCAGCTCCAAAGACTCATTTCCAAAATTCACAGCCACAGGATCATCACTTAACACAAGCTCGCCTTTGCACACTACGCACTCAAATTTCTCTATTTCTGACTTATCCTTCGGCAGGGGCCCCTTTATTCTACTACAGCGCTTACTCCCATGGTGTACCCAACATCGACAGATGCTACATTGAATTGAGTTAACGCCCACTCCCTTTCCACACACTGCACATGGGTATGCACCGCTCTTTTCCACATTCCCTCGTCTCAAACTACAATGCATAACCTTGGTTTTGTTAATATTGACTCTTAAACCCTTGCTCGCCATGCCCTCTCTCCACTTTCTGAATTTGGCCTCAGCATCCTGCATACTGTCAGCTATTAGGACTAAATCGTCTGCATAAAACAGTTCCAACGGGAGTCCGCCTCTAAAAACTCTAGACAGCGCCTCCAAGACCATAATAAAGAGGAGGGGGCTTAAACCAACACAACCCGAGCCGCGTTAATAGGCTTGCCAGTGAAATTCTTAACAAGTGTCTGGGAAGCGCCCGTATCACGCTACAACTCAAGCCTATGATTCACACCAGCCCACCTCACAGTGCCGTGCCCCCTATGACCACAAAAAACATCACTGACGGGTGACGAGCCCTCCTGCTGCTTCTGCACCGGCGATGACTTCGCAACCGACTGTTTACCCCGGGCAAATGCGGAAGACCTCAAAGACACGCCAATGTTGCTCACTAGTGACACCACTGCTGTAGGCGGTGCAATTGGACATGAGCGCGCAATATGCCCCTTCTCATGACACTTGAAACACTCCACTTCGCTCTTGGACTTCCTCTGAGGTGAGGAAGGGCCCTGGCCTTTCTTAAACGGGAAGGGTTTCGACTTGGGTTCATAATTGGCAACAGTACTCTTAAATGGATAATTAGTTGTCATTAATTTGGGGGGGGGGGGGGGGGTGGAGTGGTACGCCCCTGGTTACCGGCCTCGGCTCTCTGTGCAGACCTGCACCCACGAATCAATGACGCCCTAAGGTCAGCCAGCTCAGCCGCCTTCTGCAGAGTTTTTGGTTGCTTTTTTTTCAGGTTAAGAGTCAAGTCACTGCCAGTACATTTTAAAAATTGTTCCAGCAACACTAATTGTTTTACTGAATCAAAAGTAGTTGCCTTCTCCGACCTCAACCAATTTTCAAATGCATCTGACCGCTCTCTAGCATGTTCCTGGAAAGTACTCTCCTTTCTTTTTGGAACCGCCCTAAACTTCAGCCTATAGGTCTCTGGCTGTAGCTCATACGCCCTCAGGACAGCCTCTTTCAACAACTCGTAATTCACACAGGAATCTAGGGGCAAAGCATCGTACGCCTTGAGTGCTTTCCCCGTGAATCGTGAAGAAACCAGGGCTGCCCACTTCTCCTCGGGCCATTGGTGCTCCTGGCACTTTTTCTCGAACCGGAGAAAAAATTCTGTAACTCCTACCTCATCAAACACTGGAACCAACTTCAGTAGATGGGACTGGTCCTGGGCTCGACCCCCCTGGACGACGCTGTTCCTCGTCCCCTCCACACGAGTTTTCTCTAGGTCAATATCGGCACAATACCTTGCAGACTCCGACTGATACCTATACTTGAGCTCAGCCTCATGCTTTCGCTGCTCGAGCTCAGCCTCATACTTTCGCAGCTCAAGCTCAGCCTGTCGCTCCTGCTGCTTAATTTTGGCGAGCTCGAGCTGAAACAACATCTCGGAAGATAAACCCTGAGGAGGGGGTGCTACTATTGGGGACCCACCCCGTGAATCACCTAGAGGCATACCCAACCGCCAGCGGGCATCGGCCTGCGGGAACGTACCCGGCTCCGGAGCCCGAGGAGGCGCAATGGTAGGAGTCGAGTGGAATGGGGGCTGGGCCGAAAGTGCCCCAGCTCCCACTCCACCCGAAGCCCCATGCACCCCACCCAGCACACAGGCAACCAGCTCACCTCTCGACAAACCGCTAGTACCGGGAAACCCTAAGACCGTGGCCACACACTGCAGTCCGTACCGGTCTAGCCCCGACACACGATCCGCTGACACAGGCTCCTCCAAAAATATCAGAGCATCCTCCTCATTGTTCACCACCCGAACGCCGCTTAAGAACTCCACCTCCTCGCCTGCCTCTCGCACTGTGCCCTCGCTATGCTCAGACCCGTCCAGTGACATGATGGAGATCACCAACAAATTCTCAGTCAAAACAAAAGTAGCCAAACTCTTGCGTAGCTTTATTCACCAAAACATATTCGAAGAAGTTCTTGAGTGCAATACTAGGTCACCAATAACTCCAACAAGTTCTATATATCCTCAAAACAATGTCTACTGCCAACAATGCGAGAAATAAATTCAACCCCAAATGGCAATAAGATTTCTCCCCCAAAAAACTGCAATATTCAGTTCACTATATTCTGGTCCAAGGTCGCCATTTGTTACGACCGGCACTACGAAATAAACAAGGGCACTTAATAATGGACTAGATGATAGGCTATATCTTCAACAACGGTACGCTAATTCCAAACCCTCGAACTATCACGCCGGTGAACAAAAACACTTAAAACCCTCCAGAGTTAATCTACTGGATAACAGGGTATCAATTAACTGGGTTTTAGTGCACTTCTACAAAGGCTTTCCGGTGACGGTAAAGCCAACTCACAATAGGAGTACTTAAGTTACGAAAATGCTCTAAAGTAATAATAATGCTTGAATAAACTATCATAAGATTTAATAAAGGAATAATTGCTTACGTTAACTTTAGTGTGAGTCTGTACTCAACACTAAACTCTTCAATGCTCTATGAAAACACTGGAAGTCTAGTCCTACAGCAATCAGATAAGGAATCTTCTGAAACGTCTGATGCTCTAAGATGCTCGTTAATATAGAACCGAAATAATGCAGGGGCAGGACACCAAAGCGTGTATCTTAAATACACCAATAAGTAGGATACATATATATAACAAGGGAGTGCAACAACTCTGTGACAGCACTAATAATAACCACTCAGAAACAGTACTTCCTTAGCCAACGTAACAGCCAAACTGGGTTGTGTACTATGCATCAACCTAGGCTAAAATAAGGCGTGAATAATTCCTAAAGCATACACAATGAAAGCTAATAAACACAATGCTGTCTTTCTCACTAATAAAGTCTAGCAGTGGCATAAAAGGTATCAGGAAACTAGGCAGAGCGCAAGCATGCTCGTAGCCTACTGTCTCCCCTTGAACAGATTTCCCTTATGTTACGTTAAGTGACTTGGAGGCTCTCTTGGTAAGTCCAGATCTCTAGTATCTGGTCTTGCCCTGGCGCTCCACAAAGGTCAACAAAATGAGGTAGCAATCATACAGGTAAGAGTAGGCAAAAGCCCTTTACCTGTATACTGCTACACTCGCAAAGGAAAATATGCACAAGGGTTACAGGCTAGCTAGCTTCGTCGATGTTGTACAGGCTCTGACTTGCCACATACATAACTCAGACAACGACCAAAGATACCTTCTACTGGCTAGCATTAAATAATGGGAAAGAACAGCTCACTAATTAGAAGCACCCCAACACTAGGCTACCATATGACTATGACTCTAATAATCCCTAAAACTAGTGCAAACATATATGGAGAACTGGTGCTGGTAATACGACTGGCCGACTATGGAAGTCTTATGCAGAACCAGAAGGGATAAGTAATTGAATAAAGAGAGAAGTATGAAAAAGAAGAAGTTCAGAGAGAGAGAAAGAAGTATAGGGGGTTATATGGGAGACAGATTGCAAAGGACATGTAGGACCAAGCACGCCGTGCCAAGCTCTGCAGGAGAAACGTGGGCAGGAGCCCGCACCACCCTCCCAGGACAGCGGCCTCCAATCACAGATCACTACGTCATGAAGAGCAAGCGTCCTATGACGTAGCCAGGCCCGCCGGCCAATCACGAGCGTGGGAAACTCCGAGCGAGGGAGGCACGCGTACATACACACGCACATATTACCACCATGCTGCTCGCTCTCTTTCTCCCTACAACTTCACACAATGCATCTTATATTCTATCAATAATATAAAATACTTCCAAGTGTCACAGACAAGAATAAAGACCACCACTGATCTTTCTGTGACAACATGAACTCTATAAAAGAAAGAACATCGTTCTACGATTATTGTAGCCCATATCACTACCCTGGCAAGCGCTAGCGAGTTACGAGTGCATTCTGGCAAGCTGGCCAGCGTAACAAGCATAAAATAGGCACATATGAATAAGTAATAACTATATTTATCGGATAATTTCAATTTTCGTCAGAAATGAATGCAATAGCTTAGCCCCACATGACATTTAACGAATCGGAGTCTCGCTGCGGATAGGTTAATGCCCAAGGTATGAGTAGAACATTTCCAGTGCCACGAATACAAAACTGAAGAATGCCGACCTACACAATGAACGCATTTATTGTAAAGACGATAATTTCAACTCGAGATTAGCCGAAATCGTCATATCTTTGCAATAGCAAGTTTTGTATCGATATGGTAAATTTAGATCTCTTGGCCAAGAAATATCTGCAGAGGAATAACTGTAATCGACCGAGAACATACTTAACCCCCCCAGACAGATTATATTAACTTACTGACGAGGAGGCGGCTGACATGGTATTATCCCCACAACTGTCAAAATATCACTGAGGGACCGTTAGAAGTCGGAGGAACATGGGGTTACCACCATTCGACAGATTTTGATCTAACATACCTAACTTACTGAGCTCAATATGACGCTAGAGCATCTTATAACTTATTAGAGAGATATTAAGATAAGTTCATATGACGCTCTAGCGTCATATGAGTCGGAGAGTGTTAAGACCTTAAGGATCGTGACTAATTTTGACAGCTATCATTAGACGATTTTATTTAGCTTAATTAAGAAGAACTTGTCGGAACTAAAGAGTTTACCGAGATAGTATTTACCCTTTTGATTCCTAGAGATCCTTCTTACATTGCATACAAGCGTGTGATGGTAACCATAATATACTGTCAATACGCGTCTTAATCCTCAAGGGGTTAATACTCTCAGCGAAAGAGGATAGACACAAGGAATATTTCATTGGTTGATGCTGGTGATGTCATGATAGGGGCTGGGTCTGAATATTGTTAGACATGGTTTAACTAGACTAGTTATGTTTGTCAAGGGTATTCTATTGGCAACACCAACATTATTTTATTTGTATGTTGGTGGACTTGTTATATCACTAATAATACAAAGGAAATCACAAATACCATTCCATAACTTCCCTGGATATACTGGAATTCGAACGTGTCCAGCATACTTCATATATTTCCACTCAGCCACACACTTACTGAATTTGTAATGTTATGAATTAATGTTACAGGCACAGTTTAACATTGAACATTGGTCGCTCTATTAAGTAACATCGTTTGTCCGGAGCCCAAGATTCACACATTCTCCAAATACAAACTTATCTTGACATGAAATTAACAGACTTGGCAAAAACACCATATAAGGAGGGTCGGAAGGGGACTTGATTAATGTTTACTTCCTACTGGTGATGGGGACTTCTGCTTAATTGTATCATCAGGGGTTTTTGTTGTTCCCCAACCTGCCTGGCCGAACAGCCCCAAGGCCCCGAGCAAGGCCAAGGCCATAACCGAGCGCCCCCACAGAACCCTCCCTGCCGACCACAATAAAGCCTGGGTGACCGAAGCCAGCGGGGAGCTGAGGAGGGTGCAGAAACGCCCGGAAAATCAAAGCCCCACCCCGGGCCCTGTGCCCCTCAGCAATTATGAAGAGAAATTTGAGGGGCAAAGGAAAAATGTGACGCTTTGGCTTCCAATCTTGGTAGATTGGGAGGTCAATCCACGGAAGAGACGCCGTCACTTGAGATCTAGAAAATATATAAGTAAAAGGAACAGTCAGAGTAAGCTATGGGTATGGCAGAGATCGCTCAGTTCTCACTCTGATCGACCAGCCCATCACCACATGACTATAACTCAATCCTCTCGGCATCAGGTAGGAGAGGCCCTAGAAAGCCGCCTTTGGCGGGGGGATAGCTCCCCTATTCTACCCATTTCGGGGTTGGGCGCCTGCCCTCATCAGGGGTATTATTAACCGGTTTCATACCACAGCCTTTAATGGAGGTAGAGGTGATTATCTTTTTAGTACAGCCACTCCTTTTGACTGGTCTCACACCACAGTCTTTAATTTTAGTAGAGGTGAATCTTTTGTCCTTATGTATCGGAGTAGATAATTTTATAATGCCGATAATCTGGCTATTTTTTCAGGCTTCTCACAATACTCGATTAACTAAATGTAGTAGGTCCTTAACTTTACTGGGAGAACCAAGATTGAAACAAAAAACATATGTTCGATTTATAAGGTTTATCTACACAAGTTACAAAGTAGATTTGGCAAACAATGGTAAGTGAATGGCAATGAATATATGCAGACATATATACAGTATATATGTCAATAAATGCACATAATGTACACAAATATAACAGAACCTTCGATAGCTACAAAATAAATCTGGGTGTGGGGAATGTGAGATGTGTAGTATTGTCTTTAATGGTCGAGTGGTGCGTCTGAGGTTTTACAGTTATTAATACTGTTATATCTTTATTAGCGTTGGCCGAGTCGTCAATGTAACCTAGAAGATCTAAAAATATTCTGCAAAGTAGCAAGGGGATAGCATGTTTATTGTATTTGTTTATTAGAGATCCTAAAACTGGGAACAGCAATATTTATGGTAGCTCTCTTCAAAACTTAAATTGTTTGCCTGGTGTGTTTGGCAATCGTACTAGGGGACTTTGAGCTTTCACATGGGTATAGGGAGGGCCAAACAACTTGTCTTAGTTGGGGGTCTTCTTCACCTTTTTCTTCACTCGTCTCTTGTTCTGGGCTGCTATCTTCTTATTTTCTAATCTCTCTTTCTGGGCTGTTATTGGAGTGAGTGGAATGCGACTCACTTTGTAAAGAGGAATACTACACGATATGCCGAGAGGAATACTACAGGGTACCTCCAGATATACTACAGGAGTATGAGGGGGGAGACCAGAGGAATACTAAAAGTCTTGGCGAAAGGAATACTACACAACTTGCTGAGAGGAATACTACACAGCGTCCCCAGAGGAATACTACAAGAGTGTGATGATGAGACAAGAGGTATACTACATCTCTCGACGAGGAATGCTACAAGTCTTGTCGAAAGGAATACTACACAACTTGCTGAGAGGAATACTACACAGCGTCTCCAGAGGAATACTACAAGAGTGTGAGGGTGAGACGACGAGGTATACCACATGTCTGGCTGAGAGGAATGCTACACATTTTGCTAAGAGGAATACTACATGGCACCTCCAGAGGAATACTACATGGGTGTTATGAACTGAGTGAGCTCATGTACTGATGAAGTCTCTTGTATCTTTTTTAATTCGAGGTGGTAGGTAGAGGTAATATAAAAGGTAGGAGCGGTCCCTGGGGAGTATGGGGATGGAGTATGAGCGAGGCTGGGGGACGTAGCAGGTTTGGGCATCTGGGCATTAGGTCCGGACTTCATGATGTTGGTGGATGGCTTCGAAGAGAGTGGGGTAGAGGGGTGACTTGTTTAATCTTACTTGGTATTGCTATCAGAGATGCTCTTCTTGGGGTTGCCAATTTTTAAGAACCCGGTATCATAATTATATTGTAGTGAAGTATATTATTTGGTAACTTTTACCTTTATTATAACGGTAATTTGAATCATGCTGCTCGTAATTTTGACTAGTCATATCTAATGCATGAGTAAATAACCTATATCACTGACATTCATAACAAAAGTTGAAACAAATGCGAGACCCCAATTCGAATAGCTGACAAACTTGATTTAGTGTGCCTACTAGAAGATAGTTACGTAAAGCATTTAGACCTTGGATTATTGATAGACATTATGCTATGCCAATTTGTGCGATCTAAGGTTTTTAGGTGTGTTTTAATAACCTATGAAGTATATTCAGAGGGATTTGGATAACACTTAGAGGTCTATCTAACAATCTATTCCCAGCTGATGCCCGAGGGAGTGGACACGAATGAGTTGCATCCATGTTTTTCCTTTAGCTTGTGTCCTTCATCCTACCAAAACCACTTTAACTATCTCTTCTATTCTTCTATCTCATTCATGATCTTCCTCTCCCTCTCTGCCCTTCCACTTCACCATCATTAACTTTATTATCATTTCTCTCGTTATCACTGCCAGTATCCTGTGGTTCCAATGCCTGTTTATAATCGGTAAATCTGTGACGATATCCTATGTGTTCTTGAATCCTAATTCAAAGTAATAATTTCTTCACATTTGATATGGTTTGATTCTTAATTATTTTGATACACCTTAAGTTTTGTAGTTTTTTTTGCCATGTATGATAATTTTATATAGGCGTGTGCAGTAATAATATTTACAATTAGATTCTGTAATCGGATGTATTTTAAAATTAAAGTGTTTAGTGTAATGTGAGTTTTCCTCCCGTCGACCTTTATACTGTGGATGTAAAACACCTCGCATCATAATAAACAATATTAAATAAGTGTTAATATAAACTATATAATCCCATTAGATTAAAAAAAACACATGAAGGGAAAATAACCCTCCATTCATAGTTCTATTATACTGTATTTAGTAAAAACATTATCTCGGAACAAATGCCAAGAGTAATCTCCATGTTTGACATTGTATAAATACGGTCAGAAGATCCCAGATGTATACCATGGTCTTTCTCAGTCCATCTAAATCATATAACTGAAATATGAAGATTAATTATCTATAAATTATGCCTAGAAAATGTTAACCTCGTCGATAGGCCAGATCCCGGAATCCCAGGAATCGGTACCATCCACGTAGGTCAAACTTTCAGCATGTTCTCTAGTAAACTGTTATGAAATATATAGTACTCGCTTTTTCTGGACCCCCTTCGCCCTCATGTTTAGCATATGAGTTTTGAGGTTTTAAGACGTTAGTTCCATTAGCTTGGCGATTTTGAGATTTTTCGACTTATTTTTGTAATAAATATTAAGACCTTTCGTGCCCTTTAGGTGTCGATATTTTCATGGCGAGCGACAGCGAGCCTCTAATTTTAGAAGGCGGGACATTTTTCTACGGAAAAAGTGTAAAAATTTATCTTGAAAGGCGGTCTATAAGGGGTATTTTTCTAAGCTTGATGAAGGCCTAGCGAGGAAACTCAAAAATATTAATAACTATATATATATATATATATATATATATATATATACATATACATACACAGTATATATATACCAAAAAACAAGCACTACCCCCTTATTGTACAAAAATAATTCGTTGAGCAAAGTTATCATAATTCACATCTTAACAACAGTTGGTGTTGATTATAACTGGCTAAAATCCCCCCACCTGGCCCAAGGGCTAAGTACACATATGATAGTATACAGGGGAGGTGTGGTGGAGTGGTCTTGCCACTGGCCTGGTAATCCAAAGGTCCCGGGTTCAAATCCAGATGTATCAATGGGAAGATATTATTGGGATGGAATTTGTGCTGTACCTAGTATCAGTGCATTACCACAAAGCCCACCGAAACACTAATTAATCCCTGATTAAATAGCACTGTATGAATATTCCCATATTAAAAATATGCTGTAGGGGTGCAATGCCTGGTGAGTTATCTGCTCAACAGGTGGCGTTGTGTGTGTGTGTGTGTGTAAGAGTAAGAGTAAGAGTCCGAGTGTAGGGGGTGAGACAGTGAAGCACGGGGAACGAGGTGGCTTCAGAAATGGGGTCGCTTCGGGCCATGAGTGAGCACCGTGCCTCATGTGAAGGCAAGATGGCAGGTGCTCATTGTACTGTACTCTACGTGCTTCAGATGTCTCATTCTCTAGACTGAAACGAGACCTCACGGGCTTCACTGCTCATTGTACAGCGGTGAATGTTCAGGCTCTGTCTATGCCCGAGAGGGAGTAAGTTGGAATATAGAGAAGACAAAAAAATCTGTTTGACTTGGCAGCTTGTTCCACCATTCTCGTCACAAGAACTCTTGATTGGTTAAATTTGATTCAATCTTATGGATAATATAGTTCTTCATTATGCATCTCCATGGGTCACTCTACAGACAACCTGTATCGTTCATTAACATTCATATAGGATGGGAATGGGAACACGATATAGTGACTGTAACCTCAGTAGCAGAAAAACCACAGTTGTAGGAAGGGTAGATATAGGCGACGGTGCGGTGGTGATGCCAGCGCCACTAGTATACAATTCACTTAATAGCTAGACAAATTTACCTTATATTGCCCTTTATCTCCTTATGTATCATTCATTTTGTATCCGCATCTAGCCGTACTTGGGATATGCTAACTGCTCTTAATCTTGATAGTGTTTATTTTTAAGTAGGCTACAAGCCTTAATAATCTAGTTTAGAGAAATAATGTTGATGAAGGGGTGTTTACCTTTATAGTACAAGTAATTACAATCGTGAACATTAACCCCTTCTATCCCGGCGACGTTTTCCCATTCTATTTTTGTTATATCGAGACGATTTTGTGCAGTTTAAGAAGGATCTGTGATAGTAAAAGGGTTAAGGGAGATAGTTGGAAGCCTTTTAATTGCTGGAGACTCTTTTTAAACTGAATTAAATCATTTAATAGTAGCCAGAATAGTTAAAAAGACGTCACCGGTAAAGAAGGGGTTAATAGCTACACACTTTC
Organism: Paralithodes platypus; assembly: GCA_032716605.1. Classification (NCBI taxonomy): domain Eukaryota; kingdom Metazoa; phylum Arthropoda; class Malacostraca; order Decapoda; family Lithodidae; genus Paralithodes; species Paralithodes platypus. The sequence goes on from CM064495.1 coordinate 13,195,109, forward strand.
TGTATATGAATCTGTATTGAACCAAAACGAGACAACACTATGCTTTATCAAATCCTAGATGTTTCAACATTTGGTGGTAAAAGATCAAAGATTCAAATGGGTGATTACATGTTATTTCTCAAGAATTTACTATTATGTTGTATTGCAGATGTGGCTGGGGACTCTACTCTCAGCTGGTCAAGTATGGGCGGTAGAGAGTGTGGCGTGCTCGGTTCTCATCCTAGTGGGTGCTGCGCTCTGCTCGCCGTTCCTCACCTTGGCCTGCTACTTGGGAGGGGTTATCGGCACCTTCATCAGTTAGTTACAAAGTTTTAGTCTTTTTGTTCTTCGGCACAAGCTTCAACGCTCCTAAACCATTTAATGCAATGACGGCTTTCTTCGTTAAATTCTGGCTATAAGCATAATAATACTTCAGCTTGCGAACTATTGCACCTGTGGGTATCAAAGGGATAATTGGGATCATATGATTTAATTTGGTTATTCCAAAGCTGAATATACTTGTCTGTAGTTAGCCTATTCTGACGGGGTTAAGTTGCTTTGGCCAGTACCAGTAAAATTAAGAGAGTAACACATTTTACTTTAGTGCATGGCGGTCACAATGATCCAATTTCCCCCTCCGTCTACGTATTGTGAATAATATAATTTATCATTTGGACAAGATTAAAATAATTTATAGAAAAGTAGGCTAATATAGAACGTAGTTCATTCTGAGAGATGCATATTATATACTAGCTCCTAAAACGTGAGCAACAGTGGCCTTGAACCATCTGACATTTTTCCTTTGTTCATGAAAATCATGAAGCATATTTGTTCCCTAGCATCCACTTAGGATAAGTGTTAAACCTTAGAATGGAAAGTTGCGGCCATAATTATATAATCACCCACCTTCCGCCTCTGGAGCAACTTGGTTGAGCCAGATAACTTTGTCTTCTTTGTTTCTCACTTCTCAGCTTGTTCTTCCTCTGTCTAATTACTCGGCTCTCCTACCTTACTCCAGCCATCTTGTCTAGTCTCTTCGAGCTCGGTCTTTTTGCATATATTCTACTAGTCACTAAGAGATGGAGGGAGGTAAGGGTGTTGAGGTGGTGAACGATGGGTGGAGAGGTGGTTGTGTGTGGAGGTGGAGGAGTGGTGGTGAGATTGTTTTGACTGGTGGAAGAAAGCATAATAACTGTACATTTGAGATATTACAGTGTATGCTTGTATTTTGGTCAGTCAATATCACCATTAAAAGATGCCGTTGTTCATGTAACTATGCATTAGGAATAGCATTATGAATATTATATCCCCTTTAGCTATATAATAATACAGCTTGTTAGTTAACCCTTCAGACTCGGATGGACTGGTTTAGCAAACACTGACCCATATAGTCATTGTGAGTTTCCCTACAATAAATATTGGGATCATAATTAACAGTGTTTGCATTATTAACTTTACCTATTTACAGTGGAATTATATTAATCCAATACAACTTTTTCACGTTGGTGTGTATGTGTGCGTGCTTATTGGGCCATCGGGACCAGAATGCATTTAGGTTAAGAGTTCGTCGGCGGGTGGAGAATTATATAGCTAGACTTCTTTCTGTCCTATATATTCCATTTCTTATTGTAGGCCTATCTCTTCATATTTCATACCAAATATAGTTATGTTTATATGAGTGATGCATTAGGAACCTTTCGAATGCTCCCCTGTTTGCTTGTGTATATTGAAAATGTGATATTTCAACAATTACCCTGCATAATAATTTTATCATACTGCTTATCATGTTACCAATATAGTTTATCCTTCCTCATACAACTTTGGCTAATCATTGCACACAAATCTTTGTCAAAATAGTATATTATTTTTGTGAACTCACTATTTATCTTTCGCCAAACATAAAATATCCGTAATCCCCTTTTATATGCTGAGGCAACTCATTCCATTATCTAAATTTTCTAAATTAATTTCACTATAAACGTGTAGCTTAACCCTCTCGCCTCCGGCAATATATTTTAATTGAAAATGGTGAGACCTTCTCTAATTTGCCCTGAAATATTCCGGCCGGGCGAGTTTTCGAAGCCTTGTTTTTCTGTATTTTCATCCACCAGAATGCTGTTTATTGTGATGTATCATATGTCAATGGAAAGAGGAATAACTATACTAAATTATATAAAAAATAAAAATAAAAAAATCGCAATATGAAAGTGTAAACGACTCCGGAATAAAAGTGTTTCCCGGGCAATTGTCTTCACACCGTCCTATCTCGAAATTGTGAGTGATGACCATATATTTTTATTTGTTCAAATAATAGTACTTTTTCTGCTCTTTCCAAATCTGAAAACAGAAATTGTTTATCTTCAATAGTTCTCAAGCAGTGACCGAAAACAAAAAAAGTATGACTTTGCAAGATATGGTTTATAACATTTTCGAATTATTTCGTTGTTACGATGTCTATGGTTCTCAAATAAGACTCTATGAATACGGCAGATAATGCTGAAGAGAATTAAAAAAAATAGAAGTTCCTACGACAATAACATTTTGCTCTATGAATATTTGAAATGAAGAGCCAAAATGCGAATATTTACGCTTCACTCGTCTCCGTTCCGCCGACGCTAGCCGGGTTCCGAGCTGTTCCCCACCTCGGCGTTGCTTTATTTGCTCCGATACGTATATAAATGTTTATATCACCGTAATCGGAAAATTATGCTCTTTATAATGGTGAAAACCAAAATAATATAGCATAATTGGTTCACGAGTTATGCACAATTTTTTCCATGCATTGATATTGTTATGTAAATATATGAGAATGTTTATACAGTTGTATATCTTTGCCACAATATACAACACTTTTATATAATTTTCCATGCCAATAATTGTATAATGTTCATAGAACACATGTCAGTCATGAAGGTTGTCAATTTTACTTACCTGGTAGGGCCACAACCCTTTCCAACGAGAAGGGAAGTGGCTCCTGGGTTGACATTGAAAAAACAAAACAAGAAAGCCAGGTTATCTTACAGTAATAAATTCAGAAATAATTCTATTGTACATGCAAATAAAGTAATATATATATATATATATATATATATATACAAGGTGTCAAACTAGAGGCACAGATTTTCTAGCCACCCAAAGAGGTACTGCACTTGACTCGTTATTGTTTTAAAGTGGTTTCCCCAGGAGGCCTATATCCACTTTGATGATGAAGGTGGGTGAATGTCGGTGGGTGAGTGAATGAAGGTGGGTGAATGAAGACGGGTGAATGGAGAAGAGAAATGAATGAATGAATGAATCAATGAATCCATGAAAAACAATATATATATACGGTATATATAATTATATAAATTAATAAAATCAAAATATAAATTAACTGAAATAAATAAAATAAAATAAATATAAACAATAAATCAAATAAATAAATATATATATAGGCCTATATAATTAAATAAAAATATAATAATATTATAAATACTCGATTATGGGCCTTAGGCTTGCTCGGGACCTTGGGGCTGATCCGCTAGACACCCTGGGGAACTGGAATAAAAAAAAAAAAAAAAAAAATATATATATATATATACCTGTATATATACAGTATATATATATATATATAAATAATTTAATAATATAATATATATATATACAGTATATATATATAAAATGAATAAAATAAACAAATAAAATTAAATAAAAACTATAAAATGAAATAAAAGTAAAATGAAATAAAAACAATAAAATAAAATAACAAATAAAATAAATAAAAACAATAATAAATCCAATAAATAAATATATAAATAAAATTAAAAATATAATAATAATATAAATCCTCGATTATGGGCCTTGGGTTTGCTCGGGACCTTGGGGCTGTTATATATATATAATATATATATAATATATATTATATAATATACATACTGTAGGCATATACTGTAATATAACTAAAATTCCATAGAGTACTTAGCGTACTTCCTGTAAGTATTCCTGTGACATCTTCGTGATAATGTATTTATTTCGTAGGCAGTATTTATTGAAAAATATATTTGTCTTTCAAGCAAAAAATAGTGTAAAATCATCAATGATACCTAGACAAAACTGCATCAATACTCAAGGGGTTACCCAAGATTCACTCCCCTCAGTCACCAAAAGTCACAAGTAACATTTTATATACATATATAATTCAAATTATTCACTAAACACTTTCACTGGGTAGATGAAATAATACATAATTGCATGCCTATAGCTAGGCATGGTGGGCCAGAGGGAGGGAGCCAAGAATTTAGAGGGCCGGGACCCTGCCTCACAGTCTGGGGGCTGGGAAACTACTGACTTAACAAAGGCCCGGGCTCCTCCGAGAGGGACGCTATGGGGTTGCTAGATACTTCCTTTTGTAACTTACTGATGCCTAACTTACCAGTCCAAATTGCGTTAAAATTGGGTCATAAACTTATTTTTGGCGAATATTTCTAACTTACAGGTGGCATTATGACGCGATTGCGTCATACGGGCACTCTTGGGCTGGTGGCGTTATGACGCGATCACGTCCTAAGAATGAGAGAGTTAATTATACAAGTTTATTGCGCAATACAATAAAACAATTACGCAATATACATGTTCATGTTAATAAACATTATGTTTGCGGTAATATGAGCAATTCATAAAGGTATAGTCAATTAACTTCAGGGATAGTAATTATTCAATTGGTAATTATTAGACAGTCCTAGTAAAGTAAATAGATCACAGACCTAATGCGTTGGTGAAATAATGCATTATAATTATCGGGGGTAATATACTTTTGGAAATAGAGGTTGCTTTCACAAACCTTGACTACTTCCCCTTGTATCACATTATATTATATTTTCAGACTTGGCAATATGTTACTTACCACATGTAGAGAGTATAATATATCAATATAAAGCAATTATATGTGTGCAATAATATTGTCTGTGTGTACCACTGTACCCTGGTCTATCTGTGATATCTAATAACCCGAGCTCACATGCAGTTTCTCATTGTATCCCTGTTACCTGGGCATTGTTGGAAAATATATTAAATACATATTTACTACATGAATCGATTAAAACAGTGCTACTTCTCTCTCTTTCTCCCCCCCCCCCCCTCCCCCGGCGTTAGGGAGCCACCTAGTTGCGGTGGCGGGGCTTGAAGCGTGACTGGTCGTCTCTGTTCCTGTGGGGGACACAGACCTTCTTAGGATTGGGGCTCCGCCGACCTTGTGGGCTAAGACTTCCCTTCTCGTTGGTTTACAGAGGCCTGTGAGGTACCACTTTTCTGTCTTTTTTTTTCCCCATCTACCTTTGTCCTTTTCTTTGCTTCCCCTTCTTCTATTGTTAATGGCTGGACTTTCTACTTTGGTGGAGGGTGGATGAGGACCCATAGAACTGGAGTACCTGACGTGCCCACACGAGGGGAAACATTTAGAGTAAAATCTCTCCCTCTGTGCTGAACCCGAAGCTGACGAGTTGACCGTCCATAAGGTGCAGGGGGTTGAGGTGTACTGTATATCTGGCTTTGACTCCTAGGGGACATACCAAGTCTTCTAATTCTAGGCTCCGTGGTGGGTGTGGAGCTTATCCCAGATGAACAATGATGCCTTCGTCTCATGGAGAATTCCTCTGGATTTTCGATCACTGGCGCTGGCATGGATATGGCAAATATGTCGGACTCTGCCTCCTTGACCATCCTCCCCTCGGATGGTGGAGGTTCTTTACCTGCCACTATACCGGGTACTTTACCGACCCCTGCACCGTCTTCGGACATCCATCCAACCTCTACTCCTAATACAGTACCGGGACTAGGCGAGTCAAGTTCTCTTGGCACGTCTACCTCTTCTACGTTTGCTCCTTCGCTAGCCACTGACTCGGTTCTTGCCCCTTTGGTTAACGTCTCGGGCGAGACCTTGACTACTGTTTCTATCCCTCCTCCACCCACTTCTATTCCTGGCATCTCTGATCCAGAGTTCGCCTTGGACTCCTCCAGCACCATTGCACCAAACCTTCCAAATGGGTCAGTTTTAGTTCATTCTAGCTTGTGGCAGGGATGGTGGAGACTCTGGTTGGGGGGCAGAGGTGGGAACCACACAAATGCATTAGTGTCCTGACCAAACAAGTCCTGAAAGCTGGGGTAGAGAGGTCGAGGGGGGGAATGTCTGGGCTGGTACCGCAGGAGTGGGAGGATAAAGGTTGGGTGAGAAGAAGGGGTGGGCGTGGCTGGCATGATATGTTACTGGGTCTCTCCCTTGCACTTCGACGGTAATCTGGAAGTGGTTTGGCATAGCCAACACTGTGTAAGGGCCCACATATTTGGGTGCCAGCTTGTTTCTCGTTTGCAGGGGCTGGTTCAGGACTGCCACTTCTTCTGCAACTTGGTAGGGGTTTGGTGGCTGCAGGTTGCCTTGAATGGGGTCTGGTCTGTTGTTCTTTAGAGTGGACTTGAGGTAATGGGGATGGAGTCAAGGGCGTTGGATGGGAGGTCAGGGACGAGGAGGAAAGTTTTGGGGGTTGGCCGAACAAGAGTTTATGTGAAATATGGCCTGTCGTGGAACGAAAAGTGTGGTTCAGGTTTTGAGAAATCGGGAAAGGCTTCCACAGGTGGGTTGACCAGATTTTCCTTGAGTTTCTCAATGGCCTCCTGTTGTTCGGGGCAGTAGAAGCAGACTTCTTTGCAGGTGAGGAGGTTAAGGGGGTAGCTATGGCCCAAATTCCCTTAATAAAACGCTGGAAACTGGACATTCCCCATAATGACTTTATTTCCTTGACAGTGCTGGGAGGGGAGATGTCGGATATGGCGGCAGTCTTCTCGTAATTTTGGAAGATGCGTGCAGCATTTATGATGTGGCTGAGATAAGGGACCTATGTCCAAACCAGGGTGCATTTGGAGGGCTTCAACTTTAATTTGGCTTTCCATATTTGCAACGGAACCTTACAAAGATAGGAGGAGGTTGTAGGCACCAGCCGAACAGGGTGGTACTCTTGGGGAGTGTTACAGATGGTTGACACTGACAGCTGGAACTCCTGTTTCAACACCTGGCCTCCCTAGCTGATCTGTTTTGTGCCTCATCAATAATGAGGGCAGCCCCATCCTGCCCTCCAAAGCACCTTCTATTCCTATCAATACATTATACTACAAACACATTATATACTTCACTATTCATGCAAAATTTCCAATTAAAATATGACTACATCAAAACGCGCTGCCTCGGAATCCCCAGGGTTAGGGGGGACCATAAATGCTCCCATCATTATGACCCCTGTTTCAGACTCCGAAAAGTGCTCTGGACCTCTACCTGCTATTCTATATCAATTTCTGTAACATTTGCGGCCCTTCTTCTAATTTCCTCTCTTCTATCAAACCTGATTTACGTTTCCTCAACGAAATTCAGTTGTCTAAGGCAACAGACAGCAAACCCTTCTCTTTATCATTCTAGTATCTCTATCCTCAATTCAAAGGCAAAGGTAGATGTGTGTACGTACGCAACAATCTTACTTGTTCTCGTGTTCCCAACTTAGACTCGATTGAATTCTCTACTCTCTGGCTTAAGCTATCTTGTCACTCTTTCACTGAATATTTCTGCGATGTTTATCTCTCTCCTAATTCTAATGACTATCCAAAATTCTTTGACTATCTAACTTCCAAAGTGAAACTCATTCTATCCATCTCTCCCTTCTCAATGTTCACCACCGCCAATGGCTCTCCTCTCTTTTCACTGACCAACCTGTTGAACAAGCCTACATCTTTTCTAAGCCTAAATGACATAGAGCAGTTAGTTCAGCACCACACCCATATCCCTGACCACCCTGGAAATCTGCCCAACATTCTCAATTTATTGCGAACTACTAATCTTTCTGTTTACACTGTTAATCGTCTCCCTTCGTTGGGCTCCTCCGATCATAAACTCATCTCTGTCACCTGTCCTGTCTCTCCAATACAGGCTTCTGACCCCCACAGCCGGCAGCGCTTGTGGCATTTTGGCGCTGCCAACTGGGAGGCTCTATGGTAGTACTTCTTTGATTTCCCATGGAATTATTTTTGCTTCCATGGCCAGGGACCCTCAGAGAGTGCCGAGCGCATTAATGAGGTAATCCTTTTGGGCATGAAAGCATACATCCCATTCTCTTTCTCTCAAACTAACGCACACAAATCTAGGTTTACTGACGCTTGTTCTACTGCTGTCTGCATTAAGGAGGAAGCATTCAAATGGTACCGTCGCCTTCAAAGTCAAGAATCTCGTACTTTATATGTTTCTGCCCGAAATCAAGCCAAATCTGTCCTCGACTCACCAAAAGCTCTCATAAAAAACAAATGCTCTGAACTTTCCAACTCTCGCTTTTCCCAAGATTTATCGCATCTAGCCTAAAACCTCTTCAACAATTTCAGTTCCTTGTGTTTCCCTTCTCTTTTCCACTCTGACTGTACCACCGTCACCTCATCCTCTGACAAAGCTGATGATCTCTTAACTCAAACTTTTGTGATAAGGGTTATTTAAGATAGTTCGAAGCCATTTATTGCTGGAAGCACTTCTTCAACTGAATAAAATCGTCTAAATAGAGGTAGACTAATATTAAAAAGACGTCTCCAGTATAGAAGGGGTTAACTCTTGGTCATCCTCCTTTCACGACTTCGGTGAGACTATTTCTATTATGTACATATCAAAAGCCTTTGATGGAGTCTGGTACAAATCCCTAATATACAAACTTCCCTCCTTCGGTTTCTATCCCTCTATCTATGCCTTTGTCTCTAATTTCCTTTCAGACCGCTCCATAGCTGCAGTTGTGGTCGGCCATCGTTACTTCATCAATGTATCAACTCTGATGTTCCTCAGGGTTCTGTCCTGTCTATAAAAAAGTAGACGTGCCGTTTCGCCCAAAATCAAAACGGCATACCCAACTCTGCGATGGGTTACCATCATCACTACTAGTCACAATCACCATTACTATCATCAGCACTACTACTATTATAGTCATCACTACTACTCTTACCATCATCACTACTACTGTCACCATAATCACTACTACTCTCCATCATCACTAATACTGTCACCATCATCACTAGTCATCATTATCACTACAACTATCATCAGTGCTTGTCACCATCATCACTACTACTAGTACTGTCACCATCATATCTACTACTGTCATCATCATCACTACCATAATCATCACTGCTGTCATCATCACTACAACTACAACCATCATCACTACTATTATCACCATTATCACTACAATTACCCTCATCACTACTATTATCACCATTATCACTACAATTACCATCCCCACTATTACTACCATCACTTCTAATGTCAACTAAACTAACTTAACCCCTTGAAGCTCTGACGCGTTTACCAGTTTATTTTGGCTATCATTAGATGATATTATGCAGCTTAGGAAGGATCTGTGGGTATTAAAAGGATAAATACTATCTCGATCAACCTTTTAACTTCCGTATACCGTTACTAATCTGAATAAAATCTTCTAATAATAGCCAGAAAACAGAACAAAAATGTGTGTTGGAGCTTGAAAGAGTTAACCTAACAAATGCGGGGCGAGATGTTTTCGCCCCCAGAACGAAGGCGGGGAGGGGGGAGGGGGGGGGCAAAATTTTGTTTAGACTTAAATTCATAACTATTGCACAAATTCAAAACATCTTTTTTAACTGACCGTCGCATTCATGCACCGAATGTTCGTTAGAAGTTGTGTGAAAATCCGTCGAACGGTCTAGGAGTTTTCGGAAAGACAGACCCACGTCTCACCATTATCATCACATCTGAGACATGTGTATGATGTGTGGCTTTCACAGGGAATAGGTACAGGGTGGGGGGTGGGGGTCCTGAAAAGGGGGGGGGGGGCTGGTTGAGGGGGGGCTGTTGGGGGGGGGGGGGTGGCAAAATTATTTTTTGGACCTAAGATCATAACTATTGCACAAAATCAAAAAATATTGTGTTAATTACCGTCTAATTCACGCACTGAAGGTTCGTGTGAAGTTTGGTGAAAATCCTTCAAACGGTCTAGGAGTTCTCGGACAGGCAGACATTTCGGTTAGCATGTACCACTATACGGGGGGCGATACCACTCTGCTTACGCAGAGTTGATAAACTAGACGTGCCGTTACGCCCAAAATCAAAGCGGCATACCCAACTCTGCAATGGGTTACCATCATCACTATTAGTTACTATCATCATTACTATCATCACTACTACTATTATAGTCATCACTACTACTCTTACCATAATCACTACGACTCTCATCATCACTACAACTTTCACCATTATCACTAATACTGTCACCATTGTCACTACCATCATCACTACTATCACTACAACTGTCATAATTACTTGTCACCATCATCACTACTATTATGATCATTATAACTACTACTAGTACTTTCACCATCATATCTACTACTGTCATCATCATCACTACTGTCATTATTACAACTGCAACCATCATCACTACTATTATCACCATTATCACTACTACCACCATCATCCCCACTATTACTACCATCACTTCTAATGTCAACTAAATCAACTTAATCTAACAAATGTGGGGCAAGTTATTTTCGCCCCATAGGGGCAATGCCATCCTTGGTGGGGGGGTAGAGTGGGGGGGGGGGGGGGAGGGATGGGCAAAACCATATTTTGGACCTAAAATCATAACTATTGCACAAATTCAATTTTTTGTTTAATTACCATCGCATTCACTCACCGAATGTTCGTGTGAAGTTTGGTGAAAATCCGTCGAACGGTCTAGGAGGAGGTATCGGACAGACAGACGTTTCACCATTATCATCACATCTGAGACATGTGTATGATGTGTGGCTTTCTGTGATGTTACACACAGGGAATAGGTACAGGGTAGGGGGGGGGGGGGAAACAATTTTTTGGACCTAAGATCCTAACTATTGCACAAATTCAAAAAATATTTTTTTAATTACCGTCGAATTCACGCACCGAAGGTTCCGTGTGAAGTTTGGTGAAAATCCGTCAAACGGTCTAGGAGGAGTTCTCGGACAGACAGACAGACATTTCGGTTAGCATTTATCACTATACGGGGGGCGATACCACTTTGCTTACGCAGAGTTGATTATCTTTCTTATATTCTCTAATGATCTCAACTGTAACTCTAATCCTATCCACTCGTATGCTGATGACTCTACTTTACACTATTCAACTAGTTTTTCACATCAACCTAGCACGCAATCACACCAAAACTCACGAAACAGGGCCATAGTACGCCTATCTTCTGATATATCAATTATTTCTGACTGGGGCAGAGAAAATCAACCCTTCACCTTCTCTCAATATTCTAGGTGTATCTTTTTCATCCTACCTTTCTTGGAAAGATCATATTACCACTCTTGCTAAAACCGCTTCCCAAAAGTTAGGTGTGCTCAACCGTCTCTGTGGATTCTTCACCCCAGCACAGCTTCTTGCTCTGTCTCGAGGCACAGTGCATCCCTGGATTGAGTATTGTGTGCATGTGTGGAGAGGCTCTATACCCATGCCACACTTCTCGAACGAGTAGAATCAAAAGCGTTTCGCCTCATCAACTCCCTTCCTCTTACTAGTTCTCTACAATTTCTTTATATGTGCTGCAATGTTGCATCTCTTTCACTGTTCTATCGCTATTACAAAAATCAGTGTTCTTCAGAGCTCTCTCAATGCATCCCCCCTCCCTTGTGGTGAGTGCGAAGCACCTGCCTTACAAGACAGTCCCACTCCTATTCTGTCCAGCTCTCCAACCCAAGAATTGGCAAATTTTCAGTCTTTCTTCTACTCAACAGGTGAACTGTGGAACTCTCTCCCTCAATCAATCTTTCCTTCAGCCTGTCTTAAACTACTTTAAACTTAGTGTGTCCAGTCAGTTTGACCCCTTCTCCCTTGAATGTGACTAAAAAAAAATATATATATATATATATATATATATATATATATATATATATATATATATATATATACTGTATACCGTATATATTTATTTTTGTTTTGGAAGCATAGTTTGTTAGTATGACTGGTTTAACTTAACTTTACTAAAAATCCTCGTCTTCAAAGTATGACTAAGAGAGGAAATAATGTTGCAACCGTTGCTGCTGACGCATGAGGAGGCCCTCCCAAAAAATCAACAACGGAGTAGGCTACTTTCTTATGTTCAAAAGATGAAAACTTTGCATCAATCAGAAAAGATTGCAAGATATGCAGTATAAAGTGCTGAGTAAATTATATTGACTTATCTTTAATGATTGGGTAGATAGTGAGAAGCTGGGGATTGTCATTGTAAGTGGATAGCGTGGTAATTCTGCAGTATTACCTGTGTACTGAGCTGGATCAATCACCCATCACAGACGATGGTGGGCAAAGCCCAACAAATAAACTTCATGGCAATGGGCAACCTAGCTTGTCATTCACTATGATGATAATAATAATTATAATAATTAAGTTTCGCATAAACTCGGCTTCATTGTCGACCTTCATGACAAAATTAACGCAGTAGTATAAATTTCTTCCATACTATATTTGCTTGCAACCTTTAAGTCTGTAATACTTACAGGTCTGGTGGTATCGTCTGGTCCCTATAACGCTGCGTACGCTGGAGTGTGGGGCTACAATGGGTTCCTGGCTGGGGGGGCCTTAGTGTTCTTCATGGTACCCACACCCAGGGTCATCGTACTAGCTGCTGTCAACGCCATCCTAGCTACATTTATACAGTCGGCGCTTATCCCGGTCTTTGCAGCCGTAAGTTTAGTAATCATATTTCTTTTAACCCGTGGAGCCCCGGCTAGTTTTGTATTGTTTGTTCACCAGAACCCGGCCGGTTTTTAAAAAATGAAGGAAAAACCACGAAAAACCGCTCAAAAAGCTTAAAGAATGGTCCTACAGAGCCCCCGAAAACGTATTTTACAAGAGTAAAAAAATTGAAGGCAATTACCCCCAAAAACCAGGTTATTGCGCGCTCACGCGCACGCACATGGACTTTGAGAGTTTTCAACCATTGGCACGGTTGCGTGGGATACGTACACAGTTCCCATACAAATCTGAGCCCTCTCGAGTGGCTACACCTGAGGTTACAGTCGGAGCAATTAGGGTGACTCGTCAGACGCGTCGCTGGGGCTGTGCAATACATACATCGCCGACGCGCCAGACGCGTCGCTGGGGCTATACGGGTTAAATCGAAAATTAAATCTTCAGTCTTTTAATTCGAAATTTCACTCCTCTCCAGGTTTTGCAGACAAAATGCAGCTCTCTTCCGGCATTGTCGTCTTACGTTTAGTTTCCTTGGATCATTACATCCATGTCTTCCTCCGTATTTGCAGTGTCATCAAGGCTAACGTGGGTGCGAATGCGGTGAAAGGGGGGTAGGTGGGCAGGCGTAAAGATGTGGCGACTCTACCGTCCGTCACTTTGTGGCGCAGATAGCCCCTGGAGGTTGGGACTGGGAATCCAACCTCCAGAATTGTTAGGAGGAAGCTGTAGACACCAGCCGAATAGGGCGGTACTCCCAGTGAGTGCTGGTGACTGATAAGGACTGCTGGAACTCCTGTTTCACCACCTTGCCTCCCTAGCTGATCCTTTCATTGTCTCATCAATACAACAAGGAGGAAGCATTCAAACGGTACAGACGCCTTAAAACTCAAGAATCTCATTCTTCCTATGGTTCTGCCCGGAATCAAGCCAAATCTGTTCTTCAACTTGCCAAGCACTCTTTCATCAATTATAAATGCACTGAACTATCCAACTCAAGCTCTTCCCAAGCTTCCTGGCATCTAGCCAAAAACCTCTCCAACAACTTTTCTTCTTCGTCTTTCCCTCCCCTTTTCCACTCTGATGGCACAACCATCACTTCTTCCTCTGACAAAGCTGAACTCTTTGCTCAAACTTTTGCCAGAAACTATACCTTGGATGATTCCGTTGCTATTCCTCCCTCTCCACCCCCCTCTCTCCTACTAATGCCTAATATCCTGATCTCTTCTAAAGATGTACATTCTACCCTCTCTGGGCTTAATACTAAGAAGGCGTACGGTCCGGACGGTGTTCCTCCTGTTGTACTTAAAAACTGTGCTTCCGTGCTGACCCACTGCCTAGGCAAACTCTTTCGTCTCTGTCTCTCCTCTAACGTCTTTCCTTCTTGCTGGAAGTTTGCCCTTATTCAACCTGTCCCAAAGAAGGGTGACCACTCTCAACCCTCCAACTATCGTCCAATTGCTCTCATATCTTGTATCTCTTAAAGTTTTTTAAACTATTCTTGCTTCCCAATTTTTTAAGCATTTCTCTTCTCATAATCTGCTTTCAGATCACCAGTATGGCTTCCTTAAGGGTTGCTCTACTGGTTATCTTCTTTCATATCTTACTAACTCTTGGTCATCCAACTTTCGGGACTTCGGGGAGACTTTTTCTGTTGCATTAGACATATCGAAGGCCTTCGATAGAGTCTGGCACAAATCTTTAATTTCCAAACTCGGTTTCTGTCCCTCCATCTGTGCCTTTGTCTCTAATTTCCTTTCCGGCCGTTCCATAGCTGCAGTTGTGGATGGCCATCGCTCATTTCCCTCATCCTGTCAACTCCGATTTTCCTCAGGGTTCTATCCTATCTCCTATTCTCTTTCTAACTTTCATAAATGATCCAGTCCCATCCATTCATATTCAGACGACTCTACCTTACACCACTCAATTAGTTTTCCAGAATGCCCCAGCCAACAGTCCCTCAAAAGTAAACGTAATGAAGCCACAAAATACTTATCTTCTGATCTAGCTACTATTTCCAATTGGGGTAGAGAAAACCTTGTTACATTTAATGCTTCCAAAACTCAATTTATCCATCTTACTACCCGTCAGGAACCTCCAGAGGACTATCCCTTATTCTTCAACAATACAAAAATTAACCCTTCATCTTCTCTCAAAGTTCTCAGTGTCTCTTTTTCTTCTGCTCTCATTTGGAAGGACCATATTACCAGTTTCACTAAGGCAGCCTCCCAGAAGCTGGGTGTGCTCAAGGGGTTCTTTACCCCTGCGAAGCTTCTTGCTCTGTACAGGGGCACAGTGCGTCCTTGTATTGAGTATTGTTCACATGTGTGGGGAGGATCCTCTCACACCACACTCCTAGATAAAAGTAGAAAGGAAAGCCTTTCACATCATTAACTCCCGTCCACTCACCAACTCTCTGCAATCTCTCTCTCTTCGCCGCAATGTTGCATCTCTCTCGCTATATTATCGCTACTACAATAATCAGTGTTCGTCGGAGCTTTCCCTCCTCTACGTAGGGTACGCAGTACCCGCCTTGCAACACAATCCCACCCCTACTCTGTGCAACTCTCCAACCCAAGAGTGAAATGCTATTCTCAGACTTTCTTCTATTCAACTGCTGAGCTCTGGAACTCTCTCCCAGAATCAGTCTTTCCCTCTTCCTATGACATAAATTGCTTCAAACTCTGTGTGTCCAGGCATTTTAGATCGAACGTCCCTTGATTTCAGCCCTATCACTCTTTGAAATCTGGGAGAGGCACTCGCTGCAGGCAGTTATGCCTTTTGTTTCCCTCATTCACATAGAAAACAAAAAAACATACAATACATACAATGGTTTAACCCGTCCAGCACCAGCGTCGCGTCGGCGATGTATGTAACGCACAGCCCCAGCGACGCGTCTGACGAGTCACCCTAATTGCTCCGACCGTAACCTCAGGTGTAGCCACTCGAGAGGGCTCAGATTTGTATGGGAACTGTGTACGTATCCCACGCAACCGTGCCGATGGTTGAAAACTCTCAAAGTCCACGTGCGTGCGCGTGAGCGCGCAATAACCTGGTTTTTTGGGGTAATTGCCTTCAATATTTTACTCTTGTAAAATACGTTTTCGGGGGCTCTGTAGGACCATTCTTTAAGCTTTCTGAGCGGTTTTTCGTGGTTTTTCCTTCATTCCTAACCCATTCGCTATTGTTTCTGGAATAAAACCATTTTTTGAAAACCGGCCGGGTTCTGGTGAACAAACAATACAAAACTAGCCGGGGCTCCACGGGTTAACGTAATTTTGTCCATTACATGCATTGTAACGGCTCAGACGGGGTTGCCTTTCAGTAGTTGGAGTGTACTGTAGTACAAAAGAAAGTCCTGCCACAGCACTGCCCCACCAAGTCATCACTGTGGCTGATGTTGGTATAATGCTAACCATGCCTCAGCAAGACTCAATAGTCTCCCTGCAGCATTTGCACCTGCAGTATCTGCAACCACACCAGCCTTAACAGTGCTACAAAAAGACAGCACCATAACAAGACTCTACTGTATATTAGGCAATTGGATTATAGAACAATAAAGTCCTGCCCCAACACTGTTCCAACATGCAAACACTGTTGCTGACACAGGTGTGGTGCCAAACAGCGCCCAGGTAAGATTCAGTCCCCTGTGGCACCTATCCGCACCCCACCAGTCTCAGCAGTGCCATACCAAAACAGTGCTAAGATAAAGACTTTATTGCATAGTAATGGCTGTTGGTCCACAAGTCTATCGCCATCCCCCCTATTAGTTGCCTTGTATGACACCACGCAGTTGGATGCGTGAGGCATATTCTTTTTTTCCTCCACCATTAGATGAAGGCCCCCTTACCTCCTAGGGGGAATATTGAGGGCAATCCCAGCCTCCCCTTCAAAACACCTTCTATCAATACATTATACTACAAACACCTTACATACTACACTAACTGAAATGCTGGGTGTGAAGGGAATTTTTCTGTCCGGACAA
This sequence comes from Paralithodes platypus, assembly GCA_032716605.1. Lineage (NCBI taxonomy): Eukaryota > Metazoa > Arthropoda > Malacostraca > Decapoda > Lithodidae > Paralithodes > Paralithodes platypus. Next base: position 13,211,824 of record CM064495.1, read on the forward strand.
CTCCCCAGGCCCACTTAGGATCAACCTTTCCTGGGGCCTGGTGCGGGGCTCGAACCTCTGAAGGGAGTTTAACCCTGCTAAAAACCCACAGGTTTTGAGATGCCTTGGGTGGGGTTCGAACCCTGGTTAGTGACCATGTACCCCATAGGTCAACCAGGCCCGCGCGCTAACCCACTGTACTACCACGGATGTACAAAAGTATAGTAACCTTAGTCCGATTTGTAAGAACCAGGTGATAGTCTCGTGGTGTTTCACGTGATGAGTTTATTGGACTTCCCATCAACGACTATTTTACACTATACCTGACGTCAACTCGGGTAGTACATTATTGAGGTTGCGGGATATTTTCGAGGGCATTACATTACATCCTTCTTTAACTAGGCTAGTCCCTAGCCTCTTTAAGGTCGTAAGGTATCGTAGCTGTATCACCTCGGCAATCTCAATATTGTTAGGGTCCGCGTGATGGGTGCTCTATGTAGCTACCAGATCACGTTCCGTGACTGCCACCAATGAAATGCTGGGTGTGAAGGGAATTTTTCTGTACTGACAACTCCCCAGGCCCACTTAGGGTCAACCTTTCCTGGGGCCTGGCACGGTGCTCGAACCTCTGAAGGGAGTTTAACCCTCCTAAAAACCCACAGGTTTTGAGATGCCTTGGGTGGGGTTCGAACCCTGGTTAGTGACCATGTACCCCATAGGTCAACCAGGCCCGCGCGCTAACCCCCTGTACTACCACGGACGTACAAAAGTATAGTAACCTTAGTCCGATTTGTAAGAACCAGGTGATAGTCTCGTGATGAGTTTATTGGACTTCCCATCAACGACTATTTTACACTATACCTGATGTCAACTCGGGTAGTACATTATTGGGGTTGCGGGATATTTTCGAGGGCATTACACTAACTTTTCCACACAAAAAAAAAAAAAAAAAAAATATGAAACTTCGACCCACCTTAGAGTCCCCAGGGGGGGAGGTCCAGAAATGCCCCCATCAGACTGTCCCCTGGTAACGACTCGCCAACATGCTTTGGACCACCATCTACTCTTTCTAATCATTTCTCTAACATTCGTGGCCTTTCCTCTAACTTCCACTCTGTGGAACACCACCTCTCCTCTGCCAACCCTGATATTCTCTTTCTCACCGAGACACCGTTGTCTGAGACTACTGACAGCAAACCCTTCTCTGTATCCTCCTACTATCTCTATCCTCAGTTTCGAGCCAAAGGTGGATGTTGCGTCTATGCACGCAACAATCTTGCTTTCTCTTGTGTTCTTAACTTAGATTCTTCTGAATTGTCACCTCTATGGCTAAAGCTTTCTTGTCACTCTCAAACTAAATATTTCTGTGCTGTTTATCTCTCCCATAATTCTACTGACTATCCAAAATTCTTTGACTATGTAACTTCTAAAGTGGAACACATTCTATCCATCTCTCCTTTCGCAGAAATCTCCATCTTAGGAGATTTCAATGTTCACCAATGGCTCTCCTCTGTTTACACTGACCAACCTGGTGGACAAGCCTACATCTTTTCTATCTTAAACGACCTAGAGCAGTTAGTCCAGCAACCCACCCGTATCCCAGATTGCTTCGGAGTACGGCCCAACATTCTTGACTTATTTCTAACCTCTAACCTTTCTGCTTATACTGTTAATCTTTTCTCTCCTTTGGGCTCCTCCGACCATAAACTAATATCTGTCACCTGTCATATCTCTCCAGTACGGCCACCTGATCCTCACAACCAGCAGCGCTTGTAGCACTTAGGCACTGCCGACTGGGAGGCTCTTCGCAATACTTGTTTGATTTCCCATGGAATTACTTTTGCTTCCTTGGCCGGGGACCCTCTGAGAGTGCTGAATGTATTACCAAGGTAATCCTCTCGGGTATGGAAGCATGCATTCCAATTTCTTTCACTCGGTCTAATGCAAACAAATCATGGTTTACTCACGTTTGTTCTACTGTTGTCTGCAACAAGGAGGAAGCATTCAAACGGTACTGAAGCTTTAAGACTCAAGAATCTCATTCTTCCTATGTTTCTGCCTGGAATCAAGCCAAAGCTGTTCTTTGACTTGCCAAGCACTCTTTCATCAATAATAAATGCACTGAACTATCCAACTCTAGCTCTTCCCAAGCTTTCTGGCATCTAGCCAAAAACCTCTCCAACAATTTTTCTTCCTCGTCTTTCCCTCCCCTTTTCCACTCTGATGGCGCAACCATCACTTCTTCCTCTGACAAAGCTAAACTCTTCACTCAAACTTTTGCTAGAAACTCCACCTTAGATGATTCCGGTGCTATTCCTATTGCTTTGTATATACTATAAATATTTGTTTGTTAGGAGTGCGTAAATCATAATTATGTGGATGCAAGAGATGACTGTGAATATGGTATATAAGATGTAAACTTATGAATGAATGAAGGTGTATAAATGTGGAAAAAATGGGTATGATTAAATAAAATAATTGCCATTTGTATATGCGGTCGGCCGTGTAGTCAGCGGAGTCTCGGAAATTGTATTTATGCAATTATATTTTATTAGATTGATGTAGGAAACCGTATCATTGATATGTTTCTTGATTTATCCCTTTTCCGTTTTACCCATTGCAAATTTAATTATACATTTAACTCTTAAGCCTCTAATAAACCTACGCAATATACCGAGACTCTGCGGATTGAGCGAATTGACTGCTTGATAGTAAAATAATTGTGCATGATTATATTTGGTATAATTATGTTTGTATGTATGGGAGTATGTATATGTATCTGTATGATACATAGTATGAGTATGTATATGAATGTAAAGGTTGAAACAAAGTATATAAATGTGTATATAATATATCACTATTATGTAATTGCCAGGAATACTGTTTAAATTTTCTAGTGTCAAATAATGGGACTATCCTATTATTCGGGTTTAACTAATTCAGGTGTCTTTATAAGAGAGGCAACTCTCAATAAGGCACAGCCAATTATGTACTGTACTAAGATAATATTACATTGTATTATAATATAATATGTTAAGTATACAGGGGATTATAGGTAATAACACAACACATTAATTATTGGATAAGTGATAATAAGTATAAACGTACAGGTATATAAGTACAGATATAAGATAAGGCTTGTAATAAAAGCCTTAGGAGCAAGGTGATATATGACTTGTGTGATCTAATATATCTAGGGGATATAGGAGCTTGGCTATAGAGGATGAGTCTGAGTCTAGAGTCTAGAGGGAGTAAAGAGCTCTGACTCTCTCTGGGTGAGGTCTGTTGAAGTCTAACTGAAGATGCCTGAGTAAGAAGGCATCGACTGGGTTCAAGGATGCTGAAGCAACACAGCATCAACTCAGCATTCTGGTATGACGTAGGACCGGATAAATACCTTATACAGTTTACATTTACAGAGGAAATGGGTGTTGATTTAAGTGGAAGTAACAACAAATATATTATATGTTAAAGAGATAGATAAAGTTATAGGGAGTTCAATAAATGAAGAATGGTTAATAAGAATGTTGAGAGTTTAAAAGTTACAGGGATAAAGGCATATAAGCAGTGAGATATATGTATAGCAATATATATGCAGGGTTTATAATGTCATACTACAATAATGTTCTTGGGCTGAATAAACTATTTCAATTTCAATTTCAAATTTCAATTCCTCCCTCTCCACCTCCCTCTCTCCTACTTATGCCTAATATCTTAATATCTTCTAAAGATGTATTTTCTACCCTCTCTGGGCTTAATACTAAGAAGGTGTACGATCTGGACAGTGTTCCTCCTGTTGTACTAAAAAACAGTGCTTCAGTGCTGACTCCCTGCCTAGGCAAACTCTTTCGTCTCTGTCTCTCCTCTGACGTCTTCCCTTCTTGCTGGAAGTTTGCTCTCATTCAACCTGTCCCAAAGAAAGGTGACCGCTCTCAAACTTCCAACTATCGTCCAATTGCTCTCATCTCTTGTATCTCTAAAGTTTTTTAAACTATTCTTGCTTCCAAATTTCTTAAGCATTTCTCTTCTCATAATCTACTCTCTGATCACCAGTATGGATTCCTTAAAGGTTGCTCTACTGGTGATCTTCTTTCATATCTTACTAACTCTTTGTCATCCTCCTTTTGGGACTTCAGTGAGACCTTTACTATTGCACTAGACATATCGAAGGCCTTCGATAGAGTCTGGTACTAATCTTTAATTTCTAAACTACCCTCCTTCGGTTTCTATCCCTCCATCTGTACCTTTGTCTCTAATTTCCTTTCCGGCCGTTCCATAGCTGCAGTTGTGGACAGCCATCGCTCACTTCCTCATCTTATCAACTCCGGTGTTCCTCAGGGCTCTGTCCTATCTCCCATTCTCTTTCTAATTTCCATAAATGATCTTCTCAACTGTACCTCCATCCAATCTATTCATGCGCAGACGACTCTACCTTACGCTACTCGACTAGTTTTCCAGAACACCCCAGCCAGCAATCCCTCAAAAGCAAACTTAAGAAGCCATGCATCATTTATCTTCTGATCTAACTACTATTTCTAATTGGGGCAGAGAAAACCTTGTTGCCTTTAATGCTTCCAAAACCCAATTGCTTTATCTTGCTACCCATCCAGAACTCCCAGAGGACTATCCCTGACACTTCAACAATACAAACATCAATCTCTCATCTTCTCTCAATATTCTCGGTGTCTCTTTTTCTTCTGCTTTCACTTGGAAGGACCATATTACCAGTCTTACTAAGGCAGCCTTCCAGAAGCTGGGTGTGCTTAACCGCCTCAAGGGGTTCTTGCTCTGTACAGGGACACAGTGCATCCTTTTATTGAGTATTGTTCCTATGTGTGGGGAGAATCTTCTCACACCGCACTCCTAGACAAAGTAGAAAGGAAAGCCTTTCACATCATAACTCTCACCAAGTCTCTGCATTCTCTCTTCACCGCAATGTTGCATCTCTCTCGCTATTCTATCGCTACTACAATCAGTGTTCCTCAGAGCTTTCCCAGTGTATACCACCTACTCTACGTAGGGTATGTAGTACCCGTCTTGCAACACACTCCCACCCTTAATCTAGGCAACTCTCCAACCAAAGAGTGAAACTTTATTCTCAGTCTCTCTTTTATTCAACTGCTGAGCTCTGGAACTCTCTCCCAGAATCAGTCTTTCCCTCTTCCTATGACTTAAATTGCTTCAAGCTCCGCATTTTGGCTCGAATATCCCTTGATTTTGGCCCTGTCACTCTTTCAATTCTGGGGGAGGTACTCGCTACAGGCAGTTCTGCCTTTTGTCTCTCTCATTCATAGAAAAAAAAAAAGTAGTCATCAGCATATGAGTGGATAGGACTAGAGGTATAGTTGACAAGATCGTTAAAGGTCGTTGCATACTGACACGAAAGCCCCTCCAGGCGAGTTCCCGACTCTAAATTTCAGCCTGATACGGCGAATCGGCAACATAATCGTGGATATCGGAAATTAGCTGTGGGTGACTCTCACGGTCCAAGTGACGTATCGGGGTCGATACGAGATTTTGAGCTGTTCCAAAGTTCGTTGGAGTCCCCCGGCAACTGTAAGAAATCGTCTGAGTCTGGTCTCCATCACGAACTCGCTGTATCACAATCGTGTGGTCCGTATCTAAGACTTATGGACCGTATCAACGTCGTCTGGTGCGTAAGCCTGCCGTGCGGACTGCTTCTCTTCCGTGCGGAAAATTGGCAACGGTCGAGTTGACAAGCGCGCGTCTAGCCTCAATCCGGTTGCACATCTCACGGCGTCGATACGATTCTTCTGAGTTGTATCGCAGTCTTTTGGGTCGTATCTTTTCCGTGGACTAGTCATGTACCCTTCGCACGACTTTTCCTATCTTCTTCGTAGCATTCGTATCTCCACCGTATCGGCATCGCTAGAGTCTTATCAAGTCGTGCGGAAGAAATACGGTAGAGATACGACTCTTAACGATGCCAGCCATTTTCGCCGCGATCTCTAGTAAATTCGGAAAGACACAGGATTTGTATGTGTCGTGTGTGTTTGTGCCAGTCTTGAAGGGGCTGTCGTGTCAGTGTGCATCGACCTTAACGAATATTAGAAAGCGAACTGGAGACAGGACAGAACCCTGAGGAACACCAGAGTTGATATTGTTTGAGGAGGTGAGCGATGGCCGTCCACAACTGCAGCTATGGAACGTCCAGAAAGGAAATTAGAGACAAAGGCACAGATGGAGGGATAGAAACCGAAGGAGGGTAGTTTAAGAATTTGATATGTAATTCGATCAATCGAATGCTTTCCATATGTCTAGAGCAATATATTACCAGGTGGTGAAACAGAAGTTCCAGCTATCCTTATCAACCACCTGTAGCATTCCCCAGGAGTACCGTCCTAATCATCTCGTGCCTACAGTGTCCTCCTCATTGTTGCCATCGCCACCTTTCATTAGGCGACCCTCTTCACAGTCCTTGCTCCTGTTACAACTGTAAGGACTAACATATGACTGTAAAATATGGGATGAGAGTCGCCAGGAAGAAGGTAGCTAGAACAGCAGTCGATAAGTATTCCTGATCGGGGACTCGTGGTTACTAGAAAGAAGACAATGCCATGGCTCCCTTAGTTTGCACATTTTGAAAGGAATTGAACTTACGACTGCAAATACTAAATAGGAATAAACGTAGTGACTTAACATTGAAGAGTAGACGACTGTAATAAACGGAGAGAAACTAATTGAAATTACATTTGAATCTAAAATGTCAAATGCAATAAATTCTATCAATTGCAATGAACAAAATATCCTAATTACTGCCAATAGGTAAGATGAGATAGTGTTCTACCTTTCTACTCTCCCCCCAGAACCAGTTGCCAGTGTTCACCTTCCCCTTCTGCCTGGCCTCGGTGTTGATGCTGGCGGCGGCGATGGTGGCGGCCCCGGGGCAGAGGGTAGCGGCACCGGCAGTTCCAGAGTTACACCTTCTGCAACACTATCAGGTCAGAGATGTGTGTAGTCTATTCATAATAATTAGGCAGACAATGTAGGCCACTAACCTTTTATGCAAACTTTTCCCATATAAATTCATCCCACTCAAACTTACCCAACTCAAATTCGAAACGCACAATCGCCCCCATACAAACTCGCCCCATTCAAACTCGTCCCATACAAACTCGTCCCATACAAACGTACCACACAAACTCCCATACAAACTCACGAGTAATCTATATTATTAAATCCGTTCGTGTGTCTGTTTGTCTGTGTGTTCTTAATAGGCGGCCGCAGTTTTGGACCTGGGGAGCTGAAACTTTGCATGTGGGTGTCAATTGACCTGGGGCAGGTCATAGAGGGGGCGAGGCCACGATCGGAGGTCGTTTCGAGGCCGAAATTGAAAAATGAAAACAAAAATAGCCGTTTGGGGCAGAAGGAGGCCTCCGATCGAAAAGGTGTATGGAACGAAAGTTGTTCGCAGCCCCCCAAAATGGGGGTACTGATGAGGTCAGATCCAAAATCGGAAGTCATTTAGCGGCCGAAATCGAGGTCGCCGTTTAATGAGGCACAGGGGGGTCGAGGACGGTGATTATGGTAGTAGTAGTAGTATTGTGATGATTGTGGTAGTAGTGATTGATGATGGTAATTATGGTAGTAGTAGTGGTGGTAGTAGTGATGGTGATTATGGTAGAATTTAAACCCGGGCAACACCGGGTACCCCTGCTAATCGAACTTATATTTCTATCATTTGGAAGGATTGAGCCTGGGGTTATGTATGATAATTTGCAGTTCCATCGCTCTAGCCCTTTTTGAGTTATAGAGGTTAGGGCTCAAGATCTACGGCATACTTAAAATGAATGGACCATAACGACTCAGTTACAGTGAAAAAGAAACTAGAATATCCCAAGCTTTCGTCTGTATTTCACATCTTGAGAGAGAGAGAGAGAGAGAGAGAGCGAGAGTATTACTTATTATCGGTATATTATTATTTTGCCATCTCAGTATTGTAGATTCAATATACCACTTACTCCTTGAGGAGTGACCCGACTGGAGGAAAACTCTGAGATAGGAACAATTAGGGTAGTTGTCGAGGATAGGACTAATTGGAATATCCCATTCATTACCGGTGGCATCCTTGTCATTATATTCTGGTAACTATTAGACGATATTATTAAGCTTAGGAAGGACGTCTGCCAATGAAAAGGCTAAAATTAGCTCGATTATTACTTTTAGCTACCATATATTTCCTAAGCTTCATAAAATTGTCAATGTAGCTGGAATCAAATAAAAAAGACCTCACCGGTACTGAAAGGGTTAATACCTTGGGATAGTTATGATTAGAGGAGTACTCGAAGATGGAACCGATTGGAGGGGGCGCAGGGTAAGCAAGGCAAGGGCCGATTTAAGAAAGGAGTATTAGAAAAGGGTAGAGGATAAAGAGCCTGTTATATGAGGGATGGGCAGGACACTGGAGGATAGGAAAAGAATACTAGAAGATATGCCAGATTTGATCGAAAGCATGAACACTTGAGAAGAGGAATATGCCGATTGGAGGAAATAAATATCATGCACAAATACCAAGACAATGGAGTACTCTGGTTGATCCAAGAGACTTTATTCTCTAACTATTTTTCTTATTTCTTTCTTTGTCTTCCACTCAAAACCAAACTCCTAAATCCCTCCAATACACCCTCCAAGGTACTTCTAAACCCAAACCCCCTATTCCTCTAACCCATTCCAAAGTTTATTTTCATTCCTTTTCTCTACCCATCTTGATCTTCGAGGATGGGTGGGTAGTAATTCCCGCGGACTTTATTTTTAAGCGTAGAATTGTCTGTGAACATTTTCTTTTACGCAGTGAAGGGAGTTTTAGTCAACTTAAAGGTCCTCAGACACCAATTAAGTAACTACAATTTCTGTTTAACCCTTTCAGGATATGAGGACGCCTAATATGTTGCTAACATTACACGATTTGTATTCAGCTTAGGTAGAACCTTTAGTAATCAAATGAGTCCTCTCGGTTTCAACCCTTTCACTCCCATAGACCCTTTCTTAACATATTAAACTCACTTAGAATTAAGACAGTTTATTTTACCGGTATTTTTTTATATTTGTATTTTAGATTATGTATTGCCGCAGCCCAAATAATATCACACAATATACACCTAAGGAGCCCAACATATAAAATATTTGTTTTAATAATCTGATTAAAATAAACCAGTTTGTGTTTCTTTGTCACACCTTAGTTACTACCACTGAGTAACACAATCATTTAAGGGGGATGGGTGTATTTTTTGGTCGATTATTTCATATATTTCATATCTTTAGTTTCCTCCCTAGACCTCCATCAAACTTAAACAAATTATTTATTAGATCCCCCTTCTAGATTCATTTGTACATTTTTCGATTCGCCAGGAAGAATATCGACACCTAAATAACACGAAAGGTCTTAATATTGACAACACAAATAGGGCCAAAGGTTTTAAAATCGACAACAAAATGGGGCAAACATCTTAAAATCTGGAAAATAAAAGGGCTAAACATGAGGGAAAAGGGGGTCTAGAAAAACGACCCATCTCTCCTTAACCTAACAAGTGCGCATGGGGGTAATTGGAAACGTCCCCCTGTGCTGACGTATTTGAGGTGTGTCCGTCACTAAAATATTCATTGTACCATTAATAGCATTAATACTTATCCATATGCACCTATTATGGGTTGATTATAAAGGTATTAACCTGAAACAACAATAAAACTAGTGAAAACAGCGTTTGGATGGTCAAAATCGGAGATATAGCCCGCGAGTTGTATAATGAATGGGTGAGGCAAGCTGCTTTCCCGCCAATTTCCCCCAAGGCCACTGAGACACATTCGATCGATACTCTCTCTCTCTCTCTCTTGCACTCGCTTGCCATCAGTGATGACAACACCCTGCTTGCAACTCGCTAATGTTAGCACGAAAATATACCTCAGAATAAGGGAATAACAGGGAAAATAGGTGATAACTGAAGGAGAGGAGGAAAGTGGGGAAGGAGGGGAGGTAGAGGACTGAGATTTTGCATGGCCCAGGGGCCAAAAAAAAATAAAAAATAAAAATAAAAATTAAAAAAATGTTTTTTTCGATGTCAAAAGTTGATTTTTTTTTTCACTCCCTCTTAAGAGTCTCCCCGCAGTCCGCCGGGGGAACTCTTAAGAGTCTCCCGGCAGTTCCCGGGTTAACTTAGGTAGCAATTGGAAAAGATTCCCTTCAATTACGTAGTACAACCATGAGTATATCTAACGTTACACCAATTTGATTAATTGAAGTTTGATTGCCAATTTCTGAAGCATCTAGTCTGTAATAAAGAAATGGATTAGTTTGTTTTCGTTCAACACTGATTCAAATGGGTACGTCGCCAATTATGTTATTATTATTTTTTTTTTTTATGTGAGTGAGGGAGAAAAGAGACGGAACTGACTGTAGTGAGTGCCTCCCCCAGAGTTGAAAGAGTGACAGGGCCAAAATCGAGGGACGTTCGAGCCAAAATGCCTGGGCACACAGAGTTTGAGGCAATATAAGTCATGGGAAGAGGGAAAGACTGATTTTGGGAGAGAGTTCAAGACCTCAGCTGTTGAATATAAGATAGACTGAGAATAACGTTTCACTCTTGGGTTGGAGAGTTGCACAGAGTAGGGGTGGGATTGTGTTGCAAGACGGGTACTACGTACCCTACGTAGAGGAAGTGGTATACACTGATAGAGCTCTGAGGAATACTGATTATTGTAGTAGTGAAAGAATAGCGAGATAAGATGCAACATTGCAGCGAAGAGAGAGAAATTGCAGAGAGTTGGTGAGTGGACGGGAGTTAATGATCCAAAAGGTTTTCCTTTCTACTTTGTCTAGGAGTGTAGTGTGAGAGGATCCTCCCCACACATATGAACAATATTCAATACAAGGACGCACTGTGCCCCTGTACAGAGCAAGAAGCTGTGCAGAGGTAAAGAAGCCCTTGATGCGGTTGAGCAAACCTAGTTTCTGGGAGGCTGCCTTAGCAAGACTGGTAATATGGTCCTTCCAAGAGAGAGCCGAAGAAAAACAGACACCGAGAATATTGAGAGAAGGTGAATAATTGAATTTTGTATTGTTGAAGTACAAGGGATCTGGGAGTTTCCGACAGGTAGGGGAGGTGTGGTGGAGTGGTCTTGCCACTGGCCTGGTAATCCAAAGGTCCCGGGTTCAAATCCCGATGTATCAATGGGAAGGTATTATTGGGATGGAATTTGTGCTGTACCTGGTATCAGTGCATTACCACAAGCCCACCGAAACGTCAATAAAATACCCTCATTGTTCCCTGATTAAATAGCACTGTATGAATATTCCCATATTCAAAATATGCTATAGGGGTGCAATGCCTGGTGAGTTATCTGCTCAACAGGTGGCGTTGTGTGTGTGTAAGTGTGAGAGTCCGAGTGTAGGGGGTGAGACAGTGAAGCACGGGAACGAGGTGGCTTCAGAGATGGGGTCGTTTCGGGCCATGAGTGACCACCGTGCCTCATGTGAAGGCAAGATGGCAGGTGCTCGTTGTACTCTACGTGCTTCACATGTCTCACTCCCTAGACTGGAACAAGACCTCACAGGCTTCAGTGTTCATTGTAAAGCGATGAATGTTAAGGCTCTCAGCCTATGCCCGAGAGGAAGTAAGTTGGAATATAGAAAAAAAAAAAAAAAAAAAAAAGTAGTAAGATGGAAAAATTGGGTTTTTGGAAGGATTAAAGGCAACAAGGTTTTCTCCGCCCCAATTGGAAATAGTTAGATCATAAGGTAAGTGTTGTACAGCTTCATTACTTTTGTATTTGAGGGATTGCTGGCTGGGGCATTCTGGAAAACTAATTGAGTAGTGTAAGGTAGAGACGTCTGCGTATGAATGGATGGGACTGGAGGTACAGTTGAGAAGATCATTTATGAAAATTAGAAAGAGAATAGGAGATAGGGCAGAGCCCTGAGGAACACCGAAGTTGATAGGATGAGGAAGTAAGCGATGGCCGTTCACAATTGCAGCTATGGCATGGTGATGGGCTGGTCTATCAGAGTGAGACCTGAGCAATCTCTGCAATATCCATAGCTTACTCTGACTGTTCCTTTTACTTATACATTTTCTAGAACTCAAGTGACGGCGTCTCTTCCGTGGATTGACCTCCCAATCTGCCAACATAGAGGTTGGCAGATTGGAAACCAAAGCGTCACATTTTTCCTTTGCCCCTCAACTTTCTCTCCATAGTTGCTGAGGGGCACAGGGCCCTGGATGGGGCTTGGGTTTCCCGGGCATTTCCGCACCCTTCTCAGCTCCCCACCTTGGAGTGGCTTCGGACACCCAGGCTTTATTGTGGTAGGCAGGGAGGGTTTTGTGGGGGCGCTCGGTTATGACCTTGGCCTTTCTCGGGTCCTTGGGGCTGTTCGGCCAGGCAGCCTGGGGAACAGCAACAACAAAAACAAACTGCAGGTATGGAACGGCCGGAAAGGAAATTAGAGACTAAGGCACAGATGGAGGGATAGAAACCGAAGGAGGGTAGTTTTGAAATTAAAGATTTGTGCCAAACTATTGAAGCCCTTCGATATGTCTAGTGCAATAGAAAAGGTCTCGCCGAAGTCCTGAAATGAAGATGACCAGGAGTTAGTAAGATATGATAGAAAATCACCAGTAGAGCGACCCTTAACCCGTACTATACCAGTGACGGCCGTTGGCATTCAGTAAAAATGTCACTCGCCAGTACCAGCGACAGACGATGGCCGTCAGTATTCTGCGGTCCTTGTTACTGCCAGTATCGAGCGGTAACTGCTAACGTGACTTGTCAGCACTGCTCTGAAGAGTTGTCAAAATTTATCAGCTTGGTTGCAAGCCTCTACAAGCTGTATTGAAAAGTATGAGTCGTAGTTACACGTCTCTTCGTGACATCTCATAACTATATTGTAGTGTACAGTAATGTAACAATAATTTTACAGTCAGCCCAAGTTAATGTAAATTATTTAAAGACAAGCGTATTTCCCCAAGTTCTAAACATAGATTTCCGACACCCACTTAGAGTAGTCCGTTTATAAGGTATGCCACCTTTCCCACGGCCCTCCTACCTCTCCCTCTTCCTGGCTCCCGCACCTTTCTGTTTCTTAACCCTTAATGACATATGACGCGATTATGAGCCTATTGGGGATACTTTAAGGCCTTTGTAACCATCAGGGGTATTTAGAAACCTTTAGTTTAATTAATTCAACCTCTGCAGTTGTCTTTGAGTTAGCTGTGGGCAGAAAACTAATTTTGGAGAGGTAATTAAAAGAGTGAGAGAACTCTATTTCTTATTGCTAATCTGGCAACCTCTGCGTCATATAAGAACATAAGAACATAAGAAAATGGGAGTCTGCAGAAAGCCGATTGGCCTAAGCAAGGCAGATCCCTGTCCCACACAACCCCAATTACAAAGCCCAATTATAGGCTCAACACTCTAATACCCTGAGGATCATCTTACCAAACCGGTTAGAGATTAACGCAGGATTACGGGGTCTGCAGAGCGCTGATTGGCCCAACCCGGCTGATCCCCCTTCACACCCAGCCCTTCTCGTCCATATGCTTATCCAATTTTTTCTTAAAGCTCCCTATCGTTCTTGATCCCACTATATCACTTGGTAGCCTATTCCACCCATCTACAACTCTGTTACCAAACCAATATTTGCCTATATCTTTTCTGAAACGAAATTTATCTAATTTAAAACCATTGGTACGAGTTCTTTCGCTATCACTGAGCTTTAGTACATTTGTCATGTCCCCTTTGTTAATCCCACTAACCCACTTGAACACCTCTATCATATCCCCTCTAACTCTGCGTCTCTCTAACGAATGTAAACCTAATTTCTTCAACCTTTCTTCATACGGAACATTTCTAATATTATGGATCATTTTTGTCATTCTACGCTGAATTCTCTCCAATGAATCTATGTCCATTCTGTAATAAGGACACCAAAATTGGACAGCATAATCCATATGGGGTCTCACTAATGACAAGTAAAGTTTTAAGATAACATCAGCAGTTCTGTTACTCACACTCCTAGAGATGAACCCGAGAATCCTGTTTGCCTTATTACGAACGCTTATACACTGTTTTCTAGGCTTCAAATCATTGCTAACAAACACACCTAGATCTTTCTCGCAGTCTGAATTTTCTAATTCTAAATTAGCTAGTTTATATTTAACATTTGTTTGCATCTTCCCTATCTTTAATACCTTGCATTTGTCAATGTTAAACTTCATCTGCCAATTTACTGACCATTCATGTAAGGTATCTAGATCCCTTTGGAGGCACTCTATATCGCTATCTGAATCAATTGATCTCCCCATTTTAGTATCGTCTGCGAATTTACTTATCCTACTAGTTATACCTAAATCTAGGTCATTTATGTATATAAGAAACAACAGGGGACCTAATACCGATCCCTGGGGGACACCACTTTTGACTGCTCCCCACTCTGACTTGGTACCATTTATGCTGACTCTGTTTCCTACCAATTAGCCATGACCTAATCCATCCCAACAACGACCCTCCTATTCCATGTGCCTCAACCTTTCTCATCAATCTCTCATGAGGGACTCTGTCGAAAGCTTTACTGAAATCTAAATATATAATATCATATGACTTGTCACTATCTACTGCTTCATATACCTCTGAGAAAAAGCTAAGCAAATTAGTAAGGCAAGAACGTCCCTGAGTGAATCCATGCTGAGAAGAATTTATTAAGTTAAATTTTACTAAGTGGCTTCTAATTTTCCTAGCAATAATAGACTCTAGCAACTTTCCTATGATTGATGTGAGACTAATGGGACGGTAATTGGATGCTATCGATTTATCACCTTTTTTGAAGATCGGAACTACATTTGCAAGCTTCCAAGCTTCTGGAACTAAACCTGTTTCTAGTGACTTGTTAAATATAAATGCTAATGGACTACTTAACTCATCTCTGCATTCTTTTAATACTCTAGCATATACCTCGTCAGGACCAGGCGATTTTTGAGGTTTCAGTCTGTCAATTTCCTTAAGCACATCATTTCTACTTATACTAACTGTACTTAACATATTTTCTATACTATCACTATATACCATATTGACTTCTGGAATCTGTGCCAAATTTTCATTAGTGAAAACGGAAAGAAACTGACTATTTAATGTACTGCACATTTCTAAATCATTTTCTGTTATTTCTCCTATTGAAGTTTTTAGGGGGCCTATTTCATCTCTAACTTTAGATTTATATAGTTGGTAAAAAGCTTTAGGGTTATTTTTTTGAGTCGCTGGCTATCCTTATTTCATAATTTCTTTTTGCTTTCCTGATTTCCTTTTTGACCTGTCTTGATAGAGTCTGATAGTATATATGTAAATGATTTGCACCTTTCTTTATTTTTCGATATATTCCTTTCTTTTTTCCTATAAGATCTATTAGCTTATTAGTCATCCATTTTGGTTGGTTCTGCGTCGATCTAAATCTTCTTTTAGGGATATATTTATTTTGAGCATTGTGGAGTGAAGCAATAAACTGGTTATATGTAGGTGGCAAGTTTAACTCTGGCATATCCTGACTTAATCGCTTAACAATAGGGTCCACCCTTAAGTCTCTTCTTAGCCCACCATAATCGGCTTTTCTGAAATCTGGGATAAGTGTCGTATTCTCTTTAGCATTCCCTGTCCATTGTATATTAAAATAAATAGGATATGATCGCTATTTCCTAGGTGGTCACCAATCTCTACATTATTTATCATATGTTCATTGTTACTGAAAACTAAATCAAGAATATTAATACCTCTAGTTGGCGTATCTATGAATTGAAATAAAAAACTATCTTGTACTACCTCTATAAACTCTACTGAATCGGAGTCGCCTATTTGGTGCTGCCAATCAATGTTCGGAAAATTAAATCCCCCATAATGCACACATTGCTAAACCTTGATGCTATTTTAATTTCCTCCCATAACGATTTTCCGCCATTTCTACTCATATTGGGCGGTCTATATATAACTCCAATAACTATGGTCTCACTACCTTCGTTAACTTCTACCCAAACACTTTCATTATCATTATTTAGTCTAATACCTGATTTAATACAGCTTTTAATGTACTCCTGACAAACACTGCTATAACCCCCGCCCCTCCTACTTGTTCGGTCATATTTAAACAAACTATATCCTGGAATATCAAATTCTGCTAAAAAATGCCTAGATTCTGTATTAATCCACGTTTCAGTTAGCGCTATTATGTCTATATTTTCTGTGCTAACGAGTGCTCTAAGTTCGTTCATTTTGTTACATAAACTCCTACAATTTGTATAATATACCCTCAACCTATTACTTTTATTTGCAACTAATTTTCTATTGTGTTTAGCTAACTTATTATTTCCTGTTGAACTACTAGCTCTAGACGGAAATTCTACTCTATCAGTATTCTCATCTTTACTATCAGTTACATGTGTAGTGTTATCGATACTACTATTACACATCACTATATCCGCACTATCTTGACTGATTATTTCTATTTTACTCACTGGTTTGTCACATGAAGTACCTGCTCCATATGGAGACAGTATTTTACTTACACACCCAGGTTTTTTTAACGAAACCCCGCAACAATCTTGTCGAGTGTGCTGGCCAAGGTCGAAACTCCTAGTCGAGAGAGATGTACTCCATCCTGGGCATACAGTTCATCCTTACCATAAAAGAGGGACCAGTTATCCAGGAATGGAATAGTATTTGCCTTACAATACTTCTCCAGCCGGCTATTTACACCAATAGTCCAGGAGGACCATTCCTTCCTTACCCCTCTTCTAGGCAGGATACTGTTTACCACAGGAACTCCACCTTTTTCCTTGATCCTCTCCAACATTTCCTGATACTTGGAGAGCAACTCCTCAGTCCTGCATCTCCATATGTCGTTGCTCCCTGCGTTGAGGAAGATGATGGGTCCTCCCCACTCACTTCCATGACAGCATCTATCTTCTCAGCCACCCTCCCGACTCCGGCACCAGGCACGCAGACAACTTTACCAACCTGAGTGTTTGTTGCCCTGCCAAGGTATCTAACCAATGAATCACCGACAATGAAAACAGACTTAGCTTTTTCCTTTTGTCGGCGTGTAGCAGCAGTTGTTGCAGCAACAGCAGCAGATTTCCCCCCCTCCCCTCTCACTGCCTCGATGATCGCCACTTCATCGCCATCACTCTCATCAGCCAAGGTGCTGAAGTTGTTGTGGGTCTTGACTGGCTGCCTTTTCAGCTTGCAGGCCGTTGCACTAGTTGACACCACTTTCCAAGGGGCTTCACGATCCCTGGGAACACTTCCGGTAGCCTCACACTTCTTCTCCGCCATAGCTAGTCTCAAGGCCAAATTTTCATCTTTGAGACACTGAATCTCCTGCTCCACACTCTCCAGTCTCTCTTGCAAAGCAAGACAAAGCTGGAGAGTATGGGAGGAGACAGCAGACTCATCAACAACAGCCATCACTATGAAAGTTCACTAGGACCTCACTAAGGGTAAACCGGTTCACTAGCGGTCACTGGGGACGTCCGCACAGGTCAGGGGTCAGAGAGCAACTTATAATTATGAGCGTGAAAGGGTTAATATTGTTCGCTATCACCCGCACGCTACCTTTTTGGTTAAGGGGGGTCACCTGCTTTTTTTATCT